>CAKLNU010000948.1:1200000-1585139 GCA_922788865.1 Poeciliopsis turneri
TGGTGTTTTGCCAAAGAAAGGTCCAACAACCTTTTTTGAATTGAGCTCAAGCTTTCTCTGGAGGTTTTTGTGCAATTTCCTGCAATGTATTTTGGTTCAAACTGCAAAAACACAAAACCTTACCAAGTATTTTTGGTCTGGTTTATACTGCTAATATCTCAGGACTCTTGAAATAAGACGAAAGTACCTTACAAGTCCCTATTCAGCAATCTATAGAACACTGTCAATAAGACATGTCAATATTGTCAGGATGTTGATGAAATAGTACAAGCTCCATATCTTATTATAAGTTAGATAATCTGTAAGTAGAACTAGTACTATTTTTAATGAATGTCAAGGAATTATTTACTTAAAATAAGCCCATAAATCCTGCTGAAAAATCACTTAAGTTAGTTATGTCTTATTTCAAGTGTACTGAGATATTTCCACTAGAAACTAGACACAACTATTTGGTAAGATGTGTTTTTGCAGAGCTGCATCACCACAGCTGAGGAAGGGAACAGGTTTTTCAATTAGTTTGGACTGTTTGCCTCAATGCAGTATGAAAACTAAACAAAAGTTGCAGTTTTAGTTCTCAATCAAACCAAATCCATCAAAAATATCAGGTGAAAACAGCTTAAGACAGACAAATTGAAATGTTTCACCAGACATTCATCCTTTTTGAGGTAAACCTAAAGGGATAAACTCATTAAAACCTTTATCTAAGCAACCGATGCAGACATCTTGCTCAAATCCTTTCAGAACGAAGAAGCGATCTGAAACAACAAACCCCCATTTTGTCTGTGTCACCAAATAAAAGCTGTTCCCTTTCGGTGTGTGGGCAAACTGTAGTGCCAAGCAGTTGGACTGCAGACGACCGGGCGCTGGTTTGTCTGATGGATGGCGTACACTCAGAGAGACTGGACCAATGGCGTCCTGGATTGATTGGCCCAAAGGGGCTGTCGGGGAAAGCGTTTCCTGTGTGTGTTAATGGACCCTGCTACAGATGCACTGTGGCGGCTCGTGGCGGGGGTGATAGTTCTTTCTCCCTTCCTCGCTACCGCCGCCACATGTTTCTCTCCATTTCTCTGTTAATCAGAGGAGAGTCATGTGAATGAAATGGACCCGACCTGACGAGCTGCACAGATCCCAGAAGATCTCCAAGATCAACAGATTCCACAATTTCAATGTTCATAAATAGCATGCACTGCAAAAACACAAAATCTTACCAAGTATTTTTGGTCTATGTAACAGTGAAAATATCTTAGTACCAACGTTGTAGTCAAGACCACCTAACCCGAGACCGAGACAAGACCAAGACCAGAGTGTATCGGGACCGAGACAAGACCAAGACCAGCGCCCTGCGATACATGATACAATAAAATTTGCTAATCAAATTGATCTGAAAGATTCACGTTCCCATAAAACATACTTAGAGCTGAAATAAATTTAACCAATATTAAAAGCAAAACAAACTCTTTGTTCTGCTTATCTAAAACATTTACCCATATAATTCATGCCAGAACATTGCTCAACCGTGAACACTGACCAAAGAGCAACATGCAAGAAATAACCAAGCACAAGTACCATCATGAC
Source organism: Poeciliopsis turneri (assembly GCA_922788865.1). Lineage (NCBI taxonomy): Eukaryota > Metazoa > Chordata > Actinopteri > Cyprinodontiformes > Poeciliidae > Poeciliopsis > Poeciliopsis turneri. The sequence goes on from CAKLNU010000948.1 coordinate 1,201,576, forward strand.
AGACATTACAGCTGCCACTTTGAACGAAAACAATCAAAGAGCAATGCGCATAGTCTGCCTAACCCTTTCATCCTTGTGTTTTATTTATTTGCTGATTAAATATATATCAATGTATATAATTCAATAAAATAATGATAGCTACTGCAGTGTATGCAGAGCAATACAAGAACAAAGAAAGGCTCTCAGTGAGGCTCCAGTTGTATCTTCTTAGTAAACAGAAGTTTTATAATTACTGAAAGTAACACAGTGAGAGTTATAAATGGAAGCAAAAGCCTGGAAAACACATAATAGTGTCCTTTTAATATTTACATTTTAGCTCTGAACGTTGCATACTTCTTCCTTATTAGACCTTAAAGTGCAAATAACTGAAGTGTGTGTTTAAAAGGTGTGGTGCAATGCTCATCTTCAGCAGAATTTCCTTAGCAACTAGCCTGAAGATGAGCATGCTCCGTGCTTTTAAAGCTAAAAACAAATACGGTGGTTTGCTCATGTAAAACTGTATATTGCTGTGTTTCCTTGTTGAAATTAGAGCAAAGGAAATGAGATTACTGCCAAGAATTGTCTGGCTCTGGGACAATTTTCATTGGGTTAAAAGCTTTGTTTTTGTTTTTTTATTTAATCGATGTTTTATACCATGTTAACTTTAAAAGGTATTATCTTCCCACTTCATGTTCCGACAGAAACAACGATCTGACATTGTTTCTGTCAGATCAGGTAGAAATATGGTAATTGGACCGCCTTTATTCGATTTGTTCATTAAGTTCTTGCAACGTATTAATGAGCAAAATTGTAAATACATTTTCATGAACAGATTGTTTCTAGCTGGAGAGACGTAACATTACTAACATACAGTATAACATGAATTTATGACCCAGATATGACTTAAGGAAGGAATACACCGCGATACCATAACATCAACAATAACATATATAAACTGTGTTTACATTTTAATGATTTCATGACATCATATCTGCTTTCAGGTCATTCTGTCTACCGAAAGAGAAACCTTTCAGCATACTGAAATTATTTTCTATGCAAAGCAGGGACCCTGCAGAGGAGTAGATTCCCATATCACTGCATTACCATAATGACAACAAGCTAATTTAGATCCTGAAAAGATAAAAATGAGAAACTTTCAAGAAGTTTGCAAAGAGAAAATTGTGGTAAATTAAAAATGTCAAAACACAATTTCTGGTAATTACTGAGTTGGTAAGTAATATATTTCATTCAATTGAGATAAGAGGTAGGATTAAATAAATGCTCACTTCTTCCAACTAATTTTCAAACAGAAAAGTAGTGGTGAGTTATTTATTTTTTTCCTGGTGACGTATCCACATTTTATCTCGTCTTACTGATTAGTTGTTTTCTTGTTTTTAAACACCTGTTTGTCATAAATAATAATACAATTTTAATCTATCTTGGTATTATTACCAAATTATATTAAATACATGCTGTGAACATGTTCAAAAGTTATCAGATAGAATTAAGTAACTCCAAAAGTATTAACTTTTAATGTTAACACCTAAACTAAACAGAACGCAGGTAAAATAAAATTTTTCTACTTCAAGTACGGATTATGAAGCTGAAGAAATTGAAGGACAATAACATTAAAAACTTTGTAAATAAATAAAATCTGGTTTATTGGCCATGTAAAGATCTCTGATTTTGGGAGATCATCAACATGTTCTTCTATAACCTTTAACATCCAAAATCACATTTTTGTCCTCAGTGTAGCTCAATTAAATTTGTTTCTAGAAGAAAATTTAACAGGAGTTTTAGAAAAATTATAACTTTAAATTTTTGATGGATAGAAAATCTATTGCCATTTTTAAAGAACCACAAATTTATTATGTTTTTTCAGATTCTACATTAAGAAAAACAAAACAAAAACAAAAAAATTTATACATTTTCTTCAGTGACCTTAATTGTGGAAATTATGTACGGATCCAGCGATATGCTTTGATGATACCAATATTTGACATTAATATTGCTGAATTGGCCCATAACCAATATTTACCGATTTTATACAAAATAATATATTTCTCCAAAGTTTCGAAACCATCGGAGGAAAAATGACCAAAAATAAACGGCAACAAGATGGAAAGAAATATGGGTTGTTAATACTGGCAAATCTTTATTCCGCGGGCCAAAACTAACATGCTAAAAATGACAAAAATTGACTGATACCGATGTTAGTGCTGATATATCATTCATATATCGTATATCATTCATATATCTGGAATTATATAAAAAAAAAAAAACAACAACAAAAAAAACACTTTCAATAATAATAGCAGAAAAAAAGATCAAAAAACATATTACTGGTACTTTCAGACTCATTCAGTCGTTGCAATTCAATAATTTAATAAAAACCTGAAAAACTGCAAAACATAGATGTAATGCATTTGTCATTACATCTGTGTTTATAAATATTCATTGGCTCTTTTTCATTACTGGAAAGAGTTATTAAAAGATGTTGTGAAAGGTACAAAACTGCAGGTTGCACACCCTTGATCCAAAATTATCTTCTTTAACTAAATCGGATTTGGTCCCTGGATGTGCAGCAAAACTGGAAAAAAAAAAAAAGAGAGAAATTCATACCCAAATCTGCTGAGTTGCTCTAGGTCAGGTGCTGGAGGTCCGTAGGTTTCAACCTGCAAGGGTTTGTACTGGTACAGAACCTCCTGTAATCTGGGCAAAGGCTGGAGAGAAACAGTTTGACCCTGAAAGGGAAAAAAAAGATTCAGGAGAAGTTTCTGATACTTACACTGGAATATTTACTTCTTTCCAACGGAACGATGCTTTGGTGGATTAGCAGTAGTTAACTGAGTGTTAGCATCTGAGCGACATTAGCAGGAGCAACATGATCCAGTCTCCTGAAGATGGATCAATCTGAATGCCTCCACCATTAGGAAAATGCTCAGCTCTTCTCATAAATGCTACCCGGATAAACAAAACTAGCAACCCAGAAACCCAAATGCTGTGATTTGACTAGGACTGCAACTAACAATTATGTGAGTCACTGATTATTTTTGTCGATTAGTTGGTTAATCTGCTGAAAAGAATTGGCACATTCTGCAGATTTCTCATTTAACCACTAAAGACTTTTTTATACAATAGTAGAAAAAGATGAAAAGATTAAAATAAATACATCTGCATGCATTGAAAGTCCTATAAATTAATTTCCAATTATTCTTTCAACAGATTCATCATAATTAATCTGATTATTCGTTTCAGCCCTAGATGTGAGTGAGGCTGCAATTATTCCTAATAATGTTGATCAGATATTAATTGGGAGGAATCTGTTCAATTTGGGGATGTGACATAAAAGTTGGGAACTTCCACACAATAATCAGAAAAGTAATTAATCACATAATAAATTAAAAGAAAACCAGAAATTTCTATTGGCATGATTTATTGTTTATCATTTTTTTTCTCTCTTTCTACCAAAAACTGGATGATAAAAGTCTTAAGTTTGGTGTTTAGGTCTCAACTAGCCATTTTTGAAGGACAATTTTGTTTACAGAGACTCAATTAACTTTATTTGTTGTTTTGGATATTTAAAATTGTCGTCTAGTATCAGGGTTAAATGCTCATTAGAATTTAAAGTTTACTGATCTTTGAGAACGTGTTCTTTTCTTATTACTTAAGAATCGTCTCAAAACAACAATATAATCAATTGTCGCAATAACTTCTGGATCAATTTATCGTGACGGGCCTACTTCCACACAGCGTCAGAGCGCTGCGGTCGCTCAGCTTTACTGGGATTAAAAGAGATGCTGTTTAAACACGCAGAAAGTACTTCAGAGTTCAGCAAAGGAACCGAGAGACAAAGCAGAGATAAAAAGATAAGAGAGAGAGCAAAGAAAAAAAGAAGTGGGGGAGAATAAACAACAGAACACAGAGGGGAGCTGATGAAAACCAAACTAAACAAGTAACATGTGCCCCGCGGCCGCAGACTGCCCTGCCCGCCCATCACACATGCTTTGGCTTATGAGAACACACACACACACACACACACACACACACACACACACACACACACACACACACACACACACACGCACACACACACACACAAAATTGTGTTTTCGTATCTTGTGGGGACTTTACTTTGATTTCAGTTCATTTTCTACCCTAACCCTAACCATCACATACCTAACCCTAACCATCACATACCTAACCCTAACCAAAACTCAATTCACACCTAAAGTTCTAAACCAAACCCCTCACCCAAAAACAACATTTCCCGTTTATGGGGACCAAGAAAATGTCCCCACAAGACGCAGTGGTCCCGACAACCTCATGATGTAGGGTCCCCACAAGGACATAAAAATCTGCTTCTAACACACACACACACACACACACACACACACACACACCCCCCCACACACACACACACACACATACACACACACACACACACACACATGCACACACAATAAAATAAAGCTAGCAAAGCTGAGCTGGAGTTTCAAAGCGATGCACAATGATGAAGAAGAAGTAAAGTTAAGAACAGAACAACAAATAAGAGCAGAACAATGAGCTGCATTGTCCTGATAAGCACAATACACCGACAGCATCTATTTATTCTCTTTAATTTACACCTGAATACACTTATTCATCTATTATCTAGTATTTTTAGCTCTTGATTATGTCTTCTGAATAATTTAAAAGAGCTTGTGTTCAGAGTTCATAGCTGCCATCGATGTGATATGTAAAAGTTTATCCATTTCCCCAGAGTGGTGTCCATCATCATCCTCACTTGACGGAAATGTGTCTTTGCTAATGAGACGTTTTACAGGTAATTCATTCATACACTACCTTTGGTTTTTTTTCTCGGAATGACTTTCGGCTATTTTAACAGGACAAGTCTGCGCCTGTAGCTGTGAGCGGCAGCTTTTAGTTTGTGCAGGTGAGACAGGGGGATGGGGTGCGGGGGGGCCCAGGTAGTGACAGTGGCAACATGTCAGCAGAAAATGTGTGGGTTTTTTCCACTGAAAGAGTAACGAAAGCTGTTTTTTTTACCTGCATACCAGAGCTTCATTATTCTGTTTCAGTTTGATTCTGTCACATAAATCAAATAAATGTGGTTAAGTAACACATATAAAGATGGAGGTCTTCATTCAGAAAATAAAAAAAAAAGAATTTATTCAGCACCGACTGGTGCACTGAAGCATTTATTTCTGTTTGTTTTGATCATCAGAGATTACAGTTAATGAACACCTGACATTTATATTTTAAGAAAATTTGAATATTACATAAGACCCATAAAAATGTTTTTTAATCCAGAGGTACTATGTTGTTACGACCTCAAAAAACTACAAAAGCTTTGGAGTGGAAAGTTGAGTGGAAGGAAAAATGTGTAAACAAAACATCTTCGAATTTATGCAAAAGAAACCCTGACCAAGTACAGAGTTACTATACAGGTTAGGAACAATAAATTATCTGGTGTTGCCATGTTGGTATGAGGGGCCCCCGAATTAAAATCCAAAAATGGTTTGTGCCGGCCCTGTTCGGTAACTCTGATTTTCTAGAGACAGGGTTGAAAGTTTCCTCATGCATTCCTCTCCTAGGTCACCTTGAAAACTGCCGCACGTGGGTACTGGGACGTGACTCTTGTCTTTAAACATAGCGACACATAAAACAGACACAATTACTTGCGGTGAAGTTTTGATTGAAGACCCCAACCCTCTCATACAGCCCAAAAACCCAGACATGAGCTCTCAGAGGACTCCGCTCTAAATCATAAACTCATCACCTCCTATTAAAAGCCAGCATGAAAGTTGTTTTCAAAATGCTTTTGAGCAGGAAGGGGGGACAGACCCCCCCGGCTCAACGGGACGGGGGGTTTTTCAGATCAACAGGACTGACAGCCAAACACGAACATCTGCTTTTATCGTCACAGGGGCCCGTCCGACTACATATACAGCTTTGTGTGCATTGTAAGTTTACGTATGTAACTGGCTTTTACACTGTTATGACACCCGTGTGGCACTAAAGTGGGCCTCTGGGGGCCATCAATCCTAATAAAACCACAGGGAAGGATGATTTGAAGAAATCACTGCCGAGCCGGTGGGAGCGATTCTGCAGCCTCAGCATTTGTACCGCTAACTTAAAAATAAAGTTTCTGTGCTGAGATGATGCCTGAAATGGACTATTAAAGGTTCAAATGAAGAAGTCTCTTCCGGTCTTCAGCTTATTTGACACACTTTCAGTTTTTTTGTATTTGTAATGTAAGTAAATATATAAGGCAGCTTTTAAACTGTAATTAATTTACTAATTATCAAAACCAAAACTATGTGAAAAACTAAACTACCACACCTACACAATCAAATATAAATTTTAAAGCACTTTTCATGCATGTTCATGGTTTTCAGACGTTTCCAACAATAAAAACAGTTTTGATTCTCTATTATATATTATTTATTACTGTTATTGATGATGTTTACAAAAGGGACAAGATAAACTAAATATTTTTTTAAAATAATTTATAAAATTTTCAGGCATTTAGCAAATAGAAATAGTTTTTTTTTTTTCTTCTAATTAATCTAAAACAAATAGAATTTGGTCTAATTTAATTTCAGGCAGTGGGAAAACAATGTGTATATGTGTTTTTATTATCTTTAAATATCTGGTTTCAACTGTAAATTATGTTTTTTCCAATTAAGTGATAGACTGCACTTTCAAGGACTTCATACTTTATAAAATAGGAGTTAAAAAAAACATTTCACAATCTAGAGAAAGTCAAGAATAAATTAGAAAAAAATAATTATCTTCAATTCTTCATGATTAACTGCTGCCAGATCCGTAGAATCAAGAAATAATTTAAATAGAACCTAGCTGACAACATGAAATAGGATAAAATATATCTCAATTTATTCAGATCCACTGATCTGAAGAAATTGAAGACCAGATGAGGCTTTTCTACTCCAGAACCACAGTGAGAAACCATTATTCACAAATGGAGAAAACATGGAACATTGGTGAACGTTCATGGGTTTATTAGTCTACCGTTTACAACTCAAACAAGAGGTTAAAAAGAGAATCCAGAGCAACATCTATATCATTCTCTCAGTTAAGGTCAGAGTTCACGACTCAAAAATAAGTAATAGATATTAGAGGAAAATCAACGTTTACACTCTGACATAAAAATGCCTGCAAACAGATGCTCAAATATTCAATTATATCTTCGAAAAGCAGATGTGGAGCCTCCTGCACAACCAACAAGGATGCAGAAAGTGTTTTCTGGAAGGTAAGTCAACAACAAAACACTTGTCGTTTCTTGCCACCATTGTACATATGATGACAAAACCTGCTGACCAAACATGCTGTAGCAGTGCTTGGGTTGTTAGGTGACAGGCTGGGGTTGCTAGGTAACAGTGGAGTGCGACTTAAGACTCGAGAGGTTTTTGAAATGGGTCATTGTCCAGATACTAAAAAATGTTAACTTATTAACAAAAAAAAAACGGCAGGGTGTCTTTTTTAAGTGTTTTTAGGAGCAGTTGAGACTCAAATGTAAATATAAAAATGTGCAAAATGTGAATTTTTTTTAATAGGTCCCTGTTAATGTATTCAACAAAAAAAGCAGAAACAAACAAATGTCAGGGGGGGATTTTTTTTCACAACACAACAGCCTTAGTATTTGCTCCCGGTTCAACTGTTTGGAAATATTTAACAGAAGAACCAGTGAAGACAGTCCACCAGCAGTGGTTATGACCTCTTACTCTTGTGTTTTTATAATGCAAAGTCTTGTTGTTGAAATGTGCTACAAAAAACTTGATTGACTGATTGATTAAAACCAATTAAAAACTTTTCTAATCACTACAAGACATACTGATTAAGACCTTAACTTTAGAAACATGAATTTTAAAACTTTTTAGGGATGAGCGAACACCCAGAACAGAAAGGAAGCATTGCAGAGGGATTGAAAATGATGTGCCTTGTTAGAAGCTATGCTAACACTTTCCCAGCCTTCACTTCCTTGTTCTGCCCCGGAGCTGCCGGTGCTTCTGTGTGGATAAAGGGATTTGGGTTGCTCACTGGCACGCTGAGCAGCAGCAAGTAGCAAGTGTAAAAACTGCTGGCTCCCTGTGTCTTACCAGTTTAAATATATCTCCCTGACCGGTGGCAGCTGCTCCGGCGCAAAGCCCCTAAAGCTGACAACTCCTTTTTCCGCCAAGCGGAGGCTGGCCGGCCGGCTTGCAGGCTGGGTTCGAAGAGCCCCACCGAAGCTGGGCCGGGCCTTCACAGGGGGCTTGAGGTGTGAACGGACATGTGCTGATGCCAATCAGGGCTCCTACACTGCAAAAACTCAACTACCTTACCAATTATTATTTTGTAGCTTATAGGACAAAGTGCTTAGTACTCTTGAAATAAGACTAATCTAACTTTTCTCATGTTATAAGTACAATAATTTGCCAGTGGAAATTGTACTTTTTTATGAATATTATGGAATTACTGACCTTGAACTTGTGCTGGAACCAATTATTTTGGTAATCGATTATTCTGACTATAAATTGGACATTCTGCAAATCTGTCATTTAAACACAATTTTTAAAATGCAATATTAGAAATCCACTAATAGATACAAATAAACATAGAATTTATGACATTTTATGACGTAAAATGCAACATCAGCATTCCTTTAATGAACGGTTGATCATTTGTAGGATGAATCTACAGCTAAAAATACTTCCAACATCAACATGTGAAAAGCTCAATTCTTTCTGCTGATTATCTTTTTAATTAATCCATTAATAATTGGATCAAAAAACATGCTTAACAGGACATTAATTTCTACAGAATTTGAATCAGCTGAAGCTGAATTTATGCCACTTGAATTTTGGTTAGACGCATTTAAAGACAAATCTTAAATATAATATTTTTTTTTTTTGGCTTAATTGCTGATCTGTTTGTTATTCTTTCAACAAATGGACTTTTTGAGTCTTTATACTTCACTTAATGATGAATCATTTACTTAATTAGTTTATGTTTATTTCAATAATTGATTAATCATAATTAATCCGATTAATTGTTTCAGCCTTTTATAATTTGCTGAAAAGTTACTTGTAGGTTAATTTTACCTAATTTCAAATATACAAAGATATTTGCACAACAATCTAGACCAAAAACCTTTGGTAAGATTTTGTATTTTTGCAAACTCCCTTCTTAAAACCTCTTTGTTTTAATGAAAACAATAGAATGAAGATCTCTGTGTGTTTTTTTCCTGCGGAGTGTAAACAGGGAAGGGAAAATAAAGTGCAAGCGTCAGTGGGGGTTGCGGAGAGTATACAGCAACAACTCAGAACAGGTTGGGCCAGTCTGCAGAGCGCAGCCTGCGTCGACAAGTGCATCTGCCGAGCAGAGGTCACGGTAGAGGACTCAACCAGGAGAGCACACACACTCTCACCGTCTCCGTGTGTGTGGGACTGTGTTTTCAATGGCAGGCAAATTCCACTGTCCAAGTGTCCAATGAGTGGCCAGAAGAGCCCGGGTTATTTCAGCCAGCCACACGGTTTTTAGGGATAAACTTTCCACCCACATTAGCTCCTCCGTGTGTGTGTTGCTATTTGTTTATGTGCCTCCTGTTTCATTAGGTGCCCACGCCGGCCTCATCAGGTATGTCAGCTGCTGTACTGCCTGTGGGCAGAGGGCCCGCGGGCCCCTGGCGGAGCTGGAACCGGGGACCTTTCATCTAAGGTGGCGCTGAAAGCCGCTCCAAGGTGGAAAGATTCCCCATCGGTCAGCTGCTTTCCGGAATGGGACACTGTAGCAGCTGAGAACAATCCCCCATCAGCACAAACACACGCTCCCAGATGATGAAGCCTTTCCCTTCACTGCCACGGAAACAGACGTCTCAGACGCAGTTTGCATGTTTTTGACCTGTTATGCTTCCTTGAACAGGTTAGGACAGGTCTGTGTTCATTACATTTTCTGCAAAACATTATTTTTCATTAATGAGATTTTAGTCTGCTCAGTTCTGCACTGCAAAACCTAACCAAGTATTTTTGGTCTAGTTTCTAGTGGAAAAAACCCAGAACACTGAAAATAAGACAAAACTAACTTATAACTTTTCAGCAAGATATAGGAGCTTGAATTAAGTCAGTAATACCTTAATATTGATGAAAAAGAACTGGTTCCACTGGCTGATTATTGCACTTATAACATGGGAGAAATTTATTGATGGAAGTGAAATAATCTGCCAGTGGAACTGGCACTAGTACAAAGTTCCTTTATATCGCTGAAAGGTTACATGTGAGTTAGTTTTGCCTTGTTTCAAGTGTAATAAGGTAGTTTTAGGACATCTTGTCACTTTAAATCCAAATAAGCTGAGGCCACATACCTCAACTCAATGTTAATATGGAAAATGGCTGCAAACAAATGCACAATTATGCAACTGTAGATCTTGGAAAAACAGAAGTGGAGCTTCCTGCACAACCAACAAGAATGCAGCAAGTGAACTGACAAAGTACAAAAACTTATCAAGTGCTTTTGGTCGACCAATTATCTCAGAACACTTGAAATCAAACAAAACTAACTTACAAATAAATCTGAAGCAAGATCTAGGAGCTTGTTTGAGAAAAAAAGAAAAAGTACTTTTTCTATAATCAATGAGCCTGTTTCACTTATAGTAATAACAATAACCAATAATCTGCCAGTGGCGCAAGCACATTTTCATCAATATTAAGTACTTATTGATGCAAAACAAGCTCCTATATCTTGCTGAAAATCACTTAGAATATAAAAAATTCTAAGTGATTTCTTCTTATTTCTGGGGTACTTAGATATTTACACCATCAACTAGACCAAATATACTTGGCAAGATTTTGTATTTTTGCAGTGTAGCTTCAGGAAGGTGAGTCAACAACCAACCATGTCTTTTGTACACAGTGGTAGAAACAGCTGGAACTCTACCTAGGTTGCTAGGTAACGGTGCAGTGCCCAGGATTGTGACTTAACAATTGGAAGATTTGGAAACGGCTCATTTTCCTAACACCAAAAAAAACACGAACCTATACTCAAAAGGCATCTTTGTGGGGTTTTGAATCACTTTGGCTGTTTTCAGAAGCAGTTGTGACCCAAATGGAAGAATAAAAACATGCAAAATGTGAAATTTGCATCATAAGTCCCCTTTAAAATCTGTGCCTCTCTCAACACAGGTGCTAAGTGAGCTCTTTGGTGGCATGAAGAGTCTTGGCACCGTGCTCGATGCCGTGTTAGACAACAACGAGTCTGTTTAAACAGCAAATCCTCCCACGCAGAGCGAGTCTTTTGATTTCAGAGGACTTCTATTTTAGAAAGACACTTTATTCTTCAAACGCTGTGTGCTCAGACTTCGGGGGAGGGGCACGGAGTGTATTTATCTGCATGCACCCGCATATGGACGTTTGTGTGTCTCCTGGTTCAATAGAGCAATCTACAAAGTGAGGGATTAGAGAAGGTTTCCAGGCCATTCCTGAGGCAAGACCAGGCCCATCCCACCGCACATCACACCTGGACTAATACGACTTTCCCCCCTGGGTTGGCCAACTTCCTCTTCAGACCATTCAACTGTGACGTTAGCACTTAGCCAGGAGTCCCCCTCACCAGTAAGGAAACCAGCACAAATTGGGACTGAATTAAACAGAAGGTCCTTTTTTAGATGACTGTGATGCTGGGAAAAAACCTGCATCTTTACGTTTCCCTTTAATGGTCGAAGTTCAGGTAGATTGGATGAAAAGTGACTGTGAACATCAACACTGCAAAAACACAAAGTCTTACTAAGTTTGGTCTAGTTTCTAGAGCAAATATCTTAGTTTAGTTGAAATAAGACAAAACTAACTTTCAAGCAAGATAATAGGTTGTTGTAAGTAAATAATCCCTTAATATTGATTAAAAGTACTAGTTTCATTGGCAGACTATTTCATTTGAAAAAATGAAAAATGTATTGTAAGTGAAATAATCTGCTAATGGAACCTGTAGTTTTTTAAAACAATATTAGGAAATTATTTACAAAAACATAATTGGTCCTATATTTTACTGAGAAGTTATTTGTAATTTAATTTTGTCTTATTTCAAATATACTAAGATATTTGCTCATGAAAATAGACCAGAAATACTTGTAAAGATGTTGTGTTTTTGTAGTGTATTCCCAAGTATAGCCACATATTCTCAATTGGAATTATGTCAGTACTTTGACTAGGTCATTTTGACACGTGGATATGCTTGTGTTAAACCTGTAGTGTCCAATCAGGGCTTCCATACTGCAAAAACACAAAATCTTACCAACTATTTTTGGTCTAATTTGTAGTTGAAATATCTTAGTATGAAATAAGACTAAACTAACTCAAAAGTAACTTTTCTGCAAGACACAGGAGCTTTTTCAACCCAATGATTCCTTAATATTAATGAAAAATGAAATGGTTTTTATAAGTGAAATAATCAGCCAGTGACATAAGACTTTTCAACTTAAAATATGGGGAAATATCATGTTCCACTGACAGGTTATAAACAATACTTTTTCATCATTATTGAGTAATTATTGACTTAAAACCAGTTATATTTAAAAGAAATGTAATTAAAGCTTTGTTGGGTGTTTTTGTGTATTTTAAATTTGTCACTAATAGTCTTCTAAGTTAATAACCAAGTTCTTCATTTGTATAAGTGGAAGATATTAAAAGTTTATTTTTCCCATTCATTCATAATTCCTTCCAGTTGCCACATGAACTCTTCATATTTATTGAGTGAATATGAAATAAATCAAATTAAAGTGCAGAATACTGCAGAGACTTTGCACAAATCTCTTTAAGCGATGAAATATCCACATATTTCAGATTTGCTTCTCCCAAATTTCTTCCCAAAAACTCACAGATACATGCATTCCAGCAATCTGCACAAACCCACAGCTCCTTGCTGAAAGCCTACCAAGTCAAACAGAAGTCATTCCTCTGGACTCTGAGGTGAAGGGAAATCCAAACCAACTCTTTCCCCTGACTCACGTCTCTCGGTTCGACCGAGCAGATGCGTGGTGAGAGCTCTGTTCCACTAACAGCAGCTCAAACGACAAGATGAAGAGAAATTAAAGCAAGAAGCCAGGAAAGCAGCCAAAAGCAACACAATCGTGGCCCGTTTCTCTCACTCAGTCTGAGTTTAAATTCCTACTTTATATCAAAAATTGTGACATTCAGAGAACCACACTGAAACATACACAAGAACTGAGCGTGAAGCTGTTGTCTTCAGAGAAAAGTGAAAGTTTACGTATAACAGAGCGTGTCAGGAAGCATTTTGGAGCCTTAGGTGAGAATGAAGCAGATATCTTTGCCATGCATCACTAAACTGTGAGAAGACAACCGTGTCTCATGAGGGCTGCAGTGGAGGGAGTGAGGATGATGACACAGCCTATCTCAGCCCGTTAAAATGAAAATAAATGACCGAAAACGTGAACGACAGCCAAGTATGAAGGTCTCTCCAGGCACCAAGTGCACAAACTGCGGCGCAGCTAAAGGCCGGAGCCCACATGCCCGGTCCTCGTGAGACCCAGCGCTGCTACAGCAGGAATGTGATGATCCGAGCGAAGAGGCTGTGCCCGTTCCCACACTGAGGGGAAGCAGCAGGCAACGACTAAAGTCCTCCGTTTCAGGCCCTACACTGCAAAAACACAAAATCCCACCAACTATTTTGGTCTAGAACTAGTGAAAATGTTTTACCGCACTTCAAATATGGCAAAACTAATTTAAAAGTAACTTTTCATCAAGATACAGAAGCTTGTTTTAAGTCAATAACTCCTCAATATTGTTGAAAAATATTAGATCCTTTGGAAGATAATCTGCCAATGGAAGTTATTGACTTAAACAAGTTTTTATATCTTCCTGAAAAGTTGCTTGTGAGTTAGTTTTGTCTAATTTGAAGTGGAATAAAATATTTGGACAAAAAGTGAGACCAAAAATATTTTTTTCTTTTGCAAAGAAAAATTTGCAACAATCTACAGATACAGGATCAATATCAATCGATAATATTCAACGTATAGAAGACTCACTGAACTGAGGTTCATTATCACACAGCACGAAAGCCTTTAGTAGCGCAACCTCTCAAGGTCAGCTAAGCAAAGTCAGTGGAATCAACTAAACTCACTCACTCTATGGTTACCTAGCAACCAACTGGCTCTCTCTGTGGTTACCTAGCAACGACTTGTTGAGTAACTGACACAGCAGCTCTTTAAAGTTTAGCCACTGTGCCTGATAACTGCTTAAAAAAGACCAAACTATAGAAACTGTGGATAAAATAGAAATGGTGGCGTCATCAGTTTGGCAATATTTTTGATTTATGAAACCAAATCAGGTATTTTGTGATTTTGTGATACGTTTTTCAGCCAAAAAAAGAAGGAAGGAAAGAAAGAAATAGATGTGATGAAAGGAAGGAAGGAAAGAAGGAAGGAAGAAATGATGAGTTTCCCAGGCTCATTTAATACCAAAAAGATCCAAAGTGTTCCACTTACGATCTGGATCCCAGTGGAGAACAAGCTGGTCGGCTTCACATTCTGTTTCTGCTGCTCTATCTGCGTCTCCAGCTGGGCGGCGCGAACCTTGTGTTGAGCTAGCAAGATGGTGGCAGGAAGCTTGGACTGCTCCTGGAGGAACACAAGAGGTTTCAGTGGCTGTCATTAAAGTGTTTCATTAGGAGGCCGACACCGGCGGCAGCCCCTTCCCATCATTCATCGCTGCAGCGAGATAACCATCAGCAAGTGGTGCTTTCAGCCGGGCTGTCGCTGGGCTGAAGGCGCAGATATTAAAAACCGAGCAGGAGAACAAAACCTCCAATTAAATCCAAGGTCAGAGGACATATGTCTAAGTACAGCAACGACTAAAGCAGAGATCATGCAGCAGACAGGAACACTGGAGAAACACAAGCTCATACAGGTATTTTTGGTTTCTAGTGCAAATATTTTAGTTCACTTGAAATAAGACAAAAACTAACTGATTTGTAACTTTTCAGCCGCATACAGGAGCTACATCTATACTGCCTTAAAATAACTTTAAAAATTACTTTAAAGGTAGATTATTTCACTTAGAACAAGCCATTTTTCCTGTGTTACAATTAAACTGCCAATGAAACTAGAACTGGGTTGCTAGGTGATGGGCTGGGCTTGGCTGGGGTTGCTAGGTAACGGGACAGAGTCCTTCATTTTGAAATAAGTGAAATAATCTGCCACTTGAACTTTTTCATCAAAATGAAGGAACTATTGACTTAAAACAAGTTGCTATATCAAGCTGAAAAGTTACTCTTAAGTTGTCTTATTTCAGTATTTCTAGTGTATTATGATGTTTGCACTGGAAACTTGACCAAAATACTTGGTAAGTTTACTGTATTTACATAAACCTGATTTACACTAATGCTGCAAAAAACAACATGTTGATTGGTACAGATGAAATAATGATTAGGGCTGCAACTAACAAGTATTTTAGTTATCTATTAATTGGATTTTTAAAAATGTTACATTCTGCAGATTTCTCATTCAACTTTTTTATGCAAAAATAAAAAATGCATCAAAAGACGCAAATAAACAAATAACGCAATGACATTGATTTGTAGCAAAGGATGCATCTGCAGATAAAAATACTTTCTAACATCAACATGTGAAACATTAATACAGTGTGGAGCTGATCTGTTGGTTATTTTTGGAATAACTGATTCATAATTGGGTAGCAAAAGCAGCTTAGTGAGATTTTTTTATTATTTTTTACAGAATCTGATCCAGGTGAATCTTAAACTAAACCACTAGAGCAGTTCTGGGTAGAAGATATTTACAGAGAAAGTCTTTTTTAATCTTAAATGGAAAATTTATATATTTTTTGTACAGTTTTGGTTTAATTACTAATGGTTGATTACCAGTTAATGAACCATTGATTATTAAATTAGTTGATGATTAGTTCAATAACCAATTATTCAATAAATCGTTTCAGCCCTACTGATATTAGCTGGTTAATTAATCGGCGATAAAGGAAGAGGGAACAGTCTATTAGCCTTATTGCAGCAAGCTGACAGGCAGAGTGCAGCAACACTCTGGGTCTTTCATTGACTGCTCTTTAAAATTAATTTGAACTGCTGAAATTGTGTGATAATTTATTTTTAAGGCTTTTGTATTTGTATTTATTCGGAAACTTTTGGGCACGCTGGTACCGGTAACCGGACCGGTCCATGCAAAAATTATTTCAACTACATTTGTTGAGTTTAAATATTGAAGAAAAGTTTAATCAAATCCAAGGTATACTATAAAAATAGTCTTTAAAATGACCAGGAATTTCAGAAATATGTAAATTAGCTGATAAGAATGAAGCAGATATAGGAGATAAACTGATAAATGGCCACAAAGAGGCGGAGAGGTCAGAGTTTAGAAGAGTTTCCCTCAGATGGGGTCTGAGCTGATCTCATCTGCCGACGGTCAACAGACCCTGTGCCTTAAACAAGCAAGCACACAGCTTAACCTGTTATCTGTGGTGGTCCTTCTGCTGGCAGCGCTGCAGGAACAATAACTTCCAAAGCCCTCAACTCAAAACAATGGAGCCGAAAAGCTTTGGGATCACAGAATGAGAACAATGCAAGCCGCAGCGCAATGACTTGTAATAAGCTCTTAATGGTGTCACAGGGTGACGCTGTGTGTCTGCGGGTGTTTTCACACATTATCTGGTTTTCGTACTCGGATACTTTTGAGGAGCATTTTTCTGATGTGATGAAAAAGTATGTGCATTTGTACAATTCTTTACAACATAACCTTTACAAAAAAGTGTGTGAAATTTGAATAAAACTTACCAAAACCAGGTGACTCTGCATCAATGAAGCATATGGGAACCTTCTGACTCTCTCGTTTGTTTTGGTTGTATTTACCCAGAATGCCTTGTGCTGTTGGCATTCAAACCATGCCAGAGTTCACTTAAACTGAACCGAGCTCTCGGTTTCTAGCCAGACAAGAGTTCACTATTTCAGTCTGGATCAGATTATATATTCATAAATCCCCAAACGAACCAGAGTTCAGTAAAAGCGGACTAACAGTGCTGGTGTGAAAGCATGTGCATCAGCCTCTCTTTTCTTGTCACTTTTGGTAAATAGACATGCAGTCTGTGTGTTTCTCACCAGTTCATCCAGCAGAGCCTGTTTGCTCTTCCTCTTGGCCTGCAGCTGCCTCTGCTCCTCCTGCAACACTTCCAGCCTCCGCTGCTCGTTGCTCTGCTGCTCCAGAAGCAGCAGCTCCTCCAGCTCTTCCTGCTCCCGCGTCTGAGGGAGGAGAACGAAACATTATCCTCAAAACAATCTGCAACATCACCGACCACACAACTGAGGTCATGCAAGTGTTTGTTTAAGAGAGGGGAGACGGCGCTTACAAGCTTCGCCTTATTTCTCTGGATGATGTCTTTGTTTTCCCTCTGGTACTGCTCCATCCTGCCCTTGGTGTTCTCCACATCAATGTTGTTTGTAAGGTTGTAAACTGCATTTAAAAGTAAAAAAAAATACATAACTGTTTTTAACTGTAAAAATGTAATGTGGTGTATCTGTTAATAATATTCTTCAGATGAGAGAACCAAAAGCAACACATTTATCACTACAGAAACAATCAGGAGCTTCAATTTTACACATCAAAATTCAAGAAATTTAAAGTCATCCATGACTGGACATCACCTAGAATAATGAAAAGCTTCACAGAGGAAAGTAATGGGCCAATAATAAAGCCTTGTGGTGCACCCTATAGAAAATATTCAGGATGCTTTTTTGTTTGTTTTAAAAGTACTAATTGAACATTAATGGTGACATTCAGTCCATCCAGGCTGAAAGTCCTCAGAGGGAACCAAACATTGGACTTCCTGTTCCTACCTATGTCCTCCACCTGCTCCAGATAGTCGTTATAGTCTCTCAGGCTGGGGAAGTCAAACTCTCTTTTGTTGTAGCTGCAGAGAAACAAGAGGAGCAATCACCGACAGTAACAGCATCCATTAAATCAACCATTTTATAAACCATCTCTGCATTCTGCCCAATAC
Source organism: Poeciliopsis turneri (assembly GCA_922788865.1). NCBI lineage: Eukaryota > Metazoa > Chordata > Actinopteri > Cyprinodontiformes > Poeciliidae > Poeciliopsis > Poeciliopsis turneri. Next base: position 1,219,584 of record CAKLNU010000948.1, read on the forward strand.
ACACATGCATTAGATCTCAATTAAGGGGCTATTAAAACACTGATAAGATGGAGTGAAAGAGGACAGGGAGGGGCTGCGGAGTAAAAATCTGGCAGAGAAAGAGCCTCCGCCCCCACCCCCAGGGAGGAGACTCATTGTCTACAAAACAAACAGTGTAATGAGGAAGACAAAGGCAGCTTAAGAAGTGGGAGGAGGCCTGGAGTAACATATAAACACAGAGAACCACACCCCTAATGCCCACCCCTCTACCCAAACTCACTCACATTTTCATCACCTTCTTGCGGATCTCGACCTCCTTGTCCACAGTTGCGTCTTCGAAGAGCTGCACGCGAAAGTTGCTCTTCCTCAGAGGCGTGTCGCATTGCACACAGTTCCCAGAGCCGCGCACAAACAGCATCTCCACGCAGTTCTCGCATCTAAGGCCACAAGCAGAACATTGGCAACACGGCTTCATGTGCAAATACAGTTTTCTACTCATTTCTCCATGAAATGAGGCAATAATGCAGCAGTGGGCGATAATGGGGGATCAGAATATTTCTCCTAAGTGCTCAAAGATGGCGGGGATTACGGTTGGAATGTCGATTAGGCCGCCTAGCACTCTCAGACAAGAGGAAATTAGTCCCAACACCCCATCAGCGGAGTGTCTGTCTGCGCTGGAAAAACGTTTGCTTTATTGTTGTTTCAGCAGACCTCAACCATTCTGCCAGGTTGCGTAACACGAGAAAAATTCAGCTCAGTAATTTGTGCAGATCTCATCCCAGAACAGATTTTATGTTCAGGAACTTCAGAATATTTCAAATGTTTCAGTTTTTCTTCATCACCTCATTAAAGGAAGTATTACAAGATGAAATATTTGTGATTTTAACAATATTCTATCATATTGTCAAATTTCTAAGACAATTGCAAAACATCTGTTGGAAAGAAAGAGGTAGTGATTTCTTTTTTTATATTTTCTACTTTAGGAATGTGATGATATACATCTGCCATTTATTTATTATTATTATTATTATTATTATTATTATTATTATTATTATTATTATTATTATTATCCATAAAGTTTGAGACCTTCAATGTTGAATCTGAGTATAAAATTTATTAAGAGAAATTTAACTTTTCAAACCAACTTGTCTTAAGTGGAAAAGTAGTTATTCCCTTTGTTAAATCACGAATTAAATGTTTTTATTCAGATTTTCCAAAAAGTTGCAATCTAGCATCCATCTGACAACATGGAGTGTGTTAACAGATTTTAAAAAACTGTTCTAAAGAATCTTAAGAACAGATGAGAAACACTTTCCTCCAGTTCTTCAGCCTGGAAATACGTACAAAGATATTTCTAAGGCTTTAGGACTCCAGCAAACATTAGCGGAAAATGGGGTGGTAAATCTTTCCAGGAATGGTCGTCCTACCAAAATTACTCCAAGAGCATCATCAACTCATCCAGGCAGTCACAGAAATACCCCATAATATCTAAAGCTCCAAGTTTCACCGGGTTTCCTAAAGGTCAGAGTTTAGGGTTCAACAATGATAAACAGACCAAACAAAAATGGCCTCCAAATCAAAATTATGCAAAAATTTGCCTTATGCATACCAAGAAAATGTCTGTATTGTTCTGTGGACTGGTATAAAATGACCAGCACTTCAGAAGTACAACAGTCAAACATGGTGGTGGTAGTGTGATGATCTGGGGATGCTTTGCTGCTTCAGGGCCTGGACATTTTACCATAATTGATGCAAACATGAATTCATGTTCAAAAGCAACTGGGTAACGCAGGAGGACAATAATCCAAGGAACCAGTAAAAGCAAAACTGGTCCACCTAAAAACCAAAGTCTGAATTCGGTTGAAGTGAACTCCAGTGCTGACTGAATGCGTATGTGAACAACAGGTGGACCAGCAAACGCTCTAAAAGCAGGAAGTGGACTATAGTGCAGGGAATTCTGGGTAAATGGAACCAAAGCAAATGTATGAGTCTCCCACTAGAGGTAGTGGGAGAAATGGCTCTTGATCTTTTACATAAAAAAAATTCTATAATTTTCCTATAACCACTAAAATCTCACCGCACTCCATTTTTGTTTACATCTTGCTCATGTCTTCTCTTTAGGTGTTTGTGTCACTTCCTTCAGTGGTTCTTGATGCAACGCCCCCACAGGAGAGGAAGAGAACAGATTTTTCAAAGGTTTTGGATCAGTTTGAAAATAAACCGCAGCAGCTGGAAATGTAACAAATGTCACAATTTTAGTCCCCAATCAACTCAAATTTACGGGACTGTCAGGTGTGAAAATACCCTCAAGTATCAAGCATGAAGGTTTTGAAGTGGCCTAGTTAAAGTCTAAACCTAAATATGATTAATATGCAGTAGTATGACATAAAACTGATTCTTTATGCACAAAAACTCTGAACATAAGAACAGGTTTTAGGTTTAGAGGTGATTACGACACTGGCATGCTTTTTGGATAATTGTATTTTTTTAATAAATGACATGATTTGAAAACTGCTCCTTGTATTTTCTCACGTTATTTTTGCCTGATATTAAAATTTTATTTTATGCACTGAGGCATTTTAAGTGTGGAAAAATGTGCTTTATAGATTTTCAAGACCACATATGGGACAAAAGTCATGATGAGTTTTTCAGCTGGACTTCACCTTCTCACATGATGCTCAACTCTTAATCAGTGATTCGGTTTAATTTGGACAGTTTTCTGCATCATCTGATCATCAGGCTCACCTGAGGGCACAGACCTGAGTTTAACCATCAATCACACCTTTATGCAGGTAGGCATTCACCCATCAGTCACACTCCAGTGGAGAGTGGACACTGCAGACAATGGGAATGTCCCTTTGTGTCTCCCTGACGGGCTCAAGAGGCTGGATAAACGTTTACACATTCGCTTTTTTAATTAAGTCTCCGTGGAGCTTTATTGCCACATGAATCCAACTTCCAGCTCATGACCACCCTCACAAAAATGGACATCTGGTTTCCAAGCACCAGCATTATTCAGAATTACGAGAGGAAAGACAAATTTCTCTTTACACCTCACTGACGGTATGCCTGAGTCACTTCACTACTGCCAAATCGAGCCAAGTAAAAAGTTTGAGAAAGACACAAACATTCGGGACAGTCATGCAAGACCTTCCACCTCATCAGCAAGACGCAAAACAGAAAACACAGCTAGAGAGGAAAGTGCAGACACGTGGAATTTCTCTGTTTACACCTAACGCTTCCAATAAGGGTCAAACAAGCCCAACCTGCCGCAACTTAAAGCGCTAATGCTCTCATGTGTCAGTTTGGCTTGGCCGTAGCCAAGCTGAGATGTTGAAAATGAAAGCAAACTGAGAGCCAGAAGCATGTGCCGTGTCCAGTTGGTGTCTCGGAGTTGGGAGCGAGCCTTGGAAGAGGCAGATGTTCGCTACGGCCTCAGGCTACAGCAGATCTATAGGCCTTGCCATATGGAGGTGGATGGAGGGATTCTGCTTGTTTCCACAGGCCCATAAAGAGCCCATTCATCAACACGGGGCAAGGAGCGGGGCGTAGCTTGCCCCCTGCCCCATAAATGGACCACACAACAGAACCCTCTAAGGGGCAAATCCTGTGTAACTCTAGAGCTGAGAGGTGACCCCTTAAAATAAAGGGAGGTGACTTTTCCATCTTCTGCTCTGCGCCAGCTTTCATGTTCAGAGACATAACCCCACTCAGACAGAAAGACGTTTCAGAAGCAACAGCTTGTCATCTCTGTGTCCACGGGCTGTTGTTGCTGACGGAGTGCTTTGGACATCTCCCTCTCTCACCTGTCCTGCTCAGAGCTCCAGGCTGCTATCTCTTCATCTGCAGCTGTCAGCAGGTCACAGAAGGGGTGGAGGGGCAAAAGGAAGGTAAACAAGGCGGTACTGGCTCAGCAAAGAGACTAACACCACTACATACTAACTCTACCAACCCGCAAGAAAGAGGCAAAGCCAAACGGACCTGTGGGTTGCTCTGACGGAGCTCTTGACCTTCCCAAACCAAAGATGGAGTCCATGTAGACTTCAGTAGGTCCAAAGTTACCAGAATCTACAAACGGTCTTTTTTGCATCTCTTATGGATCGCGGTAACCCTTTAATTGAAGGGGTATGCATAAGACTAACATGACATAACACCTGTCATGAACATGAAGGAGTCCTTATGAATGTTTTTGACTGTTGTCATCAAGTGTCATTCGGTAAATAAAGGCACTTAATTCAAAATTGCACTAAATGTTGAATTAAAAGTCCACTGAACGTGTCAACTTTATGTTATTTACAGTTCATGACAATAGTCGTAACATTCACAAAGACTCCTTCACATTTACAACAGTGTCATGTTAGACTTATGGATACCCTTCAAATAAAGCGTTACCTAAATCGCTTTTCAAGCTGAAGGTGCTCGACAGACAGGAGATGACGTCGCTCCCTCTCTGTTCATTTCCTGTAAAACTTGAGCGATGAGGCAACAATCATTGCCCTCCTCCTGCCAAGCAACTGTGAAAGTTTGATCTTTACACTTAGAAGTGTGCATGCAGGCTAGTGATGCGATACAAGGAATTTGAAAAATGTTAAACCTTTCTCGCTTCGCTGCTGTTGCTATCTTGTTGAGTTCACGGCTTTATGCTGTCGTTCGTCACTGCTGGTGTGTCGAGCCCAGTAGGAGGTTTTCACACCTGATAAACTGGTAGTCGTGTTTCATTAGGAACCAAGATGTCAACATTTGTCACATTTTCAGCTGCTGCAGTTCTTTTTGACACTGTACTGTGTCAAACGAACCAAACTCTTCGACAAACCTATTCACCTCCTCTCCTGTGGGGGCGCTGCACCAAGAACCACTGTAGGAAACGACAGAAAAACCTCTGAAGAAGACATACGCGCTTCTTCTTTTTTTCATGAAACGTAAACAAAAATGGAGAAGGAACAGATTTTAAAAGGATTTCCCTTTCGTCTTTGGTAAAAGTCCATGAGCCATTTCTGCAGCAAATTTGCTTTAGGTTGCGTTTACCTGCGCTTTGATCCGCTTCCGTTGGCGTTCACATACGCGTTCAAACAGCACCAGAGTTCATTTCAACCAAACCAAGATGTTCAGGCAGCTCAGAGTTCATTTTTTAGATTCACATCAGAGTTCAGTTATGCATTCACACCTCCGGAAACGAACCGGACTTTCTAGAACTAGAGTTCTAGCATATTCCAAAGCTAATAAAGTCAAAGCACAGAATCAGTGCGATCTGATTTCTGACCCCAGCCTTCATTCAGCTGAATGTTGTAGCATCCGCAGTGAAGCTAAGCTCTTCTTGGGAGGCCCAGAAAGCAGTGCATTACAGTAATCAATTCTGCATGTTATAAAAGCTTGTATTAGTATCTCTGCATTGGACCGAGAGACAAACTCAGACGAAACTGATGACATAATATTCTGACCTTCTTCTATTACTGTCTTAAACTGTCCTAAATAAGGAATATTTTCAAGCATCTAAACTTCTAAAATATAGTAAAATAAAAAGAATAAATGAATCTCAGGTCATCAACAACATTGATGTCTTTGTCACAAATACAGCTCTACGAGTGAATGTGATGTTTTCTGATGATGCCATAAAAATATGGGACCTAAAACTGAACCTTGTGGAACTCCATACTGCACAGCAATGCTCATAACTAGGTAAAGCCACACACTGTCAAAGAATTGTGTTGGTTCTTACAAATAACCCTGATTACCTAATCTGGAAGGCTTAGACTTCACAGCTTCACAGCACAATAGTTTGATAATAAATTTAAAAATGTTCCTTTTTTTCTCTCTATTGTTCTCTGAAATATTGCCAAAAACTTTGTATGTAAACTTTTGAGCACAAAATTTTAAATTTTACTGTCTACAAAGTTTTTCTCGAATTTGAGATTTGAGCTGAACTAAATAAAATAATCAACCGTATTAAATGCTGCAGCTACATTAGAGCATTTAAAACTAGCACTGATTGTTTTGAGACTATTTTTAAGTAACGTATTAATAATGGCATAATAATGAAAGTTTGCTCTCTCAGAAAACAGCAAAATTTAATTTTGTGAAAACTAAAATTGGAGCTGGAAGATCTTTTAAATATCCAAAATTAAAAAAAAGCAGTAAATAAAACTGAAATAAAAAATATACAACAAAAACAATAAAAATAATATTATGATGTCTCTGTAAACAAAATTACCCATCAAAAAATAGTAATCATCAGAGTGGAAATTAATTGATTAATTGCTTACTGCGACAGGCTTACATGAAGTTTATTCATCTTAAATGCAAAATTTTTATATTTTTGTACAGTTTTGGCTCAATTACAGCTCTGAATATTTAGCTCTTTAAGTAAATTTTCTTTTTTAAGTCTGTAACTTCCAGTTAGCAACTAATCGATTACTAAATTAGTTGACGATTATTTCAATTATTAGTTGATCACATTTAATCTCTCTAATCATTTCAATCCTAATCTGCACCATGTCAAATGCCAAAGAACAAGAGTTTGATGTCATTCATAGTAAGTAACACACTTTAATCTTAATCTGTGTCCAAAACAAGGTTAAATTTAGATTCATGGAGGAGAAACTAAAACCTCCAGGGTTTGTTTAGCTCAATCAAACAGTTTAAAAGCAAAACACAAGCATTTAAATTGAATATTTCTCAAAAATTCAATTTAATTCAGTTTATTAAATGCAAAATTTCAATATCATATGAAAGAGACATTAAAAAATTAAATTTAGATCAAATCAATTGATACAACCTTACAAAACAAGTTTCAAAACGTCCACCGAATGATATTAGCGATGACAAAAATAAAAATAAAAAAACAAGTAAATAGTCTGCGCTCAGCAGGAGCAAAGCCAAGGTGACCTGATCTGGGGCGCTGCTTAAAATTGCTTCATTTGCAGAATCGTTTAATTTTCTGCATGTAGCTCTCCATCCAGACTGAGGCAGGAGGAGTTATGAGCCCTCGCTGACCTGATGACGAAGCACGACCACTTCCAAATGGTACTACGCTCAATAAGCAGAAGGTAGGGTCGGAAAAGTCACGCCGATCAGCCCACCGCGGCATAACATCCACTCAGAGAGCTGCTTCTATGTCTGCCCTTCTGTAAACTACAGCTAACAATGATAAACTTCATAAATCTCACATACATGAGAAGAAAATACAGCTGGGGGCAGTTCATGGTGTTGAGGTGAAAAATGTTGCCCCAAAATGTAAGGAACTCCATGAAGATGTTCAAGCCCACCATAAACTGGAAGCTGTTGGAGTGAAATCTGCAAAAACACAAAATCTTTCCAACTATTTTTGGTCTAGTTTCTACTGCAAATATGTTACACATGAAACAAGACAAAAGTAACTTACAAACAAGTTTTCAGCAAGATATGTGAGTTGGTTTAAAGTCGATAAAACCCTAATATTGATGAAAAACTGCAAGTTCCAGATTATTTTACTTATAACACATTTTCCTACATTATAAGTGAAATAATCTAGGAATTTTTCATCAATATTAAGGAATTATTTACTTAATACAAGCGCTTACATCTTGTTTGTAAATTAGTCTTATTTTATTTCAGGTGTTTTAAGATATTTGCCCAAATTTTGTGTTTTTTCAGTTCAAATGTCTTCTGGAGAAAAGATTGAGCTGCTTGGCAACAACTTCAAGGATTTTGAATTAGAGAAGTCAAAATGAGGCTTTCAGTTGTACAAACCGGTGGCAGCATCATGTTGAGGGAATGAGCAGCAGTAACTGATACTTTTGCATTGCACAAGCACCATTTTTATTTATTCATCCTCATTATTTCCTCTTACGACAATATTTATATGAATGTTTCTTCTCCTTCCATTTAGTCCTGCAGCATTCATAATCAGCTTCTTATATTTCAAATTTTTTATCACATCATGCTATTAAATTATGATAAAGATCTGTTTCAAACTCTTAAATGTTCCCTGAAGATATAAAAATATGGTAAAACAAACCTTTTCTCTTTTCTTTGCACTATATCTTTGCAATAACTTAGAAAATAACATAGTTGATACAATTACTCAGGTCTGAATTGTGTTTGGTTTTAGAGCAGCACAACATGTCAAATGGTAATTGCCATCAATATATTATCAATAACATTGTAGCATCGCAATCACAAATCATATTTCAGGTGGTGTCCATCAAAATTTTGCAATCAATAATATATTTAGTCAGTTAGATGTTGTTTCCTGGTCGTTTATGCCAAAACCTATAAGGATTTTAATAGGCAGATATTTATGAAGGTTCTCTAAAGTAGTGGGATGATCACAGAAAAGAAAATATGGGCTCGCCATTAAAATATTTAACATTAATATTGAAGTAAAGCGATGCAATTTGGTTTATTCTTATTTTATTTTATAGATTTTTTTATTTTGCATCAACATATTTTCTGATTATCCCTTTTAATTGGGTTGTTTCATATTTCATCCACTGACTGAATATAAAACTGAAACATTAGATCAACAACTGTGTTTCAGGCCTGCTAACAAGATTTAATATTAGGACATATATTGTATCTCAATGTATCAGTATCTATTATTATTGAATACACACAGAAAGTTAATGCTCCACACATTTACAATTATTTGACTTCTAAATCATCTGAATAAACATCAAAACATGCCCTCAAACCAGAGCTGGGTACATTTACTTGAGTAACGTTTTGAAAATAATTACTTTTAAGAGTATTTTTACTACGCCTAACTTTTTACTTTTGCTTGAGTAATTTTATTATGAAGTATAACTACTCTTACATGAGTAAAATTTCTGGATTCTCTACTTCACTGAATGAAGAACAAACATGTTTTAATCAAAAATCCACCAGAAACACAGACTTGCAGTTTTTGTTAAAGTTTTAAAAGTTTTTTCTATTGAAAGAAACTCATTTGAAAATAATTTATTTTGCCGGTTTTTATTTTATTGTCATTCTGATTCTTAAAATACCATCATTTCCACTTAACGTCTGATGATGTAATTTTTAAATATTAAATGATCGATACTTTGATCAGTACTTGAGTAGATTTTTTACCAAATTTACTCTTGAGTAACTATTTGGATGGGTACTTTTTACATTTACTCGAGGAGAAATATGTAGAAGTAATGTGACTCTTACTTCAGTACATTTTTGCATGTTTGGGGTTCTATACTGCCTCAAACTTTGACCACAATATCCCTCCATAGCGAAAAAAATAAAATTTTTGTCGTCTTGCCTTGAAATGAAACGAGCGAGAGCTCCAACCTAAACCAGATTCACACTCAGATTTAACGGTAAAACATGATAAAATAAAACGATCTACTGACATTCAAGGGGGCCTCTCGGCTTCCCTGAGGGTTATTTCTGTAAACTCTGCCCTGTTTTACAGAAATTGCCCCCTGCTGCTGCTTTCCGGGGCCGTTGAGGACTTACAGCGTGTGGCCGCAGACGTTCACCATCAGCTTCAGCGACGGGTTCCTGTACTTGGTGGTCTTACATCTCGGACAGCCCTGGTCGTCCATCTTTTATTGGTATTTTTATTATTTCTGTCAGAAACAGGCTTCGTAAAGATGTCAACATCCGCGAGCGTCCACTGAGGCGGTCCGACGCGTCACTCTGAGAACGCTCCCCCTGGAAACGCCTCCAATAACAAAGGTTCCTACCCCTCGGACAGGCGTAGATATAAAACCCACAACTTAATTTTTTCTGTTTTCAATCCTCTTCCCTAGTATCCCACATCTTCATCTAGGCTTATTGAGAATGATAATACCATTAAGATCATTACATCCGACTTGATTTAAGCATAAACTAAATTATTTTAATAGTTTAAAATGTCAGATTTAAAGCTGCAGTAGGTGACTTTTATAAGATATATTTTTTTAAACATATTTGTTGAAACTGTTCCTATGTCGTGACAGTATAGTACGAAACAGGTAGTAGGTGAAAAAAAATCTATATATTGTACCTTCTACTAGGATTAGCCGGTCATGAAGGCTAAGGCTAGGGATGAGGTGGAGGAGCGCCACTGTTTCACAGATTATCTGTCTCACAACAAACTGTTATCACGTGGTGATAGTTTTAACAAATAGATTAAAAAATAATCATTTTTTAAATAAATATTGAAGACTGCAGCTTTAAATTAATTTTCCTTACTAAAAGTACAAACACAGTCTTTTTTGCTTGATTGTTCTGGTAGCACAGCTACGATCTGATGCTATGAGTTTAACATCTTCTTTATAAAAACCCATCCAACTTTTCTTATCCAGCACTTTAAAACAATCACAAAAACAAAAATAAAATAATGAAATGCAAGGACAGATGCTTCTGGACTTTAACTGGGTCATTGTAAAACTAAAACTTTCTTCCGTTGACATCGTTTCTTTGTGTTTTTGGACTCTTTGATGCTGAAAAATGAAATTTATTTTCATCTTTTAAGCAGACATGTAAAGAATTCAATTGGTGCTCGACAAAAACCTTAACTCCATTCTGAAATTTAAAAAAAGTCACTCCACAGCATGATACCGCCACCACCATATTTCACTATGCATGTGGTGTTCTTCTTTTGATAAATCTTTCTCCCATCAGGTTTGCAAATGTTTTCAATGTGCTTTTTATACTCTTCTTCTCCTGACTGATACATTTGTCCAGTAAGATCCTTTGAGACATTTCTCCAAAAATATAACTTTAGAAATGTGGAAAAGCTCCCGAGATTGTTGAAGGTGAATCAAAAAGTGCTTTGAAAACGGTGTCAGGGTATTGCATTTTTTACATACATCTATTTTTTCTTCACTAAATTTGTCCATTTTCCACTTGAACCACACAGACCAAATGTTGCATTAAATGTAGAAAAAGCTGATTGATAATTTTTTGCTAAGCTTTTATGTAAAAAAATAAATCAGATTATCCAAAGCATTTCAGAATAAGAAATAAAACCAGAAATATTTGATATTTTAAGCATTGCAGAAACAAATTAATATAAGATTCAACAGATTGGAAACAAAAGTGTAAATTTAATTTATCCTCTTTTCTATTTTATTAATGAAGGAATGAAAATCACAAAATCTGATTAGCCATGAAGGACAATTAAATTGCTCATATTTTATCTTCTTCGAACTCTCTGAGGTCAAACGCTACAGAGTTTAGTCTGTATCTATCATTCACAAAATCATATTTATATCAATATAAGTGCAATATGTTGGGTTGTGAAAATTGCGGATGAGCAAAAATAATGTAAATAATTAAATTTGTTTCTATTTTAAAGGATTATTTTTTCTAATATGAAAGGGAAATATCCATATGACAACTAAACTGTAAAAATAGGCTTTTTATTTTTACAGTTCAAAATGATTTTAGTGACATTTATTCCAAGTATCTTGTTATAGACTAAGCATTTAGGAAAATATATCTAATTATAATTATAAGAAAACTCCACAGTCTCATTCTATTAAGTTATTATTTACTAATAATCTCAAAATATTGCTGTCAATTTTAAATAGGCCAATAAAAAATGTTGCACCTGTAGATATTTCATGTTTGCTCCATTTATGCATAAAGTGCATTTATTTTAATAGATGCATTGTAAAAATTTGGGGTATTTTTATAAAGTCTGACCAGGAAAGTTCAAATCAGATTATTAATGGTTTTGTTGTTGTTTTTGTTTTGTTTTTTTCTTTTAGCAAGAACTCCTTTTAATAAGCTGAATGAATGTGGTGTTATTTGTTTAGGTTTGCAAGAGCAATTAAGATTTTTTTCACATTTAAAATTTGTTTTTTGTTGACTCCAGCAGCAGAAGAATATTCAAAATAACAATGAGCAAGACCATTCCCTTTGTTTGCATTGTCTTTGGAGAAACTTAATGAGAGCACTCCCTTATTTCCCCTTGGATTTCCCTGCCTTGATGTGGGAATAAAAACACTTTTGTGCATACCTTCATGCAATGCAGCTACAGAGAACAGAAGCAACAAGAACTTCCCGTTCCCACGATCCCAGACGCACTCACCTTGCACAGGTGAACACCGGGAATAAAGCCCTGCTGGAAGCTCCATGACTGACAGCTGAAAGCCAAACATTCGCGCATGAATCGCGCTCGCTCCTCCCTCATGGGGCCCTCAGCGGCCAATGGCGTGGCTCTCCTTCAGATAGACCCCAGCGTATCTCCCTCCAGCCCCAGTCCCCGCAGAGTAAAAGTCACGTTGGAAGGAAGAGGGGAGAGAGATATCTGCTTACAGCTGCTGTCAGATATCCGATCGGGTTCGCATGGCGAGGAGGTAACCTGATCGAGCGGGGAGGAGTGACTCTGCCAGGGAAGGCTCGAACAAAAAAAATGTCTTCTTCTTCTGCCGGAGAGGTCACGGCAGTGAATGACATCAAGAGGGAAAATGTGAAGGAGGTGGATAAGCGTGAGAGCATCAAGCTGGTGGCGCTGGACGCGGCGGAGTTGTCCATGGAGCGCACGGCTCCCAACGCCGACGCGGTGCGCACGGAGCTGCTGGTGAGCGCCGCTTCCTCCCTGGCTTTCTCTCCGGAGCAAGTGGCGTGCGTGTGCGAGGCGCTGCAGCAGGGGGGCAACGTGGACCGGCTGGCGAGGTTCTTGTGGTCCTTACCCCAAAGCGACCTGCTCCGCGGCAACGAAAGCATCCTGAAAGCCCAAGCCCTCGTTGCCTTCCATCAGGCGCGCTATCAGGAGCTCTATAGTATTTTGGAGAACCATAGTTTCAACCCGTCCAACCACACCTTTCTGCAGGAACTGTGGTACAAGGCCCGGTACACGGAGGCGGAGAAGGCGCGCGGGAGACCCCTGGGCGCCGTGGATAAATACCGGATCCGGAGGAAATACCCTCTCCCCAGGACTATCTGGGACGGCGAGGAGACGGTTTATTGTTTCAAGGAAAGGTCGCGGAACGCGCTGAAGGATCTCTACAACCAGAACAGGTACCCGTCTCCAGCCGAGAAGCGGAATCTGGCCAAGATAACCGGACTCTCCTTGACCCAAGTCAGCAACTGGTTCAAAAACAGGCGGCAGAGGGACAGAAACCCATCGGAAGCGCAGTCCAAAAGGTAAGGAAACAAAGAGAACAACACGGTACACACGTTTCTGTCTTCATCTCCGACTTTTCACCGGTCAAAAAGATCTGCGCGCAAAAGGCGCATCTGAACAATCTCTTCATAAATTCAATTTTAAATCTCTCATCGTAAAATAACTCAACATAACTTTATGATATGCGCACATTTCGATATCCCTGTCCAGGATTAGTGCACAAAACTTCTTAATAATGACGTTATTTAATCACTTAATAACTGCGAATGTCGCGTCAAGCACAGTTCAGCAGCGAACGTGTGAATTATTAACTGGAAATAGTTAGGGAACAGAAAAAGCTTTAGCAGCACGCTTTTAATGTTTTGAAATATGAAGCTGTTGCCGTTCAGATCCGGTTTCAAGCGAAGCGGAGAGTCATGGAAACCAGAGGCAACCAAATAGCTTGAAGCCTCAGAGATCCGGCTGACAGGCGGGCGGGCGGGCCGGCGGGAGGAGGATGTAACTTTGAAGAAAGAGTTCAAAAGGCGACTCTGGATGAGCCTGTGCGTGAACACGCAAAGATCAGTACATAAATTATTTTCAGGATGACTTTCTTCTCTTGGACTAAAAGGATCTCCATCAGCTCTGCTTCATCTCATAATCCGGCAGACGCACACAGAGATGTGAGGGCTGGTCTTTCATGTTTTTCCCTGTGAACAAAGATGACGCACACCTGGTAGAGGTGACCCCTTCTGCCTCCTTCCTCACACACACACACAAACAAACACAAACAAGCGTCTTTATTAATCTCCAAATGGTTATTAACCTGTGGATTTCTTTGTAGGGCCACATGGTTGGGGGTTGGTAATGCGTGTGTGCGCCCTGCCTTGGAGGGAAGCAGGAGTGAGGGGGGGGGGGGGGGGGGGGGAGAAAGCAGCTGTTTTAATCACTCTTTATGAAATGAGACCATAATAACAAGGAAGAACGTTTCAGTCCTTGTGGTTTTAAGGAGGATTTCTGTTGAAAACTGAAAAATGTGGATTTTAGTTTGACTTCCAAGCCATTTGTTGTTGCAGAATTTATTGCCCCAAATGGTCACAGGATTGTTGCTGCTGTCAGAGCAGCTCTCCTAAAGAGGGCTGCACAGTCACAACTTTAATAACCAGAGGTACAAAAAATACCAACTAGTCTTACTCAAGTAAAAGCAAAAATTATTTGGTAAAAAGGCTACTCAAATATTCATTTACTGTCTATATTTTAAAGACAAAAATGAAAATAATTCATATAAATAACATTATTACAAAATAACAGACATAAGGAGAAAATCTCCATGTCTCTTTCTTTCCATTTAAAGACTAAACATTTGTCTCTGTTTGATGAATTTCTGGCTAAAATTACTTTGTTGTTCATCCAGCAATTTAAGGCTTCAAATAATTCTTTTTAGGAATCGATTAATCTATGATTTACTCTGATGATTAATTGATTAATTGCCAGTTTAATCGATTAATTATTCAGTTAATTAGATTTTTTAAAAATTGGCACATTCTAGATTTTCCATTTAATCACATAAACCCTTAGAAATGTTATGAAAGGTGCAAATAAACAATTCAATTCCATTTTCAATAAGAAAACAAACACTTTATTGTCTAAAATGCATAACAAGTGGATATTAAAAAAATACCACTTGAGGAGTTTTGAGTAAAACGTATTGACACACAATAAAGGTGTTTTTAATCTTAAATTATTTATATATTTTGTACAGTTTGGGCTTAATTGCTGCTCTGAATATGTTGTTTTTTCAGAAAATGGTCTTTTTTAGTCTTTGTACTCCAGGTAACAATTAATTGATTACTAAATTAGTTGACAACTATTTCAATAATCAATTAATCACGATTAATCACAATTAATCTGATTAATAATTTGGGCCCTACAGGGAAGTTACTCACAGTGGGTAGAGAACCCAGAAATTTTACTCAAGAGAAGCAGTACTTCATAACAAAGTTACTCAAGTAAATGTAACTAGTTACCACCCACTGTCTTCATAATGCAGAGCTATAATGTTTTGTTTTCCTTCCCAGAAAACAGTCGGTTATAGGAAATGTAGTTTCTTCTTCTCTGTTTTGTGACTCATCTGCTTTTCTGCTGCCAGTGAGTCTGATGGGAACCACAGCACAGAGGACGAGTCCAGTAAGGGCCAGGAGGAGCTGTCCCCTCGTCCCCTGTCCAACTCTTCAGACGGAGTGATAACCCACGGCAGCCTACCGGCTCAGGCTGGACATCTGGATGGGGGCGTCGTCATCCAGCAGATCGGCGACATCAAGATGTCAGGATCCAGCGGCGGTGGAGTCTACAACGGCGGCCTCGCAGCCACTAATACTTCCTCCACCGTGTTTCACAATGGCGGCTCATCCTACCTCCACTCGCCTGGAAACATCCTGTTCAACGGGCTCAATCTGGGCATCCAGCCGCTGGCGTTCAACCCCCTGAGACCGCCCGGCGGGGTGCTGCTGAGTGGCTCCGCGGGGGACATGCACATGCAGACGGGCCAGGAGAAGGGACTGAGCGGCACCGAGGAGTCTGTCCTGCAGTACTCCTCCTACTCGGGCTGTGTGAACGGGTCGGAGGTGAAGCTGGAGGGCGTCCACACAATGGCAGCCCAGAACGGAGGCTCCTCTGTGCTCACCTTCAGCTCGCCGTCTGCAGCTCTGCAGCTGGGCGGCTACAGTCTGGTACCGGTACCGAGCGGAGTCCCTGACAACGACGGCAGCGCGCTGCTCAACAGTGATGTAGGTCTTCCTTCTCTCCAGCTGCCGTCTGCATCATCTTCCTCAACAATTACTCAACAAGGTGAGACGCAGCAAATAATAAGCCTTTTTAAAAGGTTACTTTGAAGGCTGGAACTAACGATTATTTGATCGATTATTCTGACGATTAATCGATTAATTGGATAATAAAATTGACACATTCTGCAGATTTTTCTTTGAACACTGAATAAGGAGAATGGAGCTCCAACTCTGTCAAACTTACTTTCTTTCAGCTTATTTATCGTGACAACTTAATAAACTTCATTTCATTTAATAAGTTAACTCATTTTTAAAGTTTAGTCATTTGTTTTCAAGCTTATTCTGTACTAATATTAGAAATACATTGAAATAGGATTATCTTTATTTTTTAATTAAGAAAATAAACATTTTATTGACTAAAATGCAATGACATAACATTCTTTTACTGAATGATTGATCATTTGTAGCAAAGGATGAAGCTAAAGATATTCCTAAAATTCAACGCTTCCAGCTCGACTCAACACAATACAGTGTTGTACTAAATTATTGAGTGTTTTTTGGACTGACTGATTAATAATTGGATAGCAAAAGCTGCTTAAAAGAAAGTTTTCTCTACAAAACCAAAACTATGACACTTGAGGAGTTTTAGGTAGAACATACTCTTTAGCTTTAATGCTAAATGTATATATTTTTTTGGATAATTTTGGCTTAATTAACCACTTTCACTGTTATTCTTTCACCAAATGGCCTAATCAATGACTCAGTTAGTTGATGATTGCTTCAATAATCGATTAATCGCGATTAATCGTTTCAGCCCCAGGTATTTTTAAATTATAAACATGATGAAGAGTTTAAATGGGTGCAGTAACACTAATAAATGTATTTTTGTCAATATTCTAATGAAGTTGGGTAAATTTCATTGAAAAATCTTAAATAAATAGATGATTTCAGCTTCCAATAGAAATTCAATTTCCTCTGAACAAAATACTTTGCCACTTTTATTTTACATTAAAACAACAAAGTATTAAAAAATTACTTCCTTAGAACAAGCTCCTATATATATCTCCCGAAAAGTTATTTTTGTACTTTTGTAAGTTAGTTTTGTTTTATTTCCAGTGAACTAAGAAATTTGCACTGGAAACCACTTGGTGAGACTTTGTGTTTTTGCAGTGTAGTGTTGGTTTCACTGGTTATCAAAATCAACTACATTTTATTTCTTGAATAAATTCACTGAATTTCATCTGAAGCAAGAATTAAACAACTTAAAAAGATTTAGCTGCAGTTATAACTCTGAACAAATTGGTAACAGCTTTTCATCCATCTTAAATTTTTGTCTGGGTTTTGTTTTTGTCGTTCTCGGTTTGGGCCGCAGGAAAACACACTCTCATGCATATTTCTAAAAGCGGTGATCTGTTTAGATGAATAAAAACAAGCTATGAAGTCACCATCACTAATCATCACTGCATTGTTGATCTCCAGAGCAGGCAGTGAAGGTGCATTTCAGGCCATCAGCTGCAATGAAACGCATGAGCAGAGGAGGAGGAAGAAATTACAGCACTTATTGTGACATAAAGCAGAGAATGGAGAGCAGAAACCCCCCAAAACACAGAAAATTACAGCTTCCCTTTGAGTGCTGGCAGACTGGAGCGTTTGTTCTGCTGGTCGGGCTGAAAAAGCACAAAGTGTGTGAGACATGCAACAGTATTTCTGAGAAAAATGTCTGCAGACTGCTGTGCTGGAATATTTTCATTCACTAATCAATAACTTGGCTACTACCACTCCAAGACAAGTAAATCTTTCTCACAGACTTCTAGTACTTTTATTTTTCCTTCATCTATTCATCTTGAAAAAATTATTCTTCTACCCAAAGCTGTGCAGATTAATTTAACTAATTGGTTTTAGAGCAATTGAGAAAACATCAGTGAATATGTATTTCACATTTTTTCAGTGTTTGGTTGCTAGTGTCTCTTGCTTTGGTTTTATGAATTGCACTGGTTATTTCCTGCTTTAACAATTAGCTTAATTGGTCTCAAAAAGACTCACCTGTCAAATTAAAGGCAGAATAAAAAGTCAAATCTGTAGAAAATGAAAAACATTGAGAATTAAACAACAGATCTAAAGAAGTAATGATGTCTAACATATCTATAAATACTGTTTGAATCACAATACTTAACTAAATTTGCTAAAAATAAGAGATGTTAAGATTACTAAACTATTGGGTAAAGCCCAGATGATAATTAGAGAGCAGTAACAATAACTTTTGACAATTAAATTAATAAATAGGCAAATAGACTTGCCTTGGAGGAAACTGACAATAGAAAGTTTTCAATCTTTGGACATATTTTAATCAACACCTGCTTCCTTGTGTGACATTATCTATAGAAAATCTAAAGAAATCAGAGTCCCGTTCTTCCCTGGATATAATTTCCAGATACCTGTGAAGGTGACCTTCATGCATGAGCTGCATGACGATGTGGAGGAAACTAATTGCGGTGGCAGCATCATGGTTTGTCTGTGTTTTGCTGCAGGAGGGACTGGTGCACTGCAAGAGGAAAGAACATAATAGGGAAATACTGAAATAAGTGTTTTTTAATCCTAACTGAAATAAAACAGCAAGATTTTAAAATAATTTGATGATGTAGATAAAAAATTATGTGACGTTTACTGCAAAAATCTTTTCATGTCTTGAAATATCACAAGTAACCGATATTTTAGTCAATTATTTATTTTCAAATATTCAGTAATATCTCGGCTGCTGTTTTCTGTCTTGAACAACATAATCAAAGAATGTAAACATGTTTTAGGGCTGCAGCTAATGATCATCTTAGCGAATGATTATTCTATTGATTATGCTGATAAAAAAAGCATTTTATTGAACCACTTCTGCTTTTTTATACATTACATACATTAAAAGATGAAAAATAAACAGATAATTAAATTCCTTTAAAAAAACGGGTTTTGTATAAATCATGTTTACAGATGATTTTTAAAATATACATTTATCTAAAATGCAAAATGTTTATTTATTTGGCACAGTTTTGGTTCAATTGTTCTGAATATGTTTTTTAAATTCTGGTAAACGATTAATCAATTATTATTTGACGATCATTTTATTAATTGACTAATCACAATTAATCAGCCATAGTCTAGTTCTAACTTTACTTCCTGTTTGTACAGGTAACATGTCTCTGAACAACGCAGCGGTGAGCTCGTCCAGTGAAGACTCCTTCCAGCCGCAGGACAAGCTGACCATGACGTCTCTGCACCACAACAGCGTCCTCTACAGCCTGAGCAACCAGACCGCCATCAAGAAGGAGCCTCTGGACGGCGGGATTTACTCCTCGTACCACACCGGGCTGCACCTGGACCCCAGCGGTCAGATCAGCTACACCAGCCCCAACTCGGCCTCCAGCCACGCCGCAGCCAACACCGACGCCACCGTCAGCTCGTCCAGCTCCGAGCCGGAGGTCTACACCACCCTCACCAACAGCACGCCTCTGATGGCTCCAACGGACCAGGACGCCCATCACCACCTGCAGCCGGCGGAGTACCTGGGCTCCCACGAGGTGCACCGAGGGGCCGCGCCCTCACACCTGATGGGCCCCGGGATGAACAGTGACTACATGAACCTGGCGGAGAGCAAGGCGGACGGCTCGGAGCCCAGGGGGATGAACGCCATGGTGCGGGCGATGTGCGGGGAGCTGGAAGAGGGGAAGGAGCTAGCCAAACTACAGACTGTGCAGATGGACGAGGGCATGTCCGACCTTTAACCTCAGACTTTGAAGCACTCACATCCACCTGGGCAGTCATGATGAATCTTTTTACTCTTCTGTGTGCGTGTGAGTGTGAGTTTTTAAGCATTGATTTCCTTTAAATTATTTGCTTTTATTTTCACTTTTGAAATGCACTCTGAGCTGCTTCGGCTTTTTTACAAAAAACGTGAAAATAAGAGGCTGTGACATGTTAAAAAAACGTTCATGTGAAGAACAAGTGAAGCCTGGTCCACATGTAGCCGCATATCTGAGAAAACAAACACATTTTTACAAGTTACGCTCCTTCGTCCACACGAAAACTGTTTAATATCACTAAAAACTATTACGTTTCAGATATACATATATATATTAAAAAAACCCTCTGTATTTGTGTTTAGGGTAAATAATAAGGCAAATAATACGCCAATGTATCCACAAACTTACTTTAACATAATTTCCAAACAACATCGTCTTGTATTTTATTATCTTTATATTCTAATTCGCTATTTAGAAGTAATTAAACTTGTATATCCGTTCGCACAGTGAACCTCAGGCGCCATGTTTGACTCCTAACAGAAAGTGGTTACTGTTTGAAGCGATCTGATTGGCCGACCCAGGTTTTAGTTTTGCGCTACACTGCCCCCTATGGGTTTGGCATGTTTAAAACAACATTCAGGGACAAAACCGAACCCTTGTTTTCGATATTAGTTTTTAAACAATATGGCAGAGATATTTACCATGGCAAAGGAGGGTTATCTTATATAGATAAAAAAAAAAAAAAAAAATTTCAGCAGAAAAAACAATAAAATTTATTGGCTCTAGAAGTTGAACATTTGCAAGTGAAAAAACTATTTTTTTGGATTAATCTTATAAATTTGCCACAAAATACAAGGAAATTTATGAGCTCTAAAAGTTTAAAATTTGCAACAAAAAATAAAATTTAGCTTAATCTCAGAAATGTCCTAGACAAAATAAGGAAATATCTGGAATCCAAATGTAAGTTTAAAAGAAAAACTTACAAACTCAGAAATTTTTACATTAATCTAAAAAATTTACCATAATAAAACAAAACAATTTCTGGGCTTGCAAGAAAAACCTCTGAAATTTTGAGATTATTCTCAAAACTTTCCTAGAAAAATCTTGGAAATTTCTGCGTTTCAAAAATAAAAAATGTTCAGCTTTCGAATCAAAAATGTATAATTTTGAAAATTTCTGAGAAAAGACACAAAATTTCTGAGTTATTTGTCTGAAATGTACTCTTTCCTTTCCAAAACAGCCCTGACAGAACAGCAGGTGTTTGTTTCTAACAGACCCGGCTACGTGTGGACCAGGCTTCAGAGTGAAGTAGCCGCTGCTTTGAGTCTGAGCTTCTTTAAATGAGCATCTTTATAGACAGCACCTGCTACTTCCTGTTGAGTGGATGTGATCTGCAGAAGCAGGTGCTGGAATGCCTCGGGTCACGTGACCGGGATGTTCCTCCAAACCAAATGCATCATGTGGGTCGAACCACAAAGGTCACTGTGGAGGGTGGAGAGGGAGAAAGCTACTAGCTGAGCAGCTTCACTGAAGGACTGGAGGGAAATGGTGAACAAACACAGAAAAGTTGCTGATTTAGGAAGAAAAGTGTCCTTGAGGACACATTTTAATGTCTCTAAAAGCTTCTCAAGTCCATACAAAATGCTGCTTTTGCATTTCATAACCTATTAGAAACCTTGACTGTGGAAGAGTGACGACAAATGTGCCTTTCGGCGGCTAAAAATACCCAACAGCTTGTTTCTTGTTTGGCCTTTGCGCTACCACTGTGGCATTACAATGTTTGAAACAACCACTGTGCTGGACGGGTCGCCATGCGCGGCTCGTCTAGAAGAAATGAACGGGTCGCCATGCGCGGCTCGTCCAGAAGAAATGAACGGGTCGCCATGCGCGGCTCGTCCAGAAGAAATGCCCGCTGCTGCAGCCCTGCTCCTGTTTCCAGTCCCATCAGAAGTGATGACGTCTTTCATCCTGAGCTGTTCATAACGCTGCAGCTTCAGGTTCCTGCAGAGAGGTTTGAGTTCAGGCTTTTTAACCCAAGTGTGCATAAGTTTGATAAGCAAAAGAAAATTATCTTTCCCCTTTCCTTCCTACTTTTCCTTACTTCCTACCTAGTTTCCTTCACTGTGTCCTTTCTTTACTTCCCTGCATCCTTCGTTGGTGTTTTTCATGTTTTCTTTCATCTTTGTGTCCAACATCTTTCTTTCTTTCCTTATCTTCTACCTAACATCTTCTACTGTATCCTTCCATGCTTCCTTGCATCGTTTCTTGGTCATCCTTCCTTCCTTCTGTCCTTCTCCGTTTCCTAGCTAGCATCCTGAATTGTGTCCTTTCTTTATTTCGTTGTGTCTTTCACTGGTGTCGATCGTTTTGGGTTTTTAATTCCTTCTTCCTTGTCTCATTTCTAGTTTATTTAATTGTCTTTTTCTTCTTTCCTTCCTTCTTTGCTTCCTTGTTTCCTAAGTTGCTCTATCCTTTGTGTCCTTTTGTTATTTCCTTCATTGTTTTCCTTCCTTCCTTCGTCCAATTTTGTTTTTTTTTTCCATCCATCCTACATTCTTCCTTCCTTCTTTCCTTTCTCCTTCCTTTCATTTGTGTCATTTTTACTTCCTTGCACCTTTTATTGGTTTCTTTACTGTTTTCTTTCCGATTCTTCCACCCTTGTATCCTTAATTGTTCCTCCATTCTCTCCTTTCTTTCATTGTGTCCTTGTTTCCGTATTCAAAGCTTATCCACTGCAGAAAGGAAATCCAAAGTGACTCTTTTGTGTTTTATATTTTGAAATGAATATAAAACATTTCTACATGAAATGTGTAGGAACCCGAGGGGTTAATTTAAAATAAATCCAGGCTGAAACGACTTCAGGATAAAAAAAAAAAAGATTGAAATCATTTATCTTTGCACAGCATCAAACTATTTCATTAATACCAGTGCCTTTCAACATTTGCTGTGAGGGATTCAGTCAAAGTGGAACAGAAATGAGCTTCAGAGGTCTGCAGCCTGTGCCTGAAGGTTTCCTTAAAGGGGACCTTGTTATGCAAAATTCACGTTTTGGTTGTTTTTAATGCTTCCATTTGGGTCGCCACTGCTTCTGAAAACAGCCCAAACATTCCCAAAAAAATTTCTGACTAGAAGTTAATGTTTTTTGGTGTCTGGAAAGTGAGCCATTTCACAAAGTCACATTTTACAGGCATTACACTGTTACCTAGCAACCCATGTGCAGCTCCAGCATGTTTGGTCAGCTGGTTTTACCGCTGCATCCACTGCACAATGGCTGCTAGAAAAAAAACAAGTGCTTTGTTGTTGATTTACCGTCTAGAAACCATTTGCTGCATTCTTGTTGACCTTGCAGAAGGCTCCACTTCTGCTTTTCAAAGATGTACGGTTGTATAATTGTGCATCTGTTGGCAGCCATTTTTGAGAGTAAAGTTAGGGGGCGTGGCCAGCAGCAGCTTATTTGGATTTAAAGTGACAGAGACGCTAAAACAGTTCAAAACTAACTAAAATCTCATCATCTAAGAATGATTTTGTGCAGAAAATGTGACAGTCACGTTTTGGTTCAGCCCATCCCAACCTGTTCCTGGAAGCATAATAGGTGACCTTTAATTGCAGGCGCGCCGAGGCCATTTGTCCAGCAGTTTTCCCAACAGGTTCTTACATTAACACATTTCAGCCTTACAGGCAACTCATCACATGTTTTCATGCCTTCCCGTCTTCAGGATGTCTGAGCAGACCTTTCAGTGAAAGTATCCTCAGTGCTTTAATGGTATAAACCAAAAATTATGAGCAAAAAGTCTTTTTTTGTTGTTTTTGTTTGTTTTTTATCTTAGCTTGAATTGTATGCTTGTTATCTGAAATTATGTGAATGTATTTTTCTAAATCTACGTACTGCAATAAAAGTTTATATTTATAAAAACGTAAAAAGAAGAAGAAGAAGGCAGTTTTATTCCTGATCTGTATCTGATTTTACGATGACTGATAACAATATGGGATAATGGAGATTTAGCGACACAGTAAGCCTGAAAGGAATGTGAGTTTACAACAGAAAGCACATGTCCTCCCGATATTTAAAAGTCCAGCGGTGCCAGATTGAAAGGACGGCGAGGGGGAAGCGTGCAGTAATCCAGCAAGCCTTCTGCAGCTTTCTGCAGACCTGTGGTGATGGTTTGCACATGCTCGACAACCTGGACTTCATTAGGCCTCCTTTTCTCATCTCAGCCTCTGTAATTCAAATAAACAGCAATGAGATTTCCAGAAGTAAAGCTCCATTTGGGTGGGAGGTCCAAAAACTTCCCTCAGCTCAGGCCAAACCAAAAGCTTTTCCCCCTGAAACGAAGGCCAAACCCCATCGCCTCCACATGTGAGCTGCTGTCACTCACTCAGCTCTTCCTGCAAATTTGGGGGAATTTACTGTAAATTTCCCGTTTCAATGCGTGTCCACACTGCAAAAAATCTGACCAAGTAGTTTCAGTCTAGCTTCTAGTGCAAATATCTTAACTTACAAAAAACTTTCCAGCAAGAAATAGAAGCTTGTTTTAAGTCAACATTTTCTTAAGATGGGTGAAAAATTATTTCACTTATAGCAAGACATTTTTTCCATGTTATAAAAGAAATAATCTACCATTGAAACTGGAAACTTTTCATCAATATTAAGAAATTACTTAAAACGAGCTCCTTCATCTTGCTGCAAAGTTTTCTTTAAGTTAGTTTTGTCTCATTTCAACTGCATTGAAATATTTGCACTAGAAAGAAGAATAAAAATACTTGGTAATGTTTTGTGTTTTGCAGTGAATTTCTGAAGGAGAAGACAAAAAACCAAATGTAAAAGTAACATTTCAGCAAGATATAATAATGATAAAAAGTATTGTTTCCACTGGTTGATTATTTTATTCATAACATGGGAAAAATTTATTTTTATAAGTTAAATTATATTTTTAAAGGATAGCCCTCAGCGTGAAAAGGATAAAGTGAACAAGAAGTGGCCCAAGTACAGAGCCCTGCGGTACACCGCATGGTAAAACTTTCTGGATGTGTTTTTGGACATTAATCCATTGCAGTGGAACTTGCACCTTCTTTTATCAATTTTAAAGAAATTACTTACTTCAAACTAGCTCCTGTTTCTCACTGAAAAGTTACTCTTAATGCAGTTTTGTCTCATTTTATAATTTATTTGCAGTGTGTCCTGGGCGGAGAGACGAGACGGAGGCAGAAATTTAATTTTTTAATGTTCAGAAGTGTTTTTCTCTGTGGATTCGTGGGATAAGATCCAATGGCTGACCTAAATAAACAGAGGCTGCTTGTCTGTGCTCAGTGTTGAGGTGCGGCGAAGGAGGGAGGGGGAAATGGCAGCAACTATAGCGGGAAACAGGGAGGGAGAGGCAGGCACCCAGGATAAAGTTACCTGTGCACAGGTGACCTCGTCGCCATGGGCAGTGGATTAGCTGATTGTTGGGTATCGGGTGACTCCTCCTGTAATATTGAAGAGGGTGAAAACAGCTTTGTTGGAGCCCAGAACAATATCCCATTTGCAGCAGAGGCTCCACAGACTGCGGCTCTCACGGGGAGGAGGCCGGAGGAAAAACTCCAAATTCAACCTTTTGTGTTCAGCAGAACAAAGATGGAAACCAGAAAAACCGGGATAATCCTATATCTTTGAATCAGTGGGTAATTTTGTCCACAATTTAAATCGAAAAGCATAAAACCTGAGCTGTAAAAGAGAGGGAGCTCCTCCCAGAACTTTGGCCTTATTAAAAACACTGACCCCTGATCTTTCAGATGGTTTCAAAGCTGACATTTAATGCGGCGCAGCAGACTGCAAGCCACATGTAACATGACCTGGGGAGCAAGGTACTCCACCACTCTACGTCCCACTAATGAGAGGGCAAGGGGTCAGCGGGTACCAGCCGGCTGCAGACCCACCACTTTTAACCAACCTGGTTCTGCCAGAAACGTCGTCAGTTTGCGCCGATACTCAGCGGCGGAATCAAATATGTTATTTTAGAGGGAAAGTATTACACAAAATACACATTTTGTATGTTTTTATACTTCCATTTTGATTTCTACTGCTTATAAAAACAACCCAAGTGTTTACAAAAAAAACATCCAGCTGTTTTTTTGTCAGTAAGTAATTTTTTCTCTTTTTTGGTGTCTGGAAAACGAGCCCTTAAAAAAAAAAAAAGATTGTTGATTGGTCAATGCACAGTTACCTAGCAACCCCAGAACTCTAGGAGTTGCACGGTAATCCAAAGAGTTACCTAGCAACCCAAGCTGGGCACATTCAGTTACCCGTCACATGTTCTGTACAAAGGCTGCTGGAAAAAAACAACATTTTTTTTGTTCATTTACCATCCAATGTAACCACTTGTGACATTGTTGTTGGCTGTGCAGGAGGTTCTATGTCTGCTTTTCTAAGATCCACAGTTGTATAATTGCGCATCTGTCAGCAGCCATTTTGTGCCAGTGTAAACATGGAGTGAGGGGCGTGGCCAGAAGGAGCTTATTGAGATTCAAAGTTACAAGACATAAAAAAAACAGCTGCATAATCACAAAATCTTGCCTATTTTTGGTTTCATTTCTACCACAAATAACTAAGTACACTTAAAATATGACTAAATTAACTTACAAGTGACCATTTAACAATACATTTGAGCTTGTTTTAAATCAATAATTCCTTAATATTGATCAAACAAATGTGTAGTTCCTCTGTTACATGTAAAAATGTATTTTATAAGTGAAACGATCTACCAGAGGAAGTAATAAGAAATTGTTTACTTACAAAAAGCTTCTACATTTAGTTAAAAAGTTACTTTTGTCTCATTTTAATGTACAAAGATATTTTCACTAAAAATTTAATCAGAGACATTTTGTGTTTTTGCAGTGAAAAAATGATTTTGCGTGAAATAAAAAACGTAGCGGACATGTTTTGCGTGGATCTGGTCTCAGTAGGTCACCTCTAACTATCGGACAACAGTTGGGAGGTTTCCTGACTCAAGCAACTATCTGCTGTCGCCCGTCACTCAGCTGCAGGCATGCAACCAGCGCATGATTCACCGATTTGTCCTGGATGGCATGGGGCAGAAAGCATAACTCATGCGGACAGTTTTAAGCGTGCATGTGTGGAGGAGGAGGAGGCAGCAGCTGTGAGGCAGCATCAGGGCCGTCAGAGGTGTTTCCCAAAGAGAAACCAGGAGGCTGTAACAGGAGCAGGAGCCCGGATGACCAGAGAGGATCACAGCTGCTGCACGACTCCTGAAAACCCCGGAGGACGCCTGTGTGACTGCACAGCGCCCCCTCCCTGCAGGCACCCACATCTCACTTCAGCCGCGTTTAAATCCTTCATTTTGTTTGTTTGTGTTTGTCCGCCTGCCTCGTTTGTTTATTTATCAGCCCTGCAGCCAGAAAACGGAGCCTCTTTAAAACAAATGTCCTCATCTGCACACCCGGGGTGTGTTTACTGAGGCAGAGCTCTGTAAAAGCCGCCTCTTAATTGCATATTTGTGGAGGTGGGCCCTCTGAGGAAATGCGTAATGATTTTGATGGTGCAGGAAGGGGGGCTCTAACCCCAGCGCACTTGTACCAGGTCTAATTTTCCAACATGACAGGAAACTCTGTTAAGCTGATAATTGCAGCTCCAATTTCATTTAACTCACTCATGTCAACAGTTGTGTTTTGTTTTGATGGAAGGAGCTGCACCTTTTCCCTCTTCTCTGGATGTCTCCACTTCAACATTTCTAATCATTTTTATTAGAAATTGCAAAAATAATGCGCTGTTTGCCAGTTTCATTTGGGAAAATGGATGAGAGAAAACCTTTAATGTTAAAAAAAACCCATGAGGACGGATGTTTGCTTTGAGTCTAAAGTTATCTGCTATCACATATAATTCATTAAAGCTGTGCTCCATTCATAAAAAGAAGAACATGAAAGAAAAATACGTTTGGTTTTTCCGGGTGACATTTTTAAGAGCTGATTTCCTTTTTTTAAAATTCATATTTGATCGTTTCCTTCTTTTTTTCTTTTATTGAAAAAAAAAAAAAAGCAACTTAACTATCGCTATAATTTCTGTAAAGTCTTAAATTCCTGCCCAGCTTAAATCTGCGAAAACCACTTTAGGATAAATGGTTGATTTGCTCTTTTTTCATGATGAAAATGTTCTGACTCCCTAAAACCTGAACAGCTAAGATTTCAGCTGCACAAAAGCTGCCATTGTGTCCGTTTTTTAAAAGTTAATAAAGAGTCCAGAGAGAGAAGCGAGGGGGAGAAATGAATCCTTTCTGCATGCAAGCCTCTTTCTGAGAGCAGTTCCGAGTGATCGGCTGCCCCGGGATTGCTTTACGTGTCCGGGTTGTGAGGAGGCAGCGCCGGCCGCCGCGGTAAATGTGTGCGGAGGGCCCACATCTTGAAATAATCTGGCCCCCCGGGCTGCGGGGGTTAAAGGAGGAGGCGCGGCGCAATGTGGTAGAGATATTAGAGAAACCCGAGAGGCGCTCATCAGACAGCTCATTTACTGAAGCACTGAGGTTTTACACAGCCGAGACGCAGCCGGAGCCCACTGCAGTCCACGCAGCGTGTCCTGCGCAAACGTTTCAAACCTGGTTTTATGCACGAAACACAATAAAATAAAGTAAATCCTCTCTCTATATATGTATATATGTCTACATATATATATATATAATACATTTCTTAAAAGAAATGAAATGAAACAGATATTCATTTATTTTGTATTATTTCAAGAATTTTACAAAAATATATTTATATGTAAATTGTGTATCACTTTACAGTAAGATGGCTAATAAATATTTGTATTGAATCACATCTGATCTCTTTATAAATCATTAATAACCGCTTATTGTGCATTAATAAAGGCAGCATTGACCAATACAATGAACGTGTATTGATGATTTTGATGATGGTTAAAATGCAAAGTTTCTCAATTGTTCACCGCGTGCTGCTTTAATTCATTTTTATTTTGTGTTTTTATGACGTAAAGCCCATTGAAATGCTGAAATGTGCAGCACAAATGCGCATTTCAGCATTGATTGATTAATCGACTTAATTGATTAATTAATGGTTAGGAGTAGACAAAACCTGCGGTTTCTCTTTAGGGTCATACTAAACATTTCAGACAAACATTTAAGCACAATAAGCATTTGTAAATGTAAATTGTAGGATATAATCTCCTTCTCACCCTTATACCTTTATTTAATGCATAATAAACACTTATTAATGATTTATAAAGTGTTTATATAGATTCATTTCTAACATCTATTATCACCCATCTATAAATGGAGCCAATAATTCATTCTGGTTAAATTTGTCAGCTCTCATTCAGATTATATATATATAACCAATTATAATTGTTAGAATAATTAACAGGCACAAAATTATCCATTATGCGTCTTTTAACTCGTTTATACCTGAAAACTGCTTTAACGTCCTCCAGAAAATGAGTTTTAAAATATTTTGGAGAAGGATAAATGTTAAAAAACCTTCAATAAAGCGCACAGTTATGCGGGATGAATGCTGAAGGGGAGTTCTGTTTCAGACGTTTGGTGCAGATAAAGAAACGTGATCCGTGAGGCTCAAACCAACAACTGCACCACCAAGAACCAGTGTGGCTCAGAACTCATTTACTAATGGATTGGTTTAGTGTTTCAGCCCACAGAAAACACTGGAGCCAGTGTGGTGCCCGTCTAATCTCTGAAATATAAATGCGCACAGCAGGCGAAGGAGGAAAAGTCATGCGGTGACGCAGAAATGCATTTATTTTTCCTGTTCTTCAGTTTTACGCGCATTAGATAAATTACATCAGCGCTTCACATCTCACTCTTTGTTTAAGTTCTTTGAATTTTCCCCAATGAAGATATTTACCCAATTCTTCTGTCAAATCTTGCTGTTTTTAAACATGTGGTGTTTTATACCAGCCTCTCAAACTCACACATGCGCACACTCTCACTTTAAGTGGCTGATTTCCTTCTGGTGGTCTATGGCCCATAACTCCTTTGGCAGGTTGTATAGGTTGCTCATAAATAAGCGCGTAATGGACCCACCTATCATAGGAACTTATTAAGTTATACCACCTCATAAAATAAACAGCTCCTGCGATTAATCGAATAGGGAGGAAACAACAAAATGCTCAATTTGCTTGCGTTTGGTTTGGGCCACATTAAACAGTAAACGAGTAAACGGGTCAAAGCCATAAGTTCTGGAAGAAGTCAGTTCTCTTAAGTTGTTCATCTCCATCACATCGTGTATTCCACATTAATATAATCGATTATTTCTTCGTTTGTATCCCTATTTATAACTGTAGACGTCACAGATCCTTTCATGGTCTGAGTTGAGGGGAGGTTTTCTCTCACCTCCCTGGCATGCATCATTATTTTTCAGAAGTTATAATCTAGAGTGTGTTTTTAAGAGCTGTGTAATAATTGATTTGTGTTTAGGTGCCGCTCTGCTCCCTCAGCTGCAGCGGCAGAGGGACTGTGGGGGCGGGAGGTGGGCTGCGCTCCTATTTCAGCCCCTGACGCACTGCCTCTGGGGAGGAAACGGAGCTGCAAACTCAGTCCTGCTCTGCTGTACAGGGTGCAGGGCAGAGGGAGAGCCAATCATCAAGACGCACAGGCTCCCTTTAAGTCTGACATATCTCCAACAGGAACAAATTGTCCCAACAATCAACATCCCAATCTGCTGCGCGCATCAGGGGTTGCGGAGGAGCGGATTGCCCGCACAGATCTGCGCAGCGCGGACGGGACTGCGGTGGATTTCAGAAGCTTCGGGACGATCTGAAATCGCTTTGGATTCCAGGGATTTTCGGTGGAGGAGCTTATCATGTCGATATTACCGTCCTTCGGGTTTACGCAGGAGCAAGTGGCGTGCGTCTGCGAGGTGCTGCAGCAAGGAGGAAACCTGGAGAGGCTCGGCCGCTTCCTGTGGTCTCTGCCCGCCTGCGATCACCTCCACAAGAACGAGAGCGTCCTGAAAGCCAAGGCGGTGGTTGCGTTTCACCGCGGGAACTTTAGAGAGCTTTACAAAATCCTGGAGAGCCACCAGTTCTCTCCGCACAACCACCCGAAGCTGCAGCAGCTCTGGCTCAAGGCGCACTACGTGGAGGCGGAGAAGCTGCGCGGCCGGCCGCTCGGAGCCGTGGGGAAGTACCGGGTCCGGAGGAAATTCCCGCTGCCGCGCACGATCTGGGACGGCGAGGAAACCAGCTACTGCTTCAAGGAGAAGTCCAGGGGAGTCCTGCGGGAGTGGTACACGCACAACCCGTACCCGTCCCCGCGGGAAAAGAGGGAGCTGGCAGAGGCCACGGGACTGACCACCACGCAGGTCAGCAACTGGTTCAAAAACAGACGGCAGAGGGACAGAGCCGCGGAGGCCAAGGAGAGGTGCGTTCAGCTGCCACGGAGCACAAAACTGCTCTCACATCTCCAAAACATAGAAAACAAATTCATGCTGCGGTTAAAAGCACGTAAACACGGAAGATTAAATCTAATGCGGGTTTCTTCTGGTAGCATTTTGAAGACAGCACCTCTTATTACCGGAATGATACAACAAACACCTCAGATTTCACAGAAATGGTTCAAATTTTTTTCAAAAGTAACTTCAGCTTTCAGTGTCTGAAAGTCAGTTGTTCTGACTTAGCATCAACATAAAGGACAAAACACATAGAAAGAGGTAAAATGGTGCTTATTACATGGAGTTAGTGAAGTACTGGTCATCATTTTATCTTTATTTTTGTACATTTTTATTTCAGATTAATTAAAAACAGGACAGGTCATGTGATTGTGGGAATGAAGCTGAGTAAATATTATTTTTATGTCAGCTGAGTCCCTTCAGATATTTGTTTAGGTCTAAAGTGACTTTAGAAATATGACTTTTTTTATGTGAAAAAGGTTCATTTTGTTTATTGAATACCACTTCATAAACTGAACAGCTGATGCGATTAATCGAATAGGGAGGAAACAACAAAATGATCAATTTGCCAAATGAAATAATAAATGATGATAATAATGAATCAGAGTGCAAATTAAAAAAAGAAGAAGAAGAAAGGTTTGTTGAACATTAAATAGTAAAAGAAAAAATGTCTTTCTTTTGACATAATTGAACATTTTTCTGCCTTTTTTGTAATTTCCAGAGAGAACAGCGAGAACAGCAACGCAGGCGGTAACAAACAGAACCAGCTGTCCCCTCTGGACGGAGGAAAGTCTCTCATGTCCAGCTCGGAGGACGAGTTTTCTCCGCCCCAGAGCCCCGACCAGAACTCTGCGCTTTTGCTCCAGGGCAACATGAGCCACCCCGGGGCCTCCGCTTACCCCATGTCCGGGCTGGGGGCCCCACAGCCGGTGCACGGCATGCACGGACACCCGCACCAGCTGCAGGACTCCTTGTTGGGACCTCTAACCTCCAGTCTTGTGGATTTGGGCTCTTAAAGAGCCCGCCATGATCAAACCAGGAAAACCAAAACAACCGAAGAGAAAGAACTGACGCCTGGATCAGATTGAAGACGTGTATGAAAAAAATAACACTATAGTAGCCTACCTTATAATATAGACTGACTGTCTGTCGTTAAATTTTGGTTAGAGCAAAACTCCTTAATGCGCTTATTCTTCATCCACTGAATGGATGTTTTATTTTTTTGTTTTTCCTGAAAACTCCCTCTTAACTCATGAAACACTTAACAGGATCAACCACCTGCTTAATTTATGATATTTTGTTAAAACAACAAAAACAATTATAGCAACCTCTTGCGATGGAAACTAAGAGGAAACGTTTTCATTAGAGCCATGGTAATTAGTTTCCAATAAAACCAAATTAATGCATCTGTCTCCGTGTTATTTGTGCATTTAGATTAAGAAAGCTAAAAACTGTATTTTTGTAAAAGAAAAAAAAAGAATTGAGGAAAAATTAGAATAATTTTTCTGGACAGAGTTTATTTGCTATTTAATCAACAAACTATGAAGGACGTGGATTCAGATTCACACAAAAGGGAGTCAACATCAGCAGCTGCCTCGCTGTGTACACAGGAACCAGCTCGTTTCTTTTTTAATACCCAGCCTGCTGCATAACGCATGTTTGGCTACAGGACTGAATTTTTTTTTTTATTTTTATTTTTTTTTTGTCCGTCTCTCGTCATTTTCCGCTGCGGATCGTTGGTTTTTTGTTGCCATGTTTTCCTTTCCTCTCTCACAGAGTTTATTCTGTCGGTTCCGGGGCCATGGGAAAGAGCCACTGCGCTCCTCAGACACTTTAGGAACAAAATAAAACCTAACAATAATAATACATACACACACACACACAATAATACATAATAACACGTCCAGCTCTGCAGCCCCCAGCCTGCTCTCCTCCCTGCTCATGTCAGGGTAAATTGTTTTGAGCAGAGAGCACCGAGGATTTCCTGAGTATAATCTGAAACAGTCGCTGCCTGCCTCACTGCCTGATTGCAAAGATTGCATGCAGAGGGGCTGCAGCACCCACCGCTGCAGCGGAGGGGGCCTCGGGCTGTTTTCTGCATCCCAGAGGCCTCGCTCTCTTCCAGGCTTTTCCTCTGCTGCTGTCGCTGCTCCTGCAGAATCAACGCAGCTTTTTGCTTCGTGCGTCATTTATATCGTTCAGTGAGTGTAAACGTGATCTGCTATGATGTTTAAATGCTACAGATGCAGCAACGCAAACTCAGATGTGATGGTTTTAAACTCAGATTGTTTTCATGCACCGTAAGACTTGTGATTCTCGCAACTAAGCAAACATTTTAGTCACAAGGAGGACTGTGAGGGAAAATTAATACTTAATATTTGACATGCATATGTTTTATTTTATATAACTTAGTCAATTTTCTGGTTAAACCCACATTTAGCGTGCTCTCCAGCATAATTTACACTACAAATTTCAATTTAAAGAGCAAAATTAGTTGATTTTTACATAAATTATAAATAATCTTGACACTAAGCCAAAACCAAAATGCAAGTAAAATAAAAATATCCTTTACTGAAGGATGAAAGTGACATTCAAAGCAAAAAATAAACTCACAAAAACAGTAAGAAAAAATAAGTAAACACAGAATAAACAATAGAAATACAGTAAGGACAAAACTTCAACATAAATGCATTGTAGTTATAAAAACAGTCCAGAGGAATCTGCAACTGAGTTGGTTAATTTAAAAAAATGTAAAAAAAAAAAAAAAATGTTCATGTCTATTTGAACTTTAAATGACAGAATATTTATAATTAGTGACCATAAAAATGGTGTAACTGTGAAGTCGTACATGGATGTAAATATTTACGCGTTTGTTGGGAGAAGGGATTGTTTTAACTCTGCCTGGGGGGAAGGATGTGCGTTTACACTCTTTAGTGCGTTTAGGATGAATATATTATCAAAGAAAACCTGAAATATGAAATTAAAAGCATTAAATGAGATTCATTTTTCTTCTACTGGATTCAACTGATAAGGAAACAGCATCAAATGTCAATTAATTTTATAACATTCACTCCAACAAAAATAAGCATAATTATACATATATATATATTAAAAATCACTTTTTAGAATGCATTTTTATTTTAAATCCCTGGATTTTTTGCTTTTGATTTAATTTTTAAGCTTTTCTGACTAACAACTGCATGACACTGATTTTATTTTCTTAATCTGGGACATAATTTTTGACTCTTGCAAATATTCTCAGCAATAACAACTGAATCATTTATTTCTTCTGTTATTTTTTCAGCTGTATTCTGAGTAAATGTAGTAAATACATAAAACTCAGGTTGTTTTTGTAAGAAAGGCATTGAATTGATCTGAAATGTTTTGTGATATTGTACGATTGATATTAGTAACTTTTATTTCACCAGGAAAATCCCACTGAGATTATAAATCTCTTACTTATTAATCCTGGTTAAACTATCTGAGATTCTATGTATAAATTATTCCTTCTGATGCAGAAGTGCTGCATGTTTCTCCTAATTTGGATCAATTAAAAGCCAGGTGATCATGAAAACTCATGACTCCTTAATGTAATGAAAACATGGCCTGCAGATTCCAGACGCTGTGCGGATTAAACTCTGGTCCTGGATGACAGGCAGCGTCTCCTGCAGGAAGTCCAGGAGACGGAAATCAATCTCTCATGGAAACTCTTTTAATCAAGCTCAGATCCTCTGCTTCCGCATCAGCATCTCTCTGCCGTCTCCGCTCCACTTTGCTGTTTTTGTCTCTTCAGACGAGCAACAAGTGCAAGTGGAAGAAGACCAAAGCCGGAGCTTCGCGTTGCCCTGCAGCCGGCCGGCCGGAGCCGGCAACAACAGCTGCTGATGGCAAACAGACGGCGAGTCATCAACAGGGTATTTCGGCGTAAGTGGCAGTGGCTCTAAATCAGCAGCAGGAAGGGCCCTGACGTGTGCAAATAAACATGGAGAATGGCCTGCGCCGTCCAGCTCCGCTCAGGTCAGTGTTTCCTCTGGAGCATCCAGAAAACTGCAAAGCTGAAGAGATTTTTATTTTCCTTTAGGTTGAGCTGCTTGCCTGCATGGAAATTTACATTTTGAACGTTTTTGTGCTTCCATTTAGTTTTCTACTGGTTCTGAAAACAACCCAAGAGCTTAAAAAAAAAAAACCCTAAAACATCCAGACATCTTTTGGCAATAAGCTATTTTGTTTGTTTGTTTTTTTTTGGTGTGTTTGTTTTTTTTTGGTGTCTGGAAAATGAGCCGTAACAAAAACCTCCCGATTGTTAAGTCAGATTCTGTTGCACTGTTGCCTAGCAACCCAAACAGAACTCCAGCACATTGAGTCAGGTGGTTTTACCGCTTTACAATGGCTGCTGGAAAAGACAAGCGTTTTTGTTGTTGGTTCACCTTAAAAACACAAAATCTTAGAAAGTATTTTTGGTCCAGTTTCCAGGGCAAATATCTGAGTACATTTGAAATAAAACAAAACTAATGTAAGAGTAACTTTTGAGCAAGACAAAGGAGCTTGCTTTAAGTCAATAATTCCTCTAAATTTATTTTGTAATATCTACTAGATAGGTTACTATTTTTTTGACTTTCTGAATAATACAAAAACTATTCCCACACTGCAAAAAACACCAAATCTTAAGAAGGCATTTTTAGTTGAGCTCCTAGTGAAAATATCTAAACTTACAAGAACTTATGCTGCTGTTTTTGTCTTTTGAGCTGTACAAACAAAACTCCTCCCATCCATATCATGTATTTGCAGTCAAGTTTCTAGTGAAAATGTTTTTGTATCAAGGGAAAAATGTCTTGTTATATGTGAAATAATCTGCCAGAGGAGATTAAGTTCACGTTTTCATAGATGTTAAAGAATTACTGACTGAAAACAACATCTCATGTCTTGCTGAAAGTCAGTATTTCAACAAGAAATACTGACTTTCTTGCTGAAAGTCAGTCAAAAGAAAAACTCAACATGTTTTTTGTAGTGAGCGTTTTGTTGTTGACTTGCCACATTCTTCTTGGTTGTGCAGGAGGCTCTACTACTGCTTTTCAAAGACACACAGTTGTACAATTTTGAACCTGTTTGCAGCCGTTTTCACGTGGGGGGTGTGGCAAGCAGCGGATTATTTGGATTTAAAGTGGTAGGAGGCTCTAAAACAGATAATTCTGAATAAATATTATTATCTAAGCCTCATCTAATGTAAAAATAAAAAAGTAATGAACATGTTTTGTGTCGCTCATAGACTTCAAGGAAGTTTAATAGGTCACCTTTAAAAAAAGAAGAAAAAACACACAGGGAAGAGTGTCCCAGGTATCTATAACTAGAAACTGCATGAGGGTTGTGTGTGTGTGTGTGTGTGTGTGTGTGTGTGTGTGTGTGTGTGTGTGTGTGTGTGTGTTGTGGTAAGAGAGAGGAGGAGGGGGGTGGGGAGATGGGGAGGGTTGGGGGGTGATGAGGGACAAAAGGATCTTTTCAGGTCTGCCTCAGAGGGGTGGAGGTGGTGGTGGTGTGGAAGGTAGGGGGGCAGAGAGATTTTCTTACCAATGATGCATGGATCTGACAATGCTCCTGGCTGTGTGTGTGTGTGTGTGTGTGTGTGTGTGTGTGTGTGTGTGTGTGTGTGTGTGTGTGTGTGTGTGTGTGTGTGTGTGTGACTGCATGTTCCTGAATGTTTCTTAAGAAAACAGAGCTGATCAAAGTAAATCCCACACAGTAACTAAACAGTTAAATTTCTATACCATAAATCTTTGACGTTTTGCTGGAAAATGTTAATTGCGCCGATACGAAGGGCTGCAAGCCAAAGACAGCAGGAAGCCATTCAGGAAGCCTCCATGTGACACGGCTGAAAGAAATATTTATCTCCTTCTTCCACTCCTCTGAGTGATGGCTGACCTGGAGTTCAGAAACCGAGAGGAAGAGGAGGAGGAGGAGGAAGGACGCCACAGAGAAAAATATGAGGGTGTGAAATAGCATGTTCCGCATCAAATAAAGACCAGTTATATATGTTATATATGTCCTCCAAATGATGGAGGGAAAAGTTAAAAAACGTGTTAGAGAGAGGATGGGAACTCATAAAACAAGATGAGACGTGCTTTAGCTGTCAATAACGGACGTGCAGAAATGAAAAGTGTCCAGGAGGCTGGAGGATCACATGACTCACCGGCACAAAGCTCATCTCTGGTTCCCGAGAATCAGATATCTATATTTTTGGATCCCTCAACAGTAAAATGATATTTGTCAGCGTCATTAGTCTCTCAGAGTCAGACAAAACAGTGACTTCAGCCCCGGGATGCGATTAGAAAAGCTTTACGAGAAAAACAAATGTCACTTCCAGAGGTGATAGATGAAAAAGGAAAGAGACAAAAAGGATGGAGGAAGAGAAAAAACACAAAAAAGAACAAATATTAGTCACTGACACTTGATTACCTACTTAAATTATGTGTAGAAACTCAAATTATTGTAAAGAAAAATATGTTCAGTTAGGAAATGATCACACTGGAAAAACACAAAACCTACTGAGTCGTTCAAATAAGACAAAACAAACTTGCAACTAACTTTTCAGCAAGATAATAGGAGATTATTTAAGTAATTAATTCCTTAATATTGATGTATAATCTGCTAGTTCAACTATCTTATTATTTCTTTTATAACATGGGAAACAATTCTTATTATAAATAAAATATTATGTACTTTCTCATCAACATTAAGGAATTAATTAGTTAAAACAAACTCATATTACTGACTAAAAAGTTACTTCTAAGTTAGTTTAGTCTTATTTGAAGTGTAATAAGACATTTGCACCAGAAAAATACTTGTTAAGATCTTGTATTTTTGCAGCACCGCGTGTTGTTGTTAACACTGACTCACCTGAAATGAAATTAAAAAATTAAACCAACAATCCTGCAGTTTCTGTAGGATAATCGGTGAAACGCAGCAGCTGTTGCTGCTAATCATCGTTAGTTTGAGCAACTATTAAAGGACCAAACAGTTTTTTTTCTGCTGTGAAGCACAAACACTGCAAAAAATAAAAGAAACAACTCCAACCAAATATTTTTGGTTTAGTTTCTAGTGCAAAAAAAACTTATTACATATGAAATAAGAGAAAACTAAATGACAAGTAACCATTCAGTCAGTAATTGTTTTAAATTAATAATTCCTCACATATTGTTGAAGAAGTTCTAGTTGCCGTTACCTAGCAACGCTGACCAAGCGCAGCCCGTCACCTAGCAACCAGATCATTTCACTTATAACAGGACATTTTCTCCATGTTGTGAGTGAGATAACTTTTTCATCAATATTAAGAAATGATTGGCTTAAACAAATCATTGTTGGTTTCATCTTATTTCAAATTTACAAAAATACTTGGAAAGATCTGATGTTGTTTTTTCAGTGTACAGTAGCATGTCAGTAATATCTTGAACATACGCTGCTGCTGCTGTGTTGGTTTTTTTCTTTTTTGTCTTTTTGGACAATAACATGAACATGCAACGAGAGGAGCCAGACGTGTCTTTGTGCAGACACAACAAAAGGAAGCAGTGTGGTGGATGGGATTATGAAATCTATCCCACACTCCTGAGGGGCATCGCATCATCCATCCTTCAGGCCAGCAAACAGCTCGAGTAACAGCCCTCCCCCCCGCCGCCCTGCGCTCCAGCACGATGGTGACCAAACCGCAGCTACCCTTCACAAGGACCCTGCAGCCACTCAAAAGTTTGGACTTTGTTTGACGATGCAGGAGTGACATCAGCCTGAATCCGAGCTGCCATCTTCCCCCTCCCTTGTTATTCATCCTAATACTGCAGGGTGGGATAAAATACCCCGGTTGGTTTTCCTACAAAAAAACAGAAAGAAAGAAAGAAAAACATTCAGGAAATGAAAGTTGTAACTCGATCCTCTGTGTGCCAAACGTCTCCCTGAGCTGGGACAAAAGGTCCGGCAGAGAAAAGCTGCTGGGCCAATTTTAGCCTGTAGATGACGGAAGATGAGAGCGGGCGAAAACACAACGGACCGGGGCAGAAAGACGGAGCAGGGAGAAGCAGAAAGGATTTGGTGAGCCCCTCATCCAGCTAAATTCATGAAACAAGCCAAATAAACCCGGAACGATGTTTTCTCCAGGGTTCATTCAGAGAAACTGTTTTTGTCTCCTCATTCAGAGCTACACTGCAAAAACACAACATCTAACCCAGTAGAATCTACTGCAAATACCTCACAAATAGAACAAAACCAACCTAAAAGTAACTTTCTTCAAGTGCATTTTAGGTAAATAATTCCTAAATATGGATGAAAAAGCATTTTTGTCTTATAACATCAGAAAAATGTCATAAGTGAAATAATCTACCAGTGGAGATTATGTCAATTTTTCATCAATATTAAAGGATTATTGACTTAAAACATGTTGAGGAAAGTTACTTTTAGGTTAGTTTTGTTTTATTTCAAGACATTT
The DNA here is from genome assembly GCA_922788865.1 of Poeciliopsis turneri. Classification (NCBI taxonomy): domain Eukaryota; kingdom Metazoa; phylum Chordata; class Actinopteri; order Cyprinodontiformes; family Poeciliidae; genus Poeciliopsis; species Poeciliopsis turneri. The sequence goes on from CAKLNU010000948.1 coordinate 1,259,037, forward strand.
GCACCTAAAACTCGACTGAAATACTTGGTGAGATTTTGAGTTTTGCAGTGTTTTTGCAGATAAATGTTCCTGAGATGATGGAAGAGAAAGTTTTTAAATGGTTTTTCTATCTCAATGTTCAGAGCACAAAGATTAATCGATTATTGAAATAAACGTCAACTTGAGTTCAGATCTTTAAAAAAGGTCATTTCCTGATAAAAATGACAGTCAGAGCAGAATTTAAGCCACAATTGAACAAAAAATACACAGTTTGCATTTCAGATAAGTGGCAGTTCCAGCTTCACCTGGTTCACGTTTGGTAAATTATGCACCTTTTTCTATCCAATAATTAATCTGTTAATCCAAAAAACAACCAGCAGATCAGATATTCCCTTTATTCATGTTAAGTCAGAAGTATTTCTTTAGCTGCAGCTACAAATAATCAATAATAATCAATGTTATTGGATGTTTATTTTCTTATATTTAAAAAAAAGGAATTGAAGGAATTTATTTGCATCTTTTAGTCAATTTCTAACATTGTAGTAATAATCCATAGATTAATCAATAACTGAAACAGTCGTTAGATGTAGCCAAATGCATATAAATGATCCAACTCTGCAAATCCAATAATCCTCTTTCTAATGACTGCACAGGATTTTCTGTTGTAGTTTTACACAATATTATTATTATTGTTGTTGTTATTTTTAATAATATAATAGTAATAATGGCAAAAACGCTCTGGGAGATAAATAAACTTTAAATTCTGGTGAATATTTAAACACAGGAACTGGAAGACATTGGAAATGTCCAAAATAAACAAAGAAAACAACAAATAAAATGGATACTTGAGACCAAACTGAAGATTTTGAACTGAAAAGCAGTTCAGTAGATGAATCAGCTCCAGTCTGAACTCAAGATGTCAGAATTGATTTCATTGGATTTATTTTGAGCAGTTCTGCTTTTAAATTGTTTTCTGTTGTCTTACACTTGTGCAGATGCATTAATTGGTTTTATTTTGTGACCAGGTTGCTGCGTTTGACCCTCTTGAAAAAAAGATCCAGATCTCAACAGCGTTAAATAAAGGAAATTAATTAATTAAATTTACCTTCCAGTTTTTGGTAAAAAGAGAGAGAACTCAAGCAAATGGAAATGATTGAGTTTGATTAATAATTTATCACAGGCCTGTTTGATGTTGCTGTGAATTTCCCCGTTTCCTGTTTCAGTAGAAAACATGCAGCAATGAGGACAAACGTCTCCTTTTGCTGTCAGGACAGAAAGGAGGACCGGGGCCCGATGCTGTGCTGGTGCTGCCACAGCACATTTGCAGCATGGTGTCAGCGGGTGCTGGTAATTACCGGGCTCTACACCGACCTGCCATGCGCTCTGGTATGCCAGCTAAGCTCTGTTATTAGGAGCGGAGCTGCCACCGGGCACACAGGCCTTTCTTCAGCAGACCCAAAATGAGTTGCTCACAAATTACAGGCTAAGATGGTCAATTGGTTGGACTTCATAATATTTAGATTAAATGTTTATGATATGGGTAAGTTTTCACTTCTCGAGAGCTGGATGTCGGTCAGTTTGGAAGATTTTAGTAACAGTTTCATTTGCCTGGAAAAGGAAACTATAATTTTCAGACAGAAACTGTTGGTTTTTGCAGATTTAAGACAATTTGCATAAAAAACACACTGCAAAAACAAAATATTACCAAGTAGTTTTGCTCTAGTTTCTCGTGCAAATATCTTGAAATCAAAAAACTCACTTACAGGTAACTTTTCTGCAAGAATTAAGATCTTATTGAAGTCAATATTACTTTAAAATTGATGGAAAAGTGGAAGATTATTTAACTTAAAACATGAGAAAAATGTTGGAATAAGTGAAATAATCAGTGGAACTAGCACTTTTAAGGAATTTTAATATATTATTCATATATCTTCCTGAAAAGTTACTTTTAAATTAGTTTTGTCTGATTTAAAATGTACCAAGATATTTGGTAGAAACAATTTTGGTCTAGTTAAAGTAACCAAAAGTGTTGGTCACTATAACCTCCAGGTTGCTTCTTCAGTCTGGAAGTGAGACAAATCAAGAAAATGATAAACAGACTGACTAAGAAACATTGTTTGAAATACCAGCTTTCAGTAAACTGGAAACATGATCCAGGCAACGACTGAGAAAATATGTGAGTTAATTAACAAAAAACTAAATAAGAGGATATTTTCAGCATTTTGCAGTTCTCTTTGTTTTTCTGCAACATCCTGAAATGTTTTCGTTTATATTTCTGGGTTGATTTTTAGTTTCAGTAAATGCCTGCAAACTGGACGATTTGAAACTACATGGTGTAAATGTTCAACTTTACAAGTGTATGACACCACAGCAGTTTGATGCTTTGTGAGTAAAGGTAACACAGGAGGCTGCCCTACAGTCCCTCGCTCTGTACCTTGGAGTTTGGCAGGTTTATGTGAACTATGTGAACCAGGAACATCACTGAACTTAAACTTGGCAACAGCTGCAGAAACCGGAGACCGGATCGTTTAAATATAGACCTTTAAAATCCCAACTGGTGCCGTTACTCCGCCTCCACACTTCTTTACACATGTACTTTCACACCAGCCTCACAGTCATGTTGTACTCTCATTTACACTTGGAGGGAAACTCTTGAAGCTGCAGCTGCTTTGTTTGGACGCAGAAAACAGGAGGAAAGGCAGAGAATAAATCATGTTTTTGAAGTTTTTTTTATTATTGTTCTTGAGATTAAATTAAAATTCGTGACTAAAAGTAAGAAAATGTTTAAATAATAATAAAAAAACGTTTTCTATTACATTATTTCTTCCCTTTCTACAGACTTTTCTATTGCAGCCCTCGGGTGACATCTTGTGGTCATGCTGTGTTACTACAAGTACAGGCATCCCTGAAATTCCCTTATTTTCGATCAAATATTAATTACTAAAGTCATTACTCCATCATTAATAACAATCACTTTATATATAAAACGCTTTAACAGCAGCCACAGCTGAAACAAAGTGATAAACATCAATAATACTAAATTCAAAACACAATAAAACAACACAGCAGGTAAACAGATACAATCAATACCAATCAATAAATTAGAAAATTGTTGCACTATTAATTAATTTCAGTAATTCAGATCTAAAAGTTATAAAATTATATATTATAGAGATTCACTGCATCCAGAGTTACATATTTATTTATTTAGTCTGTTTATTTTATGTTAATGGCTTAAAGCTGAGAAGAATCAGAAATTTAGTTTCTAGCAAAAGCATATTATGACATCAGAACAATTAAACATGATATTTATGCAGAAATATGGAACTCCTGAAAAGTTTGGACTGTATCTCTACACTGCAAAAACACAAAATATTACCAATACTTTTGTAGTTTCTGGTGCAAATATCTTAGCACATTTCAAAATAAGACAAAACTAACTTACAATAACTTTTCAGCGAAACAGAAGAGCTTGTTTAAGTCAATATTTAAAACTGAGGAAAAAGTACAAGTCCTATTGGCCGATTATTTAATTTTTAAATAATTAAATTAAAAATATCTTATCAGATTAAATGTCCGCCATTGAACCTAGAACTTTTCAATGAACATTAAAAAACTACTTACTTAGAACAAGCTCCTATTTCTTTCTGAAAAGTTACTTGTAAGGTAGGTTTGTCTTATTTCACATGTGCTGAGAAACTAGACAAAAATACTCAGTTTTGAGCTTTTGCAGTGGATAAAAAAAGCTTGTCAGCATAATGAAGCCAGTAAACAGCTGGTCAGCGTTTGGACACGGTGGACCAACACCAACAGCGGACATATGACCCCAACTTATCACTGACTGCAGCAGCTTCACACTGAACCTCCAGCAGCTTGGATTCTGGTTTACCCAAGAGATTTGGAGAGTCATTCTTGCCTTATAAGCCAAACTGAGGCAAAGAACATTATCCAACATTATCCTGCATCAGGACTGCAAGGTGAATTGCCAGAAATCAGCAATAATGAAAATGATGAGGGCCACAAACTGCCACTGGATGTTAATATCAACTACAATGATAGGATGAGAACTGCAAAGCCTACAAAGCAGGTGCACAATGACTTGATGAGCATAAAAAGGTGCTTAAATGTAAAAACTGCTGTTACTGCAGCACATAGTTTACATGACGCCATATTGCAAACGCTGGTACATAAAATCAAGCATTACTACCATCACTTATTGATCTTTTATTTGACTGTCGTTATGACAGAAATTGGGACGTTTAACACCAGTTAATGGAGTCTGGAATAATGCAGCAGGTGAATGGAGGCCTGCAGCTGACCTCATGTCGTTTGGGTTTTGGAAACCTCATAAATTGTATCCCACCTGTAAACGCTTCAGGTAACAGCTGCATGTTTCCCACTGGAAATGTTTGGCATGTTAGCAAAAATGCTAATAATAATGCAATAATGCTAACATATCCAATAAGACCACCGATTGGTCGGTTGTTGACAAATAGTCTTGTTTTTGATAAAAGGTTTTGGTGCTAGCATGAGATACTTTGTTGGTTTATTTTGTAAAACTGAAATGGAAACTTTTTTTTTTTTTTTGCAACAACCGGATGTTATCACTGGCGCAAAACACGAATAAAGAAGAAGACAACAGGAAGTAGTTGGAGGATGATGACGCTGTGTGTTTTAAATGACGTAAACAAACACTTGTGTGTTTTTAACTGCGTTTCTTATTTAATGAAATACTGGAATCGCACAATAGTATTTTTTTTTTTTACATTTAAGCAATATTTTCAAAATTTGTGCACATTTGTAAAGGAAATGTAGCGAGTAGTGCAAGCTTCTCACAGCAAATAGAGAATCCAGAACTTTTACTCAAGTTAAAAGTTATATTTCATACTAAAATTACTCGAATAAAATCCTTTTAAAGGTATTTTTTTCTAAAGAGTTACTCAAGTAAATGTAACTGAGTAAATATAACTATTTACAATCCAATCCAACTCTGTCCTAAACTGAGTTAAAAAAAAATTTTCAAATAGATAATAAATAAATAGATAACAGGACAACGAGAGACATTATTAACAAAAACAGTTAAAACAGGAGAAACTGAACTGGTAAAATTACTCCAAGAACAAAAAATAACAAAAAGAACATCTAGATAAGGTCAGAGTTCATGATTCAACAATAAGACAGGCTGGGAAAAAATGGCCTCCATGTTAGATTTTGAAGGTGAATAAAAAAACACACAATAAATAAATAAATAAATAAATAAATAAATAAATAAATAAAGGCCCAGCTCACATTTTTCAGAAACATAATTTTTACTCCTCCAATGATAACATATTCTGTGGACTGAAGACACAAATGTTTTTGAAATAGTGAAAAAATATACAATTGCTGGAGTTATGAATTCTGCTCTGTAGCAAAACCACCTAAAGGAGAACGTCCTAGTTATGAAGCGGCCTAGTCAAAGTAGAAACTTAAATCAGATTGAGATGTTGTGGCAGGCCTGTTGTTCCCATAAAACCTCCAGTTTGGTTAAATTAAATTAAATTAAATTAAATTAAATTAAAACAATTCTGAAAAGTTCAATTTTATCCACAGGGGCGTAAGAAGTGCATTACCAGACATGACCACTTGGTGGCAGTCTTTCCTGCGAAGTGTTAGTAACCAGTTTGGAGGTTAGTGGCTCCCCTATTGGCTGATAGTAACATTTTCTTTATCAACTGAAAAAATAAAGTGTAAAATACAAAATAAATCTGTACATTTTTCACTTCCTCAACAGAAAATCCTTCCTTGTTTGTTTTCATTTTTATTACTTATATAAATAATTCATAATCACAAAATCAGGCCTTTTTTGACAAATAAATGTAATTTTTTTAACAAAAAAACTGATTCACATATTTTATTTAAATACTTGTATTCCATCGTCATTGTTCTGACGTTGAGAATTTTTTTGTAAAAACAAATTTTGTTGATTGTGTTTGATTTGTAAAAGCAAAAAAGGTGAATACTGTTATAGGCAGCGTATAAAACAAAGTGACAGTGAATAAATAAACTTCTTCCTTTCTGTAAATAAAACAAACAATCTATAGATGTTGAAATAACAAGTCAGCAGAGGATTATGTTATTACCTCAGAATAATGTTCATGTGAGCCTGTAGTTTGAATGAATAGCATGACATCCAACACTGTGTTTATGAACTTACATTGAAACAGAAAATAACAGTGAAAAGAAAACAATTTCAACTTAAAAAAGAAAAACAAAGGAGCATTTCATGGCCCCAGATGACCCCCAGCAGCGGCAGCTTCCTGCTCCATTGTGTCAATACGAGCAATCCCACAATGCACCTCGATTTTTCTTTCTAATCCGAGGCTTGTGGCAGCGTCTTTCAAAACAAAAGCCCCCAGAGATAATGACCGGCTCTCGCATTGTGCTGCAGCGATATGCGCACAATCAGAAATCCATATTTCTGCAGGCAAGTCACGGAACTGATTCATTTAAAGAAAAAGAAAAAATAACAATAAAAGGAACTAATCAATGTCAGCTGAGCTCCTTAAAGCTGGAAACACAATGTGGTCAATAAAGTCTCATCTAAGTTCAAGTTACGTCACAAGTATTCAGACTGTTGACAGTAAAGTCAAACTTCTGCATAACGAATTAAATTTAAAGTTTGTGTGAAAGTTTCTTTCTTTATTCTTCTTTAAGTGGATAAAACATAAACCAGCAGCTCGCAGTAACATTTATATGGTTGTGATTATGAGCAGGAGGGGATTCAGCTGCTGGACTCTGTCCATGGTACTGAAATCCTGCTGACGTCACGTCCGGGTTGTGGAGCTTTAACTCCTCATTCCTGCATATTCTTTCTCAAAATGGCCAACTTGAAGATTTGTAATCACTGCAGGATATTAAAAAATTTTAAAATACCCCCGTTTTAAACACTAGAGATTCTAAATGTGTTTTAAAACCATTTATGTTCAGCTTAGGATAAACAAGTTTGTGTTTTTTTTTCCTTATTTGTGAGAAAAATCTAAAATAAATAAATAAATAAATAAAGTTTTAGTTAGTCAATTCCAATGTACAGAAAATGTTGTTTTTACATTTCTTGTTGTTTTAATGTAAAACTTGTTTTTATAGTTTACCTGTTTCATTGCTGGTGGCACCAAATGCAGATCTATGGAGCTACATTGGAGCCACAAAGTTTGTTAAAAAAAATTAAAAATAAAAAATTGTTTATAAATTCAAAAATTCTATTGACATTGAAAGTATAGGTTGAATTTTAAAAGTGATTTTAAATAAAATTTTACATTTTTATTTTCTGACATATATTTTTGTAATTTCAAAATATTTTTTTCAGTTTTAATTAAATATGTTTTTGGGGTTTTTTTTTATTTAATATTTTTCTCTTGAGAAAATTTATGGCCCCAATTTGTCTCCATACAGGGCTAAACTGGGCAGAAGCAAATTTACTGGATGTACTTTAAAAAATGTTTTTCCTTGGCCTGAACTAACTTCATTTTCTTACATTTGGAGCATAATCTGGTTTCTGCAGCACATAATGAGTTTAACTTCTGTCATAAGATCAATAAAACTTCCTCTAGGCTGATTTATTAATACATTTTTCTTACCCAAAACTCAGAAAAATGTTTTAACTGGAGATCAGAACCATTACTGCCAAAATAATCAGGTAAATATAATTACTGGTTGCTAATAATTAACCCGGCTCAGTGTGAATCATGTGAGTTTTTGGTTTTGTTATTTATTGGAGTTTTGTTTTAAAATATATTTTAGTTTTACAAAGTGGAAAATAAAAACCATATGAGGAAAATATCTCCATCTTTTTACAGTTTAATGAGAAATATATTGTTTAACTATCAGCTGAACAGAAAGTTGAACGAACATTTAAAGAACTTTGTTTTTTTCCCAAATCGAAATCTTTGTCACTTTGATGGAGATTTTTAAATGTAGAATATTATTTTGGTTTGAATTGCAGATACAACTGGAATGAAATACATGTAAATAATTTCTTTGCATGAATTCTTGAATTTGAAGAGGATTTATTTGCTGTGCATCTTTTGAGATTAATTGAATTTTTCAGGCAGGTTTACATCAAAAAAGATAGATTACTCTCTGCCTACTGAAGTATTTCAGCAAGACAATGGAGCTTGTTTTAAGTAAATAATTCATTTTAAGATCAATTATTCGGTAATATCTTGAACTTATGCATCAGTTTTGTTTCATCTTTTTGAGCAACACAAACTCTAGTCTTTGTCTAGTTTCAAGTGCAAATACCTTAGTTCACTAGAAATAAGGAAAAACTAACTTACAATTAACTTTTTAGTAAGATAGAAGAGTATTTAGTCAATAGTTCATTAATAGTGGTGATAACTCACAATCTGGAACTGCTACTTATTTATTAATATTAAGGGATCATTTACTTTAAACAAACTCCGATATTTTGTGAAAAATTTACTTGTAAGTTAGTTACGTCATATTTAAAGTGTAGAAAGATATTTGCAGTAGAAACTAGACTAAATAATAGTTGGAAATATTTTGTGTTTCTGCAGTGTTTGATCAACCAGTTTCTGAAATCGCTCACGATTGACTCTCATGAACATCAACTGGCCGGTAATGCACTGCAAAAACAGAAAATCTTACCAAGTACTTTTCTACTGCAAATATTTTACTTGAAATGAAACAAATCCATCTTACAAGTAACTTTTCAGACAGATATTGGAGCAATAATTCTTTCTTATTGATGAAAATACCAGTTCAAATGCAGATTATTTCACTTGTAACAAGACATTTCATTTTGCAGTGTAATAACAGAAATAATCTGCCAATGGAACTTGTATTGTCATCAATATTAAGAAATTATTGCTCCCATTTCTTGCAAAAAAGCTACTTTTAAGTGAAACAAGACATTTCTACTAAAAATCTAAACCAAAAAATTGGTGAGATTTTGTGTTTTTACAGTGTATCTCCTTTTGAAAGATTTAAAGAAAGAAACTTTCCCTTTTTTCCCCTTTTTTTCTTTTTGGTGTTTCAGAAATCCACTTACTATTTTTGGCAAAAATCGAGAAATTCACCATAAAGCTGGAAACCACGATCACTCCGCGGAGTGCGGGCGGATCCCGCCGCCACTAGGGGGCGCCACTGACATTTCCGTGCCCGGCTGTTGATGAAGTCCATTGTTCTGTTCTGCAGAGCCTTCAGAACCTGAGCACATGTCATTGCCTCCCATTGTCTGCGGATAAAGCCGCTGGGAGGAGGATCATCCGCAGGTTGGAGGGTTTTGATTCGTGACGACAGAAAAACCGCTTCTGTCATCCGGCTGAGATATTTTGATCAGATTTATTTATTTTGAATATCTCAATTTGCAACCTTGGAAAACAACAACAAAACAACAACAAGCGATCTGGGTTGTAGAAACAGTTATTAGTGAAGACAGGATGGACATGAAGGACGCAAAATGTCTCCAGATTTACGCAAAAAAACACAATAATGGCGCTTTTTCCTCCTTATTTTATTCCGTTAATGTAATAAAAGGAAAACTCAAGTGACTCTCAGGCGCAAAGCTTTCATTATCCTATGGGCTATAATATTCTTACACATTCAAAGCAGTGAACCGCAGCTGCGAGACAATGTCGCCTCCAGTTACTATATTTTACACTTTGATCACCGATCGTTAGGTGTTTGTTCCCTCTGTGGCTCTCAGATACAAAAACTCTTGTCCTTAAATCATCCATGTGGTTCAGCTCTGCGTCAGTCTGTTCAGAAAACACGCATTTCTGCGATTTAAATCTATTAAAGGCGCTCAAATTGCTCATTAAAGCAGAAACTTTTAGGGATTTGGAGTGAGGTGTATTTTAAACAAAGCAGCTCTGATGATTAAATGTTCCTATCAGTTCAATGATTCAGTGAATAAAAAGCTGCAGGAAGCAGCAGAGCATCACAGACTTCAGTTATTTTAGCATTTTCCTCAAATGCGGAACAGACCCGGAAATTAAAGGCCGTTATTATCTTAATAATAATAACAGAACCAACTTGGCGAAAATTAAATCAAATTTATGAAAAAAATGTTACAATTTTCTGTTTGAAATGAAATAAAAATAAAAATAAAAGCACTGAGACTCAGATAATCAACATTTGCTTGTTTTTGTTGCTGCGTTTTAACTCCTCCACACAGATCAGATCTGGAAAAAGATATTAGATTAATAATAAATTTTCTTATTTTACTTTAGTTTCGTTAAATAAAATTAAGTGTTAAGATTCAGCGGACGGGACGAAATGTAAATAAATCAGTATCCTTGTAACAGATAAAAAGCTGCAGCAGATTAACTGAAGTGTTTAAAATGACCATTATTATTATTATTATTATTATTATTATTATTATTATTATTATCATTATTATAGTTTTCATCTGCACCCTGGATCCAGTTTGAGCCTAAAGTGTTTGCAAACATCCTTTCAGTTCTGATCACATATTGATAAAAACACATAAATACAGTTTTTTCTTGAATTATTACAAGAATACCAGACAGAATTACCAGACTGTCCTCTGCGAAGAATTTAAATTTAATTTCCTGTTTTTGGCAGAAAGTTAGGTGGTTTATAGTCAGCATCCTGCTACAAGTAAGAAGATGACAATTAAATCCTTCAACGTGACAAATGAGTGCACACACACACACACACACACACACACACACCCACACACACACACACACACACACACACACACACGCCGGTGAAGTTGTGCTCCAGACTGTCCTCTGCAGCCTTTTCTTTGGAGCCTTTTGCGCACAAAGCAGCGGCGGGGCCCCTTTTGTCCGGACTGGGACCCCGGACCCCATCATTAGCGCTGATTACCGCTGACCAGTTTGACAACCTTATTGACTGCTGGAAACACTTTTTCATCTACTCTCTCTGTCGCCTTTGCGCTCAATAGAAACGGAAACATTTCGCTTTTTTGTCCCAGTGAGTTTGAAAGAGAAGCAGCGGGAAAAAAAGAAGAAGAATCTTTTTTTTTATTTTATTTTCCACCAATGTTGGAAAGGAAGGGAGGAAAATGTGGCTGCGAGATAAACAGATTCTCACTTTAAAACAGGCGCAAATGTGCGCATCAGTTGTGCGCACTTTAGCGGCGTGTTGCTGAAATAACGATTGGAGGCGCCGCAGCGCCAATTAAAAGATTCATTGCGCTCTGATTACGCTCACGTCTTGGGAAAATAGACACTTGCAGGTTTTAAGGAGGCGCATTATTTGTGTTGTTTTGGTGCATGCGCAGAGCGGCGGCCCAGGTTCCGCAATCTGCTGCGCTGTTTGATCTCCGTGATCTCTCCCGCGGATCATCCGGGTTAGTGAGCCGGCCTCTCGGTGACCTCTCCCTGTCACCCTGCATTACGGGACGCAGAGCATGTTGGCCAATTATTCCTCGCTCTGAAACGTGTCAGTGAACGCAGCACCGTGGCGTTAAAACCCCTCCAAAAAAATAAAAAAACATAACATCTCCCAAACCAAACAGCCCAAAGGTTCCTGATTTAAAATCCAAAATCCACTAATTCTGCTCAAAAAAGAGGCTAAACTTACATCTTCCTTGGTCAACAGTTATTTTATTAAGTTATCTTTACCTTTTTTTTTGCTTTTTTTTTTTACTGAAACACAACGTCACTAAAGCGCGCATGCTCAACAGGTTCACCTGTGTACAAGGTATGTATTAAAAACACCAAGCAAATGAATATGAAACTCGAAGAGACAATAGAGCAGATCGTTATAAATAAGCAAATAAACATTATTTATAAAACTTTAAAGTAAAAATATCACAGTTCTTCTTTTCAACATGAAATACCCACAGAGAACAGCAGGTCAGATGGACACTCATCCCTCCTTTCATTCCTTCTTTCTTTCTTTTTTTAATATATTTCTGTCCCTTTTTTTAAAAATTTTATCTTCAGGCGCCATTAGTCCGTGAAATGTCCGGTTTCAGTTTCCACGCAGACAAACGCACAGGCCTGAAATGGCACCCACGAATGGCGGGTCCCCTCATGTTTTGGCAGCCGTCAAATGTCAGTGTGTGTGTGTGTGTGTGTGTGTGTGTGTGTGTGTTTATATATATATATATATGTGTGTGTGTGTGTGTGTGTGTGTTTTAACTCGACGCAGGCACTGTTACTTGTTTTATTAGATTGTCTTTTCCCCCTTTGCTCGGTCAGTTCGCGCTGCTCAGATGTCACATTCACTGTCGCTGGAGGTGATGGAGATGGCCGAGGCGGCCGCCTTGCTGGACAGGCTGGCCTCCGGGCTGGACGAGTTCCCCAAGCGGTCCACCGTGCCGTCCTCATCCGCCAGGGAGCGAACCGAGCCGCCGGACAGAACCTGCTGCTGTAGCCTGGACGGAGGGCAAGCAGAGAGAGACAGACGGAGATGCGTAAAACAGGCCGCCATGATGGAAGTCCATCCGAGAATCCATGGAAAATTCAAATAAAATTAGGACATTTACAAAATGATTCCATGAGATTTTTCTTAGCTATTTTAATAATAAATCAATTATAATTGGGTTATTTTAGCATGATTATCGAAAAAAAATATTATTAAACTGACAATTTTTTTTCAGTTTATTCACTGAAAATTAAAATTAAAATATTTTAGAATATTTAAGAAAATATTCTAAATTATTATTTTCATTATATTTAATTTATTTTACACATATTTTAACATTAATCACTCTTTATTTTTTATAAATATATTTTTTGAAGCAGGATTTACATACAATGATCAGCAACATCTGCTCTGATTTAAATTAATGTTTTTATATATTTATTTTGGCAAAATTAGGATAAAAACAAACATTTTCATTTCAAAAAAATTAATCTCAAATTTCTGTTGTTATTGTTTCTTGCTAAGCAGAAATTAAATAAAATAAAAATAAATCAGTGCAGCTATTTTTGCATTCATAATAAATGAAACATCCCAATAATTTTCGGATGTTTCTTGTCACCAATCAGCCTTTAGTAGTAAATAATAAGGTTGATCTGGATGCTGCAGTGGGTTCATGCTGGGTTCATGCTGGGTGGTTCGGCCTGGTTTGCTGGCTGCAAATTTTCCTCCAGACGCTTAAATCTGTATTTTTTTTCTCTCTTTACGGGTCAGTGATGCTCCAGCTCACCTGTTCTTCGCAGCCGCCGCTCTGTCTCTTTGTCTCCGGTTCTTAAACCAGTTCCCCACCTGTGTGGGTGTGAGTCCAGTAGCCTGAGCTAGCTCTCTCTTTTTACTGGGGTTCGGGTACGGATCCTGCAGGTACCACTCTCTCAACAAGTGCCGGGTTCTCTCCTTGAAGCAGTGGGTCTTCTGCTCTCCGTCCCAGATGGTTCTGGGCAGCGGGAACTTCTTCCGGACCCGGTATTTGTCCACGGGCCCCAGCGGGCGGCCCCGCAGCTTCTCAGCCTCCTGGTAGTGCGCTTCCAGCCACAGCGCCTGCAGCTTCGTGTGCGACTCTTTGGTGAACTTGTGGTTCTCCAGGATGTGGTAGAGTTCGCGGAAATTGCCGGTGTGGAAGGCGACCACGGCCCGGGCCCTCAGCACCGACTCGTTCTTGTTGAGGACCTCGCAGGCCGCCGGCGCGACGGGCAGCGACCAGAGGAAGCGGCCGAGGCGCTCGACGTCGCCGCTCTCCTCCAGAGTCTCGCAGACCCCGGCGACCTGCTGGGGGCTGAAATTCAGGATGGGCAGCTGAAACATGGAGGCTTCTCCTGGGTTTCCACTCTCCCCCTCCTCTCTCTCTCTCTCTCGCTCTCTTCTCCTCTCTCTCTCTTTCCTCCGCGTCTTCTCTCCGTGCGCCGAGGCAATCCAAGGCACCCAAAAAAAAAAAAGAAAGAAAAAGACGAAGAAAAAAAAAGAAAAGAAAAACCAAGGCAAATCCCAAAGTTCGCGGACCGACCAACCCGTCTGAGCAGCCGAGGGAAGCGCTGCTGAGGAGGGACGATGCTGTGCGGGGCCTCGGCTACCGCATCCTCACTCCGCCGCGGTGAACTTGACCGGAGATGCTGGAGCCTTTAAAGCCCGAGCGGCGCTATATTTTTCAAGGTAGCCTGGGACTGAATGCAGGGAAGAATTAAAGCCGGAGCTGAGATGTATTTTTAAGGGAGGGGGGAGAGAAAAAGCTAGTCAAGCCCCCTCCGATGATTTCCTATTGGACTTGGCAGATTGGCTGCGCGGTTGCCATGGATGCACGTCAATCACTGTCAAGTCCGGCCAATCGGGCGGAAAGGAGAGCTCAGCGCCTCCCTTTTCAAACACAATATCAACATTTTGACCCTTTTTTATTTTGCTGCGCGTCCTGAAACGTTTCGACGCTTCCTTCCTTCCTTCCTTTATTCCTTGTGTCCTTCCTTCTTCCCTTTATGCGCCTTCTTTATGTCGCACAAAGTGCGCGCAGCGGATATGCGGACAGACGCACAGCCCGGTTTAACGTTAGAGCGCGTTGAGGCGGCTTTACGCAGCGAAATGACACAACTGCGCAGAAAACAAACGGCCCTGCTGCCCCAAGGTAAAAAACAAACAACAACAAAAAACACACAGATAATGTCAGACTGCAGAATGAAACAGACAATATCACATTTAGCCTGAGCCTGTGGCTCTGAGGCTGATCACTGGGATTCATAACGCAGCCTTACGCATCATTACGCTCAGTGTTTAATTCTTTACGCTTTGGTCAGATTCCCCAATAATCCCATCACTTTTCTTTCTTTTGCTTTTTTAAAATCTACATCTCTCCAATATTTACATTTCGAGCTTCAGTTTTGTGTTTGTTAAACAGATAATAAAACAGACTTCCTGTATATAATTAATGTTTTCTTTATTTTCCCCCATCGGCGACGACAGCGCGCAGTTTGTGATGCGCAAAAAAAAAACACACACACACAACAGAGGAGGAATGTGTGTGTGTCCGTGTGTGTGTGGGATTATGACGGCCCGGCAGGCTCCTCGGGTTTTTTAGTGGGCTATCACACACACTCCGTTTTGTGCGCAGGCTGATTTAGTAAATAAGAGGGCGGATAGATAGCGCAGATGGTTTGAAGTGTCGGGTCAGATTATTTCATGGCTGGATACAGTAGTAAAGTTCATTCTGACGGAAAAGCCTGATATTATTTTCACAGATACCCCCCTCCACTCTCTCTCTCTCTTCCTCTCTCTCTCTCTCTCTCTCTGTCTCGTCTCTCTCTTTAGAGAGAAGAGAGAGAGAGAAGAAGAAGAAGGGATGCTGCACTCCCTCTAATTTCACCCTTTCGGGATTTTCTTATATATTTATTTATTTTTTTATGACTCAGTCGCAATAAATGCATCTCATCCCGGTTCATTCAACACCAAACATTAAAATCCCCCAAAATAACAACAAAAATCAGCTGAGCTGCCTCACTTTCCTGCTTTAAAAAGAGCTTATAACTAAGAAAATTAACTTTTCAGTTGTTTTCCCCACATTTAATCAACCTGGTGTAAATAAAGGAGCCTCCATCTATCAGACGAAGGGGGATAAATTGTGAGGGCGACTGACAAGGAGCCGTCCTGAAATATTTAGCTGTCAGTAAATCTTTAATGTCTGCAGGCATCCGGCCCCAAACTGGATGCACAAGGACTGCAATGCTATAGAAGAAGCATCTATTAAATATAAGCTTGGCTCTCTTAAACGCAGGGTCGCAAATAACAGTAGTACACCAGGTTTTATATACAGCACCAATTTAAAACATTTATAAAAGAACAAAAGATGATCTGCATGCTTTTCTTTTCACCTCAAAGTGATTTTCTGCCTTTATAATCCAGCAAGTTTACGCGCTGAAAACCTTGCAAACCAGCCGTTTGTATTCATTTACTGCCAACATTCACGGTAACCTTTCGCTTGCATTTACTATGTTTCACGCAACCTTCTATTTGTGTACATATTAATTTGCGGCTGTGTGTGCGCGTCCAGGCCTGTGTCACCGTGTCAGCGGGAGATCGGCCTCCTGACACCAATATCTCCGCACATTCACTGCAACAACACAGTGCAGCTCATTCAAAGGCGACTATTTTCCCCTTTCTTGGCCGTTTCCTCCATGATTCATAGAGCCACTGCTGCAGCCTTCAAACAACAGCACGACTTGTTTCTTGCGTTGGTTTTTATTATATCTCTTTATTTTGGCGCGTTGAGCTGCTGATTATAGAAAGAAAAACCAGAAAAACCAATCAAATCTGTGATAGAAGTTGTTTGACTCCTGCTCAGCAGCAGCAACTTTCATGATTTGCAGAAAGATAAAATATAAAACTTGACTGAAAGTGAAATAAGCGGTTAAGGCGAAAGCATGTTGTTTACAAACACTGAAATTCAGAGGTACTCCAAAACTTTTTAAGTGTTTAAAATAGTTGTTTTTCATCTGTTTTTGCAATAAAATCGTCTGTAAAGGTTAAGAAGAGCTGCTAGCCTTCATTTAAGAATAAATAGAGAAAAGGAGTCAATGCTCTCTAATGCAGATGTTTACCAAACAATTATCAATAAATAAAACCAGAGTAAAAATGTGGAATCAGTCTGTAATTGTCATTTTTTACACAAATCTAAGAAGAACTAAGAGGAGTTTTTAACCAGACAGTTATCAGCTGAAACAATAAAAATGGTTTTAAAACTCGTTTAAATCAAAAGCTGCTGGTTCAGGCTTATTATTCAGATTGTAAAAGGAAAGAAGTGGAAGCAGTGGGACAGACAATTCAAGCAAAAACCAGAAAACTTAAAAATTGACAAATTAAAGTAAAAAGTGGATGAGAAAATAAAACATTATTGGAAGATAAACAGAAAGAAAAAACAAAGATCCAGATGAAAACTTGGAAGTAGCAGCAAAAATGTGTGTGTGTGTGTGTGTGTGTGTGTGTGTGTGTGCGCGTGTGTGTGTGTGTGTGTGTGGGGGGGGGTGTGTGGACTATGTGCGACATAAGGGCGCTGTGCTGGAGGGGGCGCCAAAAATGGTGTAAAACATATTTCTAGTCAGCATTTTCTGCACGTGTAAATGATTTTCTCTATAATGTTTCCGCAAACACCTCAAAAAATACAAAGCGGGATTCAGTGATTAATCCTGAATCTTTTGTGGAGCAGAGTGCAAGAAGAACTGCAGCACATTTGGAGCATAATCTGTGCAGAAACACTCAGGTAGCTTCATCCTAAAACAGGGTTTGCTGAAGATGGAAGCGTTTGTCTGTATTTGGCAACCGAGTCAAGAGTTTTTCCTCAGGAAATGAAGATCCAGGCAGATATCAGTCCAACTGGGGATTCGTGGAAATGATGGCGCACAGCGGATCAGTCTGCTGCTGCAGCAGACATGATGTTGGAACCTAATTGATGGAGGATATTGCTTTTATCAGAGGAGTAAAATGCTTGGGAGTGAATCGTCTGAGGGATAATAAAATACTATTCAAAGCTAAGCAGAAAAAAACAAGGATCCAGAGGAAAACTGTACTGGAAGTGATAGCAGAGAAGAAATGGGCGCGCCCTACAGGGGGCGCCAAAAATTGTGTAAAAATGATTTCAAGCTTCAGCAAAGATTTTTGCTTCTTGGTTCCATCCATCCATTTTCCGTCACCCTTCTCCCTAACGGGGTCGGGAGTTGCTGGTTCCTCTCCAGCTGCGTTCCGGGCGAGAGGCGGGGTTCACCCTGGACAGGTCGCCAGTCTGTCGCAGGGCAACACAGAGACAAACAGGACAAACAACCATGCACACACACACTCACACCTAGGGAGAATTTGGGAAGGCCAATCAACCTGACAGTCATGTTTTTGGACTGTGGGAGGAAGCCGGAGAACCCGGAGAGAACCCACGCATGCACAGGGAGAACATGCAAACTCCGTGCAGAAAGACCCCGGGCCGGGAATCGAACCCAGGACCTTCTTGCTGCAAGGCAACAGCGCTACCCACTGCACCACCGTGCAGCCGCTTCTTGGTTCCATTAAGCTAAAGATAACAGAGGAGGTGTTTAATGCCCAGCAGAGCTGCTAGTAAGTCAAGAAAGAGAAACAAAGTATTTGGCAAAAAGTATCAAATTATCAATCATGTAATATTTAAAAATTACATAATCACATGCACCAAAATATAAATTAAGTGGGAATTTTGGAATTTTAAGGACAAAAATGACAACAATTCATATGAGTCACATCAGACGTATAAAATCAGGCAAAGTAAAAAAAAATCAAATTAGTTTCTTTCAATAAAAAAAAAGTTATGAAACTTTAACAAAAACTGCAGGTTTGTTTCTGAGTCTGGTGGATTTCTGGTTAAAACATGTTTGTTTTTCATTCAGTGGGTAAAAAAATCCAGAAATTTTAGAAATACTTCATAACAAAATTACTCTAGTAAAACTAAAATGTAATTATACACATAAAAGTACATTTTAAAAAAAGTTACTCCAGTAAATGTAACTAGTAATTTCCTGGCTACTTTGGCTCCTCTGCTCACCTCTGCCTCTCGGTTTCTTTTTGCTTTAGCAGCACATTTACTTCCTGTCATCATTAGCATGTAGCTGGGTCGCAGCTCGCCCAGGGCGGAGGGGGGGGAAGGGAGGGAAAGGAGCGGGAACAGTTACGAACAGGCTGGAAATGACCCAGATTCCCTGGGATCACTGGAGCAGACGAGACGCTACAAGAGCCTGTCACCAACGGCCCTCCTGCTACTGTCCAACCGCACCTTTCCCTAAACCCATCTGCTGCTGCTTTTCCTTCTGCTCCTCCTCACTTTACCTCATCTTAACACTGCGGCGTTAACACTCTGAGTTTACACTTTCTGCAGAATAAAAGCAGGCAAGCGGTGTATTCAGACTCATGATGCTGCTGCACGTTTCCTGAGGCAAGCAGAAGATGCTGATGTTGCAGCATGATTTCTCTCTGCATCATTCAGACATAGTGTCAGCTGCCTCAGCTCAGGATTAACTTTCCAATTAAGATATCACATCAGCAATGGTACCAATAACCCCAGAATGACCCGGACACGTTTAAAAAACTCTGACATGTTGCCACGTGGCTCCACAGCGACAGAAGAGTAAAGCCAAATCTCTCCCAGAGTTGTGTTTCAGACCCATTTGCCCCCGGGGCAGCATTCGCTCTCGACGCTACGTTTAATCTGTGGATTTGTGGTAACAGAGAAGACTTCTTATCCGCTGACCCATTGGCCCCTAGTGTACGTAATCCGGTGCCTTTCAGTCACACAGCACAGCTGACATGGAGAGAGGAGAACCAAAACAGGCAGCAGACACACACACACATACACCCCCACATACATACACACACACACACACACACACACACACACACACACACACGGACCCCAGTGCAAATGTCTTAGTGCATTCAAAATAACACAAAACTAACTTACAAGCAGAGTTGGGTGGTAACTAGTTACATTTACTTTTTTACAAAACTGTGCAGCTTTTTTTAGTTTTATTATGAAGTATTTCTTCTTTTACTTGAGTAAAATTTCTGGATTTTCTACCCACTGAATGAAAAACAAACATGTTTTAACCAACATTTCACCAGACGCAGAAACAAACCTGCAGTTTTTGTTAAAGTTTCATAAGTTTTTTAGTGAAATAAACCGATTTGGGAAAAAAACAATTCTTTGCCGGACTTAGTTAATTTTGTTACTTATATGAATTATTGTCATTTTGGTACGTCTGGTTATATAATTTTTACATATTAACAGATTGATAATTTGATCAGTTACTCAGTACGTGAGTCGAGTTTTAACTAAATGCTTTTTTTACTCTTACTTAAGTAATTTCTTGGACGGCTACTTTTTATAATTACTGGAGTAAAAATATATTGAAGTAGCGCAACTTTTACTTAAGTACAATTTTTTTTTGTACCTTATCCAAAAGCTACTGGTTATCAGTAACTTTTTGATCAGTAACGTTGCGTTTTAAGTCAATAATTCCGTAATTTTGAGTGAAAAGGTACAGAAAATGTCGGCTTATAAGGAACTAGAAATATTTCTAAGGAATTATTTACTTAAAAAAAGCTCCAATATCTTTAAAGCCACTTTTGTCTAATTAAAGTGAAGTAAGATATTTGCACTACAAACTAGACCCAAATTCTTGGTAAGATTTTGTGTTTTTGAAGTGCAGTCCTGTATAGACACAATTTGGGCGGATGCCCAGGTCGGCATTGATGTGGGGGACGACATGTATAAACATCTGGATCTAAAAAATACCCTGTTTCTACAGATTGGTGGAGGTTGAGGTTAAATTTGTAGGAGTTGTTTTGGATCATAAACTTAACTGGAAATCTAATTTATATGAAACTATGTGAAGAATTCGACTTCTAAATAAAGCAAAAGATGTTTAAGATCTGCAGTGAAGAAACACCAAACCGTACCAAGGTCTTTTGATCTAGTTTGTAGTGCAAATGCATTAGTGCACTTTGAAGAAAAACTAACAAATAACTTTTCAGCAAGATATTGGAGATTATTTTAAGTTAAATTCCGTAGTATTGATGAAAATTGAACAGTTTCGCTGCAGATTATTTCCTACAGCTCCTACATCTTGATGAAAAGTTATTTTTAAGTTAGTTTTGTCTTATTTCAAAACTACTTGGTGAGATTTGGTGTTTTTGCACTGACCAGCTTAGCTACTTTTTTAAGAATTAAAGCAAAAGAAACCCGATTTCTGCTAAACTGATGCGCTGCTGCTTCTTCGTTTAAATGGTTTAAATGGTTTAAACCATGCAGTGATGCTTGGAACAGCGGCTTATTCATGCTGCAGTGTTTGCAAAGCTCCTGTAAAAATAGGTATATTTTGGTTAGATCACACAAATATACTGGACCTGGGTCAAAGAGATTTTCTCTTGTGTAAAACTCTGCAGGGCTCCTGCATATTACAAAAGGTCTTACCAACCATCTGTTGCCTGTAAACGTAACTTCACTGAAATTCTCCTTTTGTCAAACCGCTCAGAATTGAAACGCCGAATTGAGTGTGTGTGTTTTTTTTTTTCTTTCCCAGAATCTCAAAGCTCCATCTTCGCCGCCGGTTGCAAACCCGATGGAGGGAGGCTCCGTTTGACTGCTGCAAACAAACAATACAGTAAAAAAGGGCCTTGAATCCTTGGCAGAAAGCCATTAGTAATACCTTGAAACCTACCTTTTTTTCCCCTTCAAAAAACACATTTGTAGAGCATGTTACAGAGCGCATGCAATTATTACATCCATTCCACTCTTGAATGCAGTCAATTTCTGGCCAGATAAAGGGCTAAATGAAACTAGGGGGAGTGCATGGTGCACAGTGCAGCACTTTATCCAGCCTGCATTTGTGAGTGTTTGTGTAAGAGCAACAGAAAGAGCAGAAATCACAAATGAACAGACGTATAACATCACCTACATAGAACTCGGACAACAAAGTACTTGTGGGTATGAAGCAACATTGTGTTTGTCAAAGCCAACATGGCAGGATGGTAATCAGGAACGGTTGATCACATGGTTTTTATATATATAGAAAATGAAGAGCCTGTTGAAAACCTCCTGGTTTCTCCTCCAAACACTGATTTCTGAGTTAAAACATTTGTGTTTCTAAATGAATATTAACTTGTGTTCTTTGCATTGAGGTCAGAAAGCGCTGTATCTTTTTTTTTTTCTTTTTTTTTTTAACCATTTCTTATTTTCTGCAAATAAATACAACATTTTTGCTTGGAATTTAAAAGTCATGTTGTCAGTATTTCATAAAATAAAATAAAATAATGTTCATTTTACTCAAACATTCACCTATTTAAAGCGAAATCAGAGAAACTGATCAGTTTTAGTGGTTTTTGTATCTTTTCTTATTGCAATTTAATGTCATTTGAGGGAATATTTCAATCTTAAGCATCAGTAAATCATTCAAATTACTGTATATAAAAGCTTACAAACAGTAATCTGTGTGTAATTAATCTAAAATAATTGTAAAATAAAGATTAAAAGAGATCAGTTTATGAAAGTTCACACCTGTGTTGTGCATGTTTGCTTCCAGATTCTGGAAAATAAAGTAATGAAATACAATCATATTCAATAAAAGTGAATATTATGAAAAAGTTGATTCATTGCAGTGACTCAATTTACTGCACAAAAATTATTGCACAGATTTTTAGACATGTATTCCTGCAAATTAAGATGAAAACATGGCATTAAAGATCTAATATGAAATCATACCAATGAAAAGATTGTAAACTTAATAAAATATATCAATAATGTAATTAACTGTAAGCAGGAAATCATCATAAATAACTAAATAAAGCACATTGATGTTTGCAGACATCAGTCTGAATGTAATTAAGGCACATGATGTGAACTGGTTCACTGAAATAATTGAACTTTTCAGTGATATTCTAACTTATTGAACACGACTGTAAATGTATAGACATGCGTAACGTGTGTGGATGGATTGCAGATTTTACGTGACAAGACAGTGGGATGAATAAATGCATGCAGCCGCCCACACACCACTCTAAACACTGACACAATTTAGAACCGATCAGGACGCCGCCGCGAAAATAAAATAATAATAAACTGAACATCACATCACAGCCACGAGAAATTTAGTCATTTATTCAACTCTATTCTGACACCTGTAAACAGTGGAAGTGTTTTCACTGCAGCACGAGCAAGAGAGGAGGCACAGAGACCAGGCAGC
This sequence comes from Poeciliopsis turneri, assembly GCA_922788865.1. Taxonomy (NCBI): domain Eukaryota; kingdom Metazoa; phylum Chordata; class Actinopteri; order Cyprinodontiformes; family Poeciliidae; genus Poeciliopsis; species Poeciliopsis turneri. The sequence goes on from CAKLNU010000948.1 coordinate 1,281,665, forward strand.
CTTTTGTGCACAAACACTGAGCAGCAGAGCTTTTTGCTTCTTTTGTGGTGCCTCAATTCAGGCTGTCTTTTTTCCCTGCTTTGCATCCTGGTGGAGGTAAAATAAAAATAATCAAATAAATAAGCAGCGGTCCTTGTGATCAGATCTTCTTGACGACTCTGAAAGGTGACAGAAGTCAAAACCCATCATGGTCAGAGCTCTTTTGCTGCCAGGCGGCCACAGGATATGTGAGCAGGTCGCGACGCCGCAACCACAACCGCCTGAGCCTCACCTCCACTTCACATTGTCTAAGAGCCTCTCTGCCTCAAAGTCAACACACACACACACTCAGCTTTCAATAAATGTCTTCTAGCAACACATTTTGCTCTTTTGTGTGCACTATCACAGCTTCTTCCAACAGTGACATTTACACATTTTCCTTAGGATGTGTGCGACTCAACGCGCCGTGTGAGGAAGAGGTCTTTTCTCCTTCCCACACGGCGCCTCGGATTTATTTATTTATTTTCATGTATTGTGTTATTTATGTCTGCATCAGCAATATACATGCAGGAAGTGTGATAGATTATAATTTTTTTTCAAATCTATAAAAATATCTCAAGTGCCCATTATCTGAGCGAGAGACTCAGACTCAGAGGGCAGTGACTTCACCTTGAAGAAAGAATCGGTTTATAGTAAATGCTTCACTCCTGCATGTATGCCACAGTGATCCAAAGGATCTGAGAAAGCTGATTAGTTTCTATTAAATGCTATAATTTAGTGTTGCAGTGAGGCTCATTTCAGAGACTCGCTCAGCTCTGCACAAAGACACTCAGCGCCTTTTGAAAACTGATATGCTTTTCTGAATAAAGTTGCAGGATGGAGCCTGTCTGAATAAAACTGGTTAAGATCAGAGCTGCAACTAACTATTATTCAATGATTAATCGAGTAATGGAAGAAAAATATTTCACATTCTGGAGATTTTTTCTTTAACCACTTTAGCCTTTTTATACTATATTAGAAAATCATTCAATAATACCAATAAATAAATGATTAAATTCCTTTTCAAATAGGGAAACAGACATTTTATTGCATAAATGCAACAACATATAGCTTTTGTAAATTCGAACCACACAATATGAGAAGTATTAGCTACTTTTAATCTTATATACAAAATGTATATTTATTTCGGATTAATTTCTGCTCTGAATATGATTTTTTTCCAGAAAAAATAACATTAATCCAGTTAACGATTAATCGGTTTCTAAATTAGTTGATCACAATTAATCGTTTCAGTCCTGCATGCAGCTCAATTGCTAAATTTGCAGAAAAACAAGCCTGCTGACATAAAAAACATGTAAAATATCCTGTATGATGAGGAAAATTGCTTACAACTCAAATCCCCCAAACTGCAAAACGTTGCTATGCAACAACTCGGCATTTGTTTAGTAAATTTTAAGCGGATGAAGCTAAAATTATGCCACTTGAGAAGTTTTGGCTAAAGCATTTTTTAATCCTAAAGGTAAAATGAATATTAATTTCTGCTCTCAATGTGTCATTTTCCAGAAAAAGGCCTCTCTCTGCGCATACTCCAGGTAACAGTTAATCGATCACTAAATTAGTCGATTACCATTAATTAATTAATTTACGATTAATCGTTTCAGCCACAAGCCTGCAGCTCGATTGCAAAATCTGCCAAAAACAAGCGAGCTGAAGTAAAAGCAGGTGAAATGTCCCTCATGATGAGGACATTTGTTTAAAAGGAGCAGCAACACTAACGTGGGAGTTGCCTTCGCTGTGAAGGGCAGGATCTGGGCACATAGCCTGTATTTTCTGGACTCCTAATATCTGTCATCTGTGCTTTATTGATGGCTTATGTCAAATGCCATGCTGACAGAGCTCATTAGGATGAAGGGAATCGTCTAGGTAGAGGCAGGAGAAGGCAGAGCTGATCTCTGTGTGCATAATCCTCACCACTGTAGCTAGAGGGTGATGCCTCTGACAGCAGGGAGCTGAGAGGGCTTTGTGTGAGCCGGAGTGAGCGAGAAATGTGCGTGTGTGTTGATGTCATTGCTCGAGTTAACGGGTGTCACCGAGCAGGTCCCCACTTGATGTCGGGACTCCAAACGCAACTGACAGACTGACAGTCATATCTCTTTCGCCACTCGCACATGCTCAAATATTCATCCACACACGGCCCGTCTGGGCGGCTTCAGCAGGCTTGTGCTGCAAGGACAAGGCCCCGCCGAGCCTTCAGAGGCCTTGAGAAGATTGAGTCAAATGGTTTGCCGTTCTTCTGCATAATGAACGTTGGTTTTCCACTCGATTCTCATCTCTCTTCTCTGCTTCAACTGGGCTTTCTACCATTTAGTTTTTTTTAAATAAGCTTTTTTTTTTTTTCCCTGTTTTTCTTTAGGTCTGTATCTGCTTTCTCTTTCTCTTCTTTCTCTCTGTCTGAGATCCAGGAGAGGAGGTGCACACAGGCATGATTGACAGCAGTAGGACCCTCCTCTTGTCTCTGATTGGTTGTTTAAGCACTGAGCATTCAAGTAAGGCAGAGGAGCTGGACGTTTTTCTCAGATTTCCAGTCTCAATTCAAATTCGAATTGAAATATACTTTATTAATCTCAAGTGGAAAAAAAGATAATATACTCGTATTATGCTGACACGGCAGCTTTAGTAAATATGAACAAAATATAAAAGTTACATTCAGTTTAACATGCATTAACATTTCATGCAGGTCTTGTATATTTATCAAAGTGGATTTTTCCGGTAGAATCCGGCACATCGCAGACGTAACGGCTAAACGATAGCGGCTGGGTACGCCGAACAAAATATGATCTCCAAACACACAAATAAGTCATTTTGTTTGCAGCAGAGGCGCTCCTATCGCTCTGTATATGTTAGAAAAACATTTTACACATCATCATTCAGTGATTATCCTCTGATAGCTGGCAGGCTGGGGCTCTGATACTGCTCTAAACAGCTGAATCCATATTCGCTTTGGCCAACGGCATCGCTGATGAGCTCAGACTGTTATGTGACATCTTAATATACTGATTAAAAATGCATGTTTGGAGGGTGAGTAGAGGGGTGCTCCCGGTGCTCCTGCCAGGGAAGATTAAATCAGTCCACTTAACAGGCATGCTGGGGATTGGGGTCAGTGTAAATGAGAAAGCTGGAAGAAAACACAGAACACGGCGAAATTATGATATCTGAGTAAAGAATGCATGATCAAAAACAAATCTGTGCTGAATTAGAGAGGCAGTTTCAGCTGAGTAACACGAAAAACAACAAATCAGTCTGATCCTGAGGTTAGAGTCGGTCATGAATGGGAGATAAGTGCATCGAAAACCCAGGAAGAATTGGATTCAAGGCCGTCAGCATCCAGTTTGATCAACATGCTGCCAAATAGTTTGGCAGAGCAGAATCCATCAGCAGCAGGGAGGCTGATTAGGTGAAAGTCATAAAAACCGGTGGGTGAATTGAGATCTGGGAGGCAGCATGGTGGCGCTCCAAAGAGACGCAGCTGTTAATCCAATCATCCCAGAACCAAAGTCCATACAGGAACCAAACTGAGCTAATTAATGGTGCTGCTTCGTTTTGCCAGACACACACTCTCACACACACCTTCAGATCCACAGGTGGAGGAAAACAAGCAGAGCAGGAAAAACATCCCAAAATGTCTTACATGATATAACATATTTTGGCTCCATAGGTTATAAATTTTATTTATTTATAATTTAGATGTTTGAAACTGTAAGAGCAATATTTGTTTATTATTGTCTCAATTGCAGAGAATCTACAGATTAAACTTTCAAAGTATAAACACTTCGGCAGGGTTTCCCTCAGTGTATCATAAGCCTGGCGGGTCACCAGGCCCCGCCAGGCTTAGCATTGTTAATTTATTAGTTTTTTTTCATGATTGCCTTTTTTAAGACTTTATAGTTGGTATTAATCTTCCAGTCTTCCAAAAATGCATAACTTTTGAATGATATTTTTAAATTTCCTGTCAATTTTAAACATTTAGAAACTCAAAACCACGGCAGGTGGCTCGATGATTGCTGTACCGCCCAGAGAACCGGGCGAAGTGAGTTTTCTGGGGGAAACTTTGACTTTACAACTAGAACTACAAAAGTTTACAAAGCCTCCTTCAACGTTTCAGGTATGGAAAAAAAACTCCTTTATTTAGACACAAATTTTATGCAATTCAACAGAAAAACAAACTGATTTATTCAGGGGAAACGTGAAACATAAAATCTGCAATAAGTGTGCATGACCTTGAACTTTGCTTGATTCATTTTCTGTCACATTTATCTCCAGACTCTTGGTCCTAAACTTTAATTTCTCATGAAGAAATAATTGTTTTAATTATTGCTGACAAAACAAACCATCTTCTTTGTAGAAACCTGAAGGTTTTTGGTCGACATACTTGATCTTTTGGTTTTCCTGACAAAAAGCCCATTTTCACTGATTGTGATGCTACCATAACTGTCGTCTTTGTTGTTGATTTTCTATTGTTTTTATTGAAGTTACGGCGATGAAATTACATTTTGGTTTCATCAGATCATCACTTATTGTCCCACAAAACAGGAGAATCAGAACAAAATGTGCAAAAGGAAATAAATCATTTGAAATCTGACAGTATTTAGCAGTGAGTGGCTCGTTATCAGGTGGTTTACTATTAGTTGGTCTACAAACATGTTTCTCGTTGCCAAAGTAGTGAAGAAAGGAAAGATTGGTAAAATACCTTCACAAAAAAAAACTGTTTTCTGAACCTCTGAATGTTTCAGTGAGACTCAACTGGAGACGAAAGTGGAAATAACATAATTTCACCTGAAACCAGATTTCTGACAAAGTAGTTAAAACAATAATCAGAAAATACATATATATATATTTACAGATTTGCAGAATCTGTCACCAAGTTGTGTCAGATCATCTGAAATGTTTCACTTTTTGTTAGCCTTCTCCCAGTGCTAACAAGAAACAACCAATCAGAGCCAAGAGGCGGGGCTTAGTGCTGTCAATCAAGTATTGTGTGCGCTGCAGCTAGCAGAGCCTGTCATGAATGCTAGTTAGCATAGCCACCAAAAATGACGGATAAACTGTTTTCCTGTAACAATGAGCTGTTTCTTCACTATAAGCACATTGAGTAGTGAGTACATGAGGATGATTGACAGCGCTAAGACCCTCCTCTTGGCTCTGATTGGTTGTTTCTGATCGAGCGAGATGCATTTCTTCTGACATTAAGGTTTAGGAGATTGCTCTTTTTACGACATAATTTTAGCAAATGTTTAAAAAAACATTTTTTAGATAAAAATTTCTACTCTTTTAAAGGGTTTTATCAAATAAAACTGTATTTTTGCATATAGCTCCAGGTAATCAGATAATATTAAGATTTCTGACTCACTTTTGGATGCACAGTCCTGAAATGATGAGGATTATCTTGTATCCTAAGCTAAAAAGGAACATCCCAGCAGCTTTTGCAGCAGTGTTTTTCTTCTTTTTCTATGTTGGTGGGTTGCTGACAGTTCGTAGCGTCGTTCCAATTGCTTTCAGAAACACTGACTGTCACAACCTTGTGCTAAATAATACAGCTTTACAGAGAGCAGGGGAATTTTCCTGCGAGCACAGGTGTGCTCCGACAGTCTCATAAGCCCGCGGGCGGCACAAAGAAAGAAAGATGCTTCCTTGGTGAAAAGGAACGGGGGAGGCACAAAAGTGCAGACGAGGATCAACAATGGCTCCTTCCTCGGGGAGGATTCGGTTTTGACCTTCAGGCGCAGCTTCAAATGAACGCAACTCCCGAGGAGGAAATCAAAAATCCCGATGACCCTGAATCCCTCCACCCTTCTGCAGGCTTTGAATGGAAAATGTGATGTTTGAAAAACACGAAACACGTTTTCAGACGAGCAGAGAGACAAAAAGTGAGCCGGTGAGGCCTACAAACAGCACCAGCAGCGACACTCACTTCTCTTTATGCATTCAAATCTGTGAGCACAAAACACCGTAAACACATGAAATAATAATAGTGATGTGACTGGGACTCAGTATCTGCGCTTAAATTGACCATTTAATTGCACAATTTGAGATTTATACAATAAATTTGCTTGGTGGAAACAACAGTTTCAGAAAAATACTTGTTTTTTATTGAAAGGTTTTGGCACCAGATTATTTCATTGTATTCAAAACTGGTTTATTTCATAAAACTGCAAACTTTTTCTGCAACCAGAAGTTGCCACTTGTGAAAACAGCAAAGAAGAAGAAGACAGGAAGTTGTAGAAGGATCAAGCGCTGCATGTTTTTAATGACTTATTGCAGAAATAAACTTATTCACCTGTGATTTTAATTACTTTTCTTATTTAATGAAAACATAGCAATTGCAAAAATGTGTTTTTTTTTTTCTACAAATCAGAGACGTATTGTCAAAGTTTGGCTGTTACATTAAATGAGAAACTTCTGCTTTTAGTTGTTCTTGTATCTGTACCCTCTACTAAAGTATCAATCAATCAATCAATCAAATATCTTTGCACTAGAAATTGAACCAAAAATACTTGGTAAGATTTAAAATTTTTGCAGTGTAGTTCTCAAGCATTATATGTTTCTATATAGTTTTTGTTTTATGTATTTCAAATGAGATTTACAATTAAATTTATGATCCAAAACAAAATCCTAAAAATGTAACTTCCAACCTCAATAAAATTAGAAAAAAAAAACAAAATCAGTTTTTTAAATCTGGTCGCTGTGCCTGTCACCCCTTGACCCGATGCCGACCTGGGCATCTGCCCAAGTTGTGTAAAATCGTCTGATGGAGTGTAATCCGTGCAGCTTCTTAATCCGGTTCACTGCAGGGGTCATCTTGACATGCAGTGATGGGTTGACAAGGTAAGTGGCCAAACTGCTGAGTCAGTCAGTCAGCAGTTAGATGGGGCACTTACACTGCAAAAAATACCCTTAAATATTACCAAGTATTTCTGAACTGGTACTGCAGATATGTTGGTACACTTGAAATAAGACAAAACTAACTTACAAGTAACTTTTCACCAAGAACTATGAATTTCTTTGAAGTCAATAATCCTTTAATATTGATGAAAAAGTTTTAGTTCCACTGATAAATTATTTCACTGACAACATGAGAAAAATGTCTTGTTATAAGTGAAATAATCTGCTGGTGTAACTACCATTTTTCCATCAATATTAAAGAATTACTTACTTAAAATAAGCGTTGACATGTTGCCCAAAACTTACTTTCAATAATAGGATCTTTGCGCGAGAAAATACTTGGTAAGATTTTGCGTTTTTGCAGTGTATGTCAAAAATTCCTTAATATTAAAAAAAGTTCTGGTTCAACATGCAGATTTTTCACTTATTTTATTACTGAAAAGTTACTTGTAAGTTAATACTGTCTTATTTCAAGTGTAGTAACATATTTACACAAGAAGACCTGTGTCAAACTCGAGGCCCGTGGGCCAAATGTGGCACGCCGCAGCTTTTTCTGTGGCCCTCTGCAAAAACTCTGCAAAACTCACTCAAAGTTCACACAAAATTCACACAAAATCAACAGATTCCCACATTTTTTTCTGATTTTTACTGAACGTTTTTCTCAAAATTGGGCAAAAGCTTTGGGTTTAAATGATTCTTAATGAAACTATAACTTGATGCCCATGACTGATACAGCAATCTAAAAACGTCACGTTTAACATCATATGTTAGCACAAATATCACAAAATTTCCTTACAAATATTTAAACTAGAGCCACAAAATCTGAATGTGAAAAGATGTTCAACATGATTTAATGTTAATATTTAACAGTTGAATTGTTTGTTTCAACATTCTGGCACAATCGGCTCTTCAAGAACATTTAGGTGTGTGATTTGGCCCAAAATGAAAATAAATCCAGAGAGTCTAAACCCAAACAGTTGGCGAAATTTTGTGTTTTTGCAGTGAACTGGCCGAGGAGCGAAGCCGCAGGAAGCGTTTTCTCAGGAAACTTCAATGAATCCACCAGGAATAAAACAACAAATCTCCACGCTTCACATCGAGATAATGAAGATTTTCACTTTCAAACATCTAAGGCTGAAAATCATGGAGTCTCAAAGGGCAGCGATGCAATACGACCCGCTGCAGGCTCAGAAAAATCCTGCTGTCCTTGTGTGTCACTTACCAGCCACGGGAAAAGATTTTTTCCATAATTTTGCTGATAGCGCAAAGTGTCTCCATGAGGCTAATGCTTTATGTCAGATTCTATATAAACTGGCATATTAGAACAAGTGGATCCACCTTTACTTCCCCCTTGAAAAGGCTTCTCCTCCTGCCTGCAACACTTAGCAGCAGTGAGGTTTTTAAAGCATCAGCGCAGTTGGAAAGCTGATGACTGAGCTCTGAGTAGAAACGCTCCAGCGTTTCTCACTGTTTTTGTCTATTTCCCCCCTCGTTTTATTATCAACACTTCAACAACGAGGAGGTGAATTGATGAGAAGAGCGACGGAGGGAGGGTTACACGCAAAATAAAATAAAATAAAAAAAAACAGACAAGGAGTGCCAGGCTGGAAAACTGGCATGCTGCAGTTGTATGTCAGTCACCTAGCAACAAGTTCTCCCTCCCTCCACCAAATCACTTAACCCCCGCTTTCCCCGGCTCCCGCTGAGCTCTCTAATTCAACAAATCTGCTCCAAATGTATGGCTGCGCCTCCAACAAAACGCATTCTGGGCTGTGGGCCTCCGCTGAACGCAGCACTCAGCTGCCCATTGACCAGAGGGGCCTTTCTCTGCACACCCTAAAGAGCGGCGGACAAAGACCCTGAAAGCAGGGGCAGCTCCACAGAGAAAACATTTGCTTGTAATTGTGTTTGACTGCATAATGAAAATGATGTTCTTTTTTAATTTGGGCTTGTTAAGGCCACACTATTTTCCTCTGGTCACCTGACTATTGTAAAGAAGCAGCCCCTCACTTGGCCTGCAGGCCGACCAGGGGGGGAAATATTGAAAATGCTCCAAAGACCCGGCCTCTCTTTACTTTAACCCCTCTTGTGTTTGAAGTGTTCTCTGGTAAAAAACATAAATATGTGGACTCTGTTCATTACAGGATGGGATAGAGGATAGAGTCCCCCTCCTTTTTTTTTTTATTTTGCAGAGAAAGATAATGACGACACACACACACACACGCACACACACGCTCAGCCGGAGCTGTGAGAAGGTTAGCATTCCTGCTCCTTCTTCAGTGAAGCAGACCATTAGTGGACCCAAAACAGAGCTTCAATGGCCACATTCACATCCAGCAATTATTTTGCACTTTTTAGCCCCCAATTTCCTGTTTCATCAGCGTGTTTATCCACATTCACGTCTCACTCAGCAAAGGTCGCAGCCTTCAGGTGAATGTTTAATCCTGCAAGGCTGCACTGTGACACATTTTAAGAAAAAAACTGGGTTATATTTGGTTTTCCTTCACGCCGCTCTCCTTTAATATTCCAATCCTGTAACATCCGATTCATGTCAGAAACTGTTGCACCTCTGAACCGCCACTGGTTTCCATTAATCCGCCTATGGACGCCTATTCAGCGATTTAATTGGTTTAAGTTGGGCTCTCGTTTTAAGAGCCGTCCCCAGGAAACGCTCCGACAAAGCACAAGTCGTCTGAGAGGTCGCAGGTAAAAAGTAAAAGCTCCGACCGACTTGGACTAACGTTTAAGTTTTTGTGTCCAGGAGGCCTGAATGCCAGAGTTAACCCCGACGGTTAACCGAAGCCTTTGAAACAAACCAGAAGCACCTTTTCTCTTCTCCTCTTTTCTTTCAGATGAAAAGATCCATTTAAGTTGTTTAACTTCACAGCAGTCAGAAAGCAGAGAGGAACCAGGCATGAACAGCCAAATATGACTCAAATGTGACTTTTAACTAGATTAGATTCAATATTTTGGGTTTTTTTTCTTCAGTTGTTCATCTTAAAATCGGAATCAGGTGTTCAGTATTTACCAAGTCAGTAATATCTCATCTGTGCTCAAACAGAATTAATTAACGTTTGTATCAAGTCTTCATAAATACGTTTAGTTTTAAACAGAAATAATATTTTCTTGTACATCCTGCAGTAATTCAGATTTATTTCAAATCTCATATTAATATCTATGTGAATATTCTGTAACTTTCACGTCTGTAAAATTATTTGTCAGTTTAGGATAAGCGAACAAACTTAATTGTGGAGTTCCTCAGGGCTCCATTCTCGGGTCACTTTTATTCAACTTATGAAGGATCCCAAAATCTTCTTGTATACAGTTGATTATAAAATGCTGAACATGGGAATCAAGTGTTAAATATTTACCAGGTCAGTAAAATTTGATCTTTATCAGCTGAGCTCAAACAGAATTCATTAACTTTTGTATCAAGTGTCCATAAATGTGTCTTTTTTCAAACCGGAATCCAGTTTTCTTTGTACATCCTGTAGGAATTCATACATATTTCAGATCTCACAGTAATCTGAATTAATCTGAATGCAAATATTTTGAAATTTACGCAGCTATTAAGCGATATTTTTCAGTCAGTTCAGTGTGAATCTGAGCGAATGAACTTAATTTGTGGGGTTCCTCAGGGCTCCATGCTCGGGTCTCTTTTATTCAGTTTAGAAGGATTGTAAAATCTTCTTGAATACAATCACATTCAATGAAAAGGAATATTACTGAATCAATCGCCAGGTGAAATACTTTAAACTCATGTTTTAAAGTCTTTATTTATAATTTTCCCCTTGCAACTAATAAAAATATCACATCTGAGATCAAAAGCTTAAATCAGAACAACAAAAATAATAAAAAATTATGTTAAATGCCTGTTTAAATGTTATTTACAAAAGATACTTTTAATCTGCCTCTTTGGAACATAAATCTAACTTCCTACATTCACCTTTTGCTACAATGTCTCATTTCACTAATAACAACACATTTTCTTTAATCTTGTCTTTCCCATTTTGAAGAGCAGCCAAATTGTATATACTTTAAACATTCATTAAAGTAAAAATAATGTGTAACTCTTCACTGTCCCTTTATGTAATTGTTCCCAAGTAGAAAGATGCTGCTGCAAAAAGATTAATTTAATTTAAGATTTTTTACACATCTTTACTGAAGACAAACATGCATTTTAATTCACAAACTCCTGATGAGAAAACATGAAAACATTTACAAAATGCTAAAATCTTAAGCAAGTTTTGCAGTTCAGGATTTTAAAATATTCCATGTGGTTTTGGTTTTATTAGATGTTAATCACACAAACAAGCTGCGTGGAGCAGAAGATCCAGTTGTAACCATATAATGGTGAGAAGACAAATGTTTATTTCAATTCATATATTCAGTTCTATTTAGTTTATAAATCCCTGATTCACAATGAAATGCAAGTCAAGGTAATTTTGCAAGAAAAAAAACAAAAAAAACCTTCAGTTTCTACAAAAACGTGAAGTAAATTAAGTAATTCAGAAACAGATTAACGGTTATAAAAACACAGTTTAGGTTTTAAAATAATTTTAAGCATAATTCTGGATTCATTTGCAGTTGATCTGCACCAAGTATTTTATACGATTTAGCAGGAGATGCAAAATGGATAATGTTGAAATCAATAAATAAAGTTATTCACTGAAACGGTTCTTTATATTTTTTTTACAATCAATATTAAGGAATTATTTACTTACAACGAGCTCCTAAGTCTTGCTAAAAAGTTATTTGTAAGTTAGTTTTGTCTTCTTTTAAGTGTAATAATGTATTTGAACAAGAAACTAGAGTTTGTGTTTTTACAGTGCAGGAAATGATCAATTTGGATCCTGCACTGCAAAAACACAAGTAAGTTAGTTCAACTGTATCTTAGTACACTTAAAACTAACTTACTAAAGAAACTTTTCAGCAAGATAAAAGAGATTGTTTTCATTCATTTCTTAATTTTGATTTTTTTAAAATACCACCTCCACTTGCGGATTATTTTTTTATAATATTAAAATTTTTCCTATATAATGAGTGAAATAATCTGCCAGTGGAAATAGTAATTTTTCATCAATATTAATAAATTATTGACTTACAACAAAATCCTATGTAAAATTACTTGTAAAATTAGTTTTGTCTTATTTAAAGTGTACTGAGATATTTCCACTAGAAGCTACAGATTTTGTTTTTGCAGTGTACCGTCCCAGTTTGTGCTGCGATGGTGTAAAAATGGTGCCAGACTGGAGGGTCTGGGTGTCGCCCTTCCCTCCGATGATTAACAACTTCCAGCTCTATGAGGCTCCAAATCTGGCAACAACTGAAGACGATTGCAAATCCGACCACTTTATTAATTTATTCTGAGGAACAGAGCGGGAACTTTCATCATAAGACCAGGGTTTCCAATCTGCGGCTCGGGGGCCTTTTGTGGAACTTCCACTGATTTTGTGCGGCCCCCATCTGCAATTAAAAAATTATCCAAATGTAGCCCGAAGATGCAAATGGAGACTTTTAATTTGTTATCAGTTTTAACAAACGGTAAAATGAAGAGACGTCTGCTGAAAAGCCAAATTCGCTGCACCCAATTCTGCTTTTATTCTTTATTCAACTCGGCTAAATACAGCAAACGTTTTGGAAAAACCCAAATCCTGTTCTTGAGCCCAAAAGAAACTGAAAAAGTAAAAATTAAATGTTTTTGTTTCAATACAGCAAAGATGCAAAGTTAGAGTAAATTTCTGCAAAGAAGTTTTCTAGAAAAACTTGGAAATTACTGAATTTCAAACATACAGCAGAGGATTAGGACCACTGGGGGAAAAAAACAAAATCAATGCATTCTGACTTTAATCTCAGAATTATAAATGAAATACTGAGAAAATCTTTCACAAGTTTTTCAGAATTTCTGGAAAATTTCTCAGAATTCTTTTACTATTTTTCCTGCGAAAACTTTTGAGTTTTTGTCAGAAATTTACTCCTTTTTTAATTAGTAATGGCTCGTTTTTATCAAAAACATGGCTGTAAAAATTGCTGCTTTATTTGCTTGATTTTAGTTAGTTTTTTTTCTTGGCCCTCGTTGAGTTTTTAGTCCACATTTTTAGTCCATGCGGCAGAAAAACAAGGATTATTTCTGCGGCAGCTTTTGATGAGACACAGACGCGGTCCGAGCTTCGAGGCGCCAACATCCAGCTTAGTTTCACGATACAATAAACTCTTTGATGTGGAAATTAGTTGAAGGTTACAAACGACTTTCGCTTCACCGAATTTTTTCCTTTAACGCGGCAAAGATTTATTCTGAGACAAAACCTGCTTCAGAAATAAATTCATACCAGTAAAAACCATCTCAAAGGAGGATTCATGTCTGAAGTATAAACTTTTATGACATTTTAAATGAATCATTATATTAATTTGCAGAAGAAGATCGAGGGTTTAGCTGATATTACACTGCAAAAACTCAAATCTTACCAAGTATTACTGTTTTATTTTGTAGTGCAAATGTCTTAGTTCACTTGAAATAAGACAAAACTATCTTACAAGTAACTTTTCAGCTTGTTTTAAGTCAGTCATTTCTTAATATTGATATAAAAGTTTTAGTTTCATTGACGGATTATTTCACTTATTTCATGGGAAAAAATGTTATTAAAAGGGAAATAATTTGCCAATGAAACTCAAACTTTTTAATCTCTATTAAAGGATTATTTACTTAAAACAAGCTTCTATCTTGCTGAGAAGTTTCTTATAAATTAGAAACTAGACAAAAATACTTGGTAGGAGTTTGTGTTTTTGCAGTGTAAATGGCCCAACATAAATTTAGGTCACCGTTATGGGTACCAAAAAATGTTAAAAGTAAATACATTTTTACTCAAAAGTAAAAAGTATCCAGCCAAAAACTTACTGAAGTGAGAGCAAAATAGAGTTTATTAAAAACTCCTCAAGTACTGAGTAACTGATCAAATTATCAATCATTTAATAATAAAAAAAAATAATCAGATGAATCAAAAATAAAAAGCAAAGTGGAAATTTTGGAATTTTAACAAAAAGTGACAATAATTCATATAATTAACAAAAAATAACTAAATCAGACCAAAGAAATCTTTTCCAAATGGTTTTTTACAATAAAAAATGTGAAACAAAATCTGTCTGGTGAATTTCTGTTCTCCATTCAGTGGGTAGAAAATCCAGAAATTTTACTCAAATGAGAGTAAAAAGTTCAGTGTAGTAAAACATACTCCTAAAAGTAAATGTAATTGAGTAAATGTAACTAGTTACTCCCCACACAGTGTTTAGTCTCTTGTTGGTGTTTAAATCTCCTAATAAAGAAAATTCTCATCCAGCTTTAATTTATTAGTTAGCTAGCTTCCAGGCTAACAGGTTAAAGGTCGCAGGAAGGCTTTTGACTCACGTCAGGCCCATAATCGTGGAGTTTGTTCAGGTTCTGATGTCCTACCTTCAGCTTCATCCAGCTTCTCCTCCCCCTCAGTGTTTCCCCTCCTTCCTCCTCCTTGTTGTGTGTTTTCATGATAATTGGCAGCAGTTGAACTGCGAGCCATAAATCAAGAAGTGCAGAGGGTATTAATGAGTCGGACCACCCAGGGGAACTATTTTACCCGCACTTTCCTCGCAGACAATGCGGGGCTACTTGAGTGCGCCGCAGCCTGAAAACCGTGAATGAACATTCACAAGAGCAGCGCTCCCCTGCTGCCGCGTTTCCACCCGGCTAATGGTCGCAATAAGGACCGATTAAGTATTTATTCTGGAGGAAGGTGAAGCGCTCTGGACAAAAACAGATCATTCTGTTCAAACATGTTTTGGTCACAAGAATGAAGCTGCTGCAGAAAAAGTTAAAAGCTTCATCCGGTGTTGGAGACAGACATGTTCATACAGGAAAAGATGCTTAATCTGTTTTCCCCCTGATTTAAATCAGATTAATAAATCAGATTAAAACTTTTCTCTTTAAATCGGCTCAGATTAACGACACAAAACATCACTGAGTATTTTTGTCTAGTTTCTGGAGAAAATATCTTGGTATACTTGAAGTACAACCAGAGGCCAGAACTGATACTCGAGTAAAAGTAGCAACATATTTGTACTCAAATAAAAGTAAAAAATGGCCAAGACGTTAATCAAAAAGTCCAATTTTTTTCTTTTAAGAGCAAAAATGACAATAATTCATAAAAGTATATAAAAAAATAACAAAATCAGGCCAAAGAAAGTTTTTTAATTTTTGGTTAAAACATGTTTGTTTTTCATTCAGAGGGTAGAAAATCCATAAAACTTGTAAAATGTGAATAATGTATTTTCATTAGAGAAATAATCTGCTTTAGGAATTATTTACATTTTACATCTTTATGAAAAGTTACTCATAAGTTAGTTTTGTCTGATTTCATGTTTGAACCAGAAACTATTTCAAAATACTTGGTAATATTTTGTGTTTTTGTATTTGAATCTGTTCTTTACCAAATTTTAATATTAAGATAATTTCCTAGATAAATTATCACTAAAAAAAGCAAATGTTTGAGTTAATGTCAGACATTAATGAAGAAATAAATGAGTTTTCTTTTAATACATTTGCACTTCTACATTTATAACTAACTATAACTATGTCTGTGTACATGTCTATACACTGCAAAAACTCAAACTTTTCCCAAGTATCTTGTCTTGTTTCTGGTGCAAATAAGACAAAGCTAACTTCGTAGTAACTTTTTTTCAAGAATTTAAGTTAATAATCCCTTAAATAAAAAGTTAATTCATTAAAAAATGGGAAAAATGTCAGAATACAAATTAAGAAGAAAGTCCAGATTGTGGCTCTTATATATTTTTGCTATTTATAAATTAGTTTTATCTTCTTTTAGTGATTTACACCAGAAATTAGACAAAAATACTTGGTAAGATTTTGCGTTTTTGCAGTGCAGAACTTTTTTAATCCATCATTTACGTAAAACAAGCTTCCATGTCTTGCTGAAAAGTTACTTGAAATAAGATAAAAGTAACGTACAAGTGACTTTCAGCAAGAAATAGGAGCTTTTTTAAAGTAAATAATTCCTTAAAAATGAGGAAAAAGTACAAATTCTTCTGGCAGATTATTTTATTTATAATAATAAATTTTCCCGATGTTATAAGGGAAATAATTTAACTTTTTCATCAATATTAAGCATTTATTTACTGAAAACAAGTAAGTTTTTGTTGAAAGTTACTTGAAATGAGACAAAACTTAAGTTATTTGTACTATAAATTAGACCAATATACTTGGTAAGCTTTTGTGTTTTTGCAGTGTAAACATCTATATCCATATATCTCTATATGTCTATATATCTACATCTATCTATAGCTGTATATCTACATGTTTATACATAGATAAAATGTCAGATAACCCTGATGTTTTATTGAATCTTTATTCTTGGAGGTGATGTTTTGTTAACTTAAAAACCCAAATTTTTTCCTAAAATCCTTTTAAACATTCCATCCCAAAATGTCTCTCTATAAATAAATGTTTTCTCTCCATTAAAGCCGACCCTCTGCAGCGAAAGTAGGCCTATAATTGTCTTCCATTATGAAACCTCACAAAGCTAGACCATTGGCTACTAAAATACCAAGGTTAATCTTGATTAAATGTCTTCCCAGGGCACAAAAAGCATGTTTTACATAAAACATCCTTCAGGGGGGATTGATGCGCGATGTTAAAAAGATATATAAAATATTGCTGATGGCAAGGCCAAGCATCCCAACTCTGAAATTAAAGGTATCAAAGAGATTAGAGGAAAACCATTACAAATCAACGCGCCGCTAATATGCCGGCGCCTGCCCTATTATCTCCCCTTAATTCCAGTCACACCAGCAAGACAAAGCTGCAACTTTAATCTTTCCTCAAAGTACATTTTAAGATTCCACATGAATACTTATCGGCGCATCGGCAGTACTTTAGCGTTTTCCCCTTTGTGCTCATTGTAAAAGGCAAGTTGAGCCGTCTTTAAGCAGCAGCTCACAATGGGCAAAGTGCTGTTTTCAGAAGTCAAAATGGACTTCCTACATAAAAACAGGCTGCAAAGGTGAATGTCAAGCAGAAATGAATTCACACTGGTCCTTTTCTAACAGCTGACTTTAAGCTTTACTAATCATTTCTCTGTGGTTAAATAGGCTTTTGAAGGGCAGGAGAAGTCCAATTAATTCAGCTGTGGAAATGCTTTTGCACAACCAGCTGTGTCTCTGTCCCCCCGAAGGAAATCCTCCTGCAGGCTGAATGACTTTTGTTCCCTTACACTCCAAACGCAGCATCCTTCTGCAGGAGAGAAAAAATGTTTCCTCCCACACCTGTTGCTGAATTGTGTTTGTGTGCAGGCTGGGAGATAACGCCGCGCTTTATTCCCCTGAATGGGGAACTCCGCTCCACAAAAACACACGACAAATTACCGTAATCATCACTTCTTCCAAACAAAATGATTCCTGTTTTAGTTTTTTTTTTTTTTTGAGGAAGGAAAGGATGTTTTAATGGCTGCTGCACACTGCAAAAACTCAAAACATTTCACATTACTTTTAGTCTAGATCCGCTGCAAATATCTCAGTTCACTTGAAATAAGACTAACAAGTAACTTTTTAGCAACAAAATGGTTTAAGTCAGTAAATCCTTGAAATTGATAAAAAAAACTTTGACTAGGCCACTCCAGAGACACAATCACTGCATTTATGTAATCCTCCTCCCAGTCTTTGTGTAACTACAAGCACCAATTTCCTGGACGTCTGTTAAATTAAGTCAATCATTTTAAAATCGGTTAATTTTTATCACTTATTTTGTGTTAAATATTTGTATTTAATTGTCATTATCTTATAGAAATCGTGGTTTTTGTCCTGGGTGTTTCCACATTTTGATGATTATAATTAAAATGTAAACCCAATAAAACATTTAAGCCCAGAAACTGACAGATCTTTAGGTATTTTTGTCATTTTGTTGATGTTTTTAAGTGCATGTCTGTCTCTAATATGTTTCAGTATATTTATGTATTTTTTTTTTCTTTTCAAGGGGTTTCTACAAAACATAAACATCAACAAAAAGGGAAAACAAAATATAAGATTATCGTGGATTACAGATTATAAAAGCCTCTTTCTGTGTTTTGGTTGCTCATCTCTTTCTTTAACTTCCTGTTTAATCCAGACGCTTTTCTAGAAATCTATTAAGTTTGTTTTCCAGTTGAATTGATCAGGATAAATGTCACATTAAAGGTGATGAAAGGTCAACATGTGCCTGTCCCTTTAAGAGCGTCTGCTTCTAACATTTTGTACTTTTCAGCAGGTTTAAACTCCTGCTGAGCAGAACTCATGTTATACTGACAGACTTTATTTTTTATGCTATAAAACACCTTATTATTTTTCAAAACTGCTTTTTACAGAAAATAAATCATAGATTAAATCTTTTTAACTCGAAAAACAGTCAAATTACAAATTATTTTCATCTGCAGGTTGAAAATAAATCCACATGTAATCAATTTCAATACATTAGAGGAAAAGTCACCATTTGTTTTGGTTTCTGCACAGACCATCCAAAAAATAATCTCAAAACATTCAGAAAGTTTTATTTTTTCCAACTTAAATGTAAAATAATTATGTTGTTTTTTTTTTCCTGCTCAGAAATTAATTTAACATGCAATATTGTAATGAGTGAAGCTAAAACTAATTCAAAAAGCCTTTTGGATGTGTAAAAATGGTGCTTTTTGGTTGTCCATTTAATCCATTTCCAGCACCAACAAAAACTATTTTTTTCTGCATTTAGCCAACTTTAACCTACCAACATAAGCTTTTCAGTAAAAACCTACCAGATGTGTCTGACCTTAACTGTAAAAGAGAAACTTTTTGAAGACCGTAGATTAATTTATTGGTTCAAATCTTGTCCTAAAAGCATCATTGTGTCACAGATTTGTGATCGGCGGCCATGCAGAATTATTCCAAGGACTGCAAAAAGCCCCAGAGCCACACTTTGGACACCCCTGATGTTGGATGTTTCAGCACGTTTTGAAACATTTTCACTGGCTGCAAACGAATATTCAGTTCAGCTCATCAGAAACAGAAACGCTGCTCAGCTCTTGAGCCTCCAGTTCTGCTTTATGCAGTGAACAGCGACGCTCTGAATGAGGACGATCGCTGCTGTGTGAAGTCAGAGAACAGACTCAGGATTTAACCACTTATTGCCACATGTGGTTGAGAGCTTGGAGCTTTTATTCTTGGAAACAGATTTCAACACAGAAAAAGGTCAGTTGTTTTGACAAGAGTTGATCCTGTTGGTTCCTCTGGGAACATAAACGTGGTCTGGAGATTTACAGTACAGGGTCACAACAAAAAACTGCAAAAACACAAGTATTTTGATCTCATTTTCACTGCAAAACACCAAATATTACAGAGTATTTTTAGTCTAGTTTCTTGAATACTTGAACTAAGTCAACTAATATATATAGAAGCTTATTTTAAGTAAATAATTCCTTGATTTTGATGAAAAAGTTCATCAATAAATTTGATCAAATATCTTGTTACAAATAAAAAAGTGAAACTAGCACTTTTACATCAACATAAAGGAATTATTTACTTAAAACAAGCGCCTTTATTTTACTGATAAGTTAATTTGAAGTTAGTTTTTAAGTGCACTAATATACTTCCAATCGAAACAAGACTAAAAATACTTTTTAGATTTTGTGTTTTTGCAGTGTTAGTACACTTAAAATATGACAAAACTAACTTACACGTAACTTTTCATCAAGAAACAGCAGTTTGTTTTATATATAATAGTCTAAATAATTCTTTAATAATGATTGAACAATATACAACTTCCACTGGCAGATTATTTCATGACATTTTACTGTGTTTAAGTGATGTAATCTGCCAGTATAACTGGAACTTTTTCCATCAATAGTAAATAATTAATGACTTAAAACAAGCTCCTTTATCTTGCTGAAAAGTTACTTTGTCTTAGTTAGTTTGTCTTATTTCAAGAGCACCAGAAACTAGACAGAAATGCAGGATAAGATTTTATGTTTTTGCAGCGCAGAGCAAACAAACGTGGTCAGAAAAACAAATAAACTGGAAAATCAAGCACCAGAAAACTCTTACCAGTCTGTGAAGCACCAAAGAATCGAAGGATGGACCAAGAAAACGTAAACCTGACTCTTCTTCCATCAAACTTCCTGGCATCGAGACACATTCAAAGGCTGAACTAAAGTCTCCCTACATGTGAAACCTCTTGCAATTTATCATCACACACAGGGTGGAAATACTGTGACAGAGGCAGAAAAGTTCTTAAAGTGGTCCAGTGGAAAATGGCAGGAAGAAATAAAAGTGCTGTTGTTATCAGTCCTTCATAATTTACATACAGTGTCTGAGTTAAATATTTACAGTTGAAACCAGATTTTATATAAAGATACTTATGATGGAAATGTAATAATGGTCATTGCAGCCAAATATTTTGTCATTTCACATCTGAGTCCATTAAACTCGGTTTGATTGGGATCCAAAGTTTAAACATTTGATTGTTTTTCAGCCGATTCGGTTCGCTTTCAAACTGCAAACGACTCCAGCTAAATAGAAAATCAGTTCCCCTCCTCGCCTGTGGTGGCGCTGCACCAAGAACCACTGAGGGAGAAGAACTCCGAAGAAGACATGAGCGCAACTTCCTTCTTTGCAAAATGTAAGCAAAACGGAGAGGAGTCAGATTTCTCTTTTGTTTCAGGTCAAAGGTCTGATAAATCCTGGCTTTGTTTTGTTTGTATTTACCCAGAATGCCCTGCGCTGCAGTCCACTTCCTGGTTTCAGAGCGGTCTCTGTTCCGCTTGGCGTCCAGATCTGAATTCAAACCGTGCCAGAGTTCACTTCAAACGACCCGAACCGGGTTCTGGGCAGATCAGGACCAGGATGAACAGATGGACACGGCGCTTTAGCCAAAACTTAGTCATGACGCTTTCCAAAAGAAAGTCATTTTAAAAAACTCATGTACAATTATTTTATTTGTTTAGCAATTATTTACTTAATAGTTAATAAATTAATTTACTGGACGCAGAAACATCTGGTTTCAACTGTAGTTTTGGCTTTAAGCTGACAAGAACAAAAAAAAACAGCAAAAACATCAAAACAACATTTTAAAAATAAAATTTACATTTTGGAGTATTTTATGTGCAACTGGGGAAACAGTGAATTAAAATATTTCTTTAGGGCCTTCAGCAGTTTGAGCCTGGAAAATATAAGTGATGTATTTAATCTGCCTCTCGTTGTTCTTCTCTTTCTATGAACGACGTTAAGTTTAAACTCTGCTTTGCAGAAAATGCTCCTGTTTGTCGACCAGAGCTGGTCAGGAATAATAAACTGAGTTTCTTCATGTTTTGTGGCCTGAAACTTCATATTTCTTCATTATTTCTCAGGCTTTGCTAAAGTAAAACGGCTTCAGGAATCTTGGCTCAGCTGATTCAACCAAAAATCAACTCGACTCTTTCTGAGCTTTTGCTTAATAACATTAAGGTTTTAAAAACACCATTTTGAAATTAAGCCAAATGTGTAGCAGCTAATTTATCCCATCGAAGCTGCATGTTGTTGCAAGCAACACACAGTAGACGATTGTTGGAGCCAGGAGCTTCACACACACTCCTCATGGGAATTTACGTCATTAATTTGAGGATTTTAAGCGTCTATTAAAACCCCTCTGAATGTAACTGTTGTTTCTGTGCAAAGTTTAAATTTACTGTGGATTTCTTCCAACCCAAAGAGTCAATTAATCAAAAAATCACTTTTACCAACTAGTTTTGGTTTAATTTCTTGTACAAGTATCTTATTGCACTTCAAATAAGACAAAACTAACTTAGAAATAACTTTTCATCAACATATAGCAGCTTGTTTAAGTCTATTACTCCTTGGTATTGATGAAAAAGTCATAGTTACACAAACAAATTATTTAATAAATAGGATATTTTCCTCTGGGTTTGTTTTTATCAAATATTAGAACGTTTTTGATAATCTCAAACATCATGTTTGTTTTGACCTTGTGTGGATTAAAGAAAATTCACAATAAATTCAACTTGCACCAGAAACTTGATTAAAGAACAGCTAATTAAAAGACCAAAATAAACAAAAGATCAATATGAATGAGGAGTGCATGGAAAGTTCTGACCAGAATTGTGTCTAACTTTGTTAAAGAAGCAAATGTTTGCTTCATCTTTTTGAAATTATCTCCTGTTTTAGCTGAAACCACGGAAGAAGAGGATGACGGGGTCCTGAGGGGAGAAGAGCAGGGTGGAGATGAGGTGAAGCGTGTCGACAGAGATGGAGGAAGAGAAGGCGCCATGCAGGAGGAACGACTCCATCACAAAGCGTCTGCATGCAGCGGCGCCCAGACTGCATGCGGCGGCGCCCAGACTGCATGCGGCGGCGCCCAGACTGCATGCGGCGGAAATGAGTAGGATCTGTACACTGCAAAAACACAAAATCTTAATACACTGCAACTAACTTACAGGTAAATTTTCAGCAAGATGTAGGATCTTGTTTTGAGTGAATAATTCCTCAATATTGATGATTGCTAGCTCCGTTGGCAGGTTATTTCACTTATAAAATCCAGAAAAATTTATTCAATAGTTGAATTTGTTTTTACAGTGTAGAAAATTAGTATTTGGGTCCTGAACTGCAAAAACAAAATTTTACCAAAGCTTTTTGGTCGAGTTTCAAGTAAAAATATCTTATCTTTTATTCTATGAGCTTTAGTTTTGCCTGGAATACTAAATTCCAGGCCAAATTTTAGTATTTATTTGCAGAAAATGAGAAATGGTCGAAATAAAAGATGCAGGGCTGAAATAATGCAAAGAAAACAAGTTGATATTCATTTAGAAACAACAAAACTAATGTTGTAACTCAGGAAGAGATCAGGAATCAATATTTGGTTTTCAATGGGTCTCAGTGCAGTGCAGTTTTAAATCAATAATTCCTTAATATTATTAAAAAGTTTAGTTCCTCTGGTGAATTATTTAACTTAAGCCAAGCAGTGAAATAATTTGCCAGTGAAACGAGCTCTTACTAATCAATATTGAAGCATAATTTACCTTAAAACAGCTCTGATATCTTGCTTGTAAGTTAGTTTTGTCTTATTTCAAGCCTATCAAGATATTTCTGCTAGAAACTAGACCAAACACACTTGGTAAGATTGTGTGTTTTTGCCGTGTATAAACTCAGGCGTCGCATCCTGAGACTCTGTGGGGTTTAATTAAAAGTATTAATGGTTTAAGGATCCACAGAGTCCATGCCACTGCAAATGCACCAGAGATAAGCATGTTAGAAAACGAAGGAAAGAATCTAAAGAATGCATCATGATTTTAAGACCAAATGAAAACAATTATGGATTGACAGAAGAGAACAGGGAAAAGAATTGCACACAGATTCATTCAGAGGCGTCTAAACTTCAAAATGAGTCAAACATTCAGGATTTCTTTTTAAACAGACACTCCGATGGCTTTTGGTTTTATTTGTGGGGCAGAAATGCGATGGCTGCATGTTGCTGCCTTGCAGTTTGGGTCGCATGTTCTCTCCTGATACTGCAGCTTCCTCCCACAAAAACAAAAACTGTTACGTTAAATCATCTCCTAAACCGGTTTGGATGTTTGCATTCATACCAGAATGCTTCATTTTATTGACGCAGCAACGTAAAACATTGGCAACTTCAGGCAAACACTGCAAAACCACAAAATCTTACTAAGTATTTTTTGGTTTGATTTAGTGCAAAAATCTTTGTACACTTGAAATGAGAAAACTAACTTACAAGTAACTTTTCAGCAAGATAAAGGTTGTTGACATTTTTAGATACTGAAACAAATTTTATGATGATAATCTCAGGATTTTTTCAGTATTCTCTGAATTCTGAGATTAAAATCAGAATCAGTGACCCTCGTCCTTTTCCGTATACTTGAGCGCATTTTTTACTCATCTCTGTATGTAACTTTCATTAAAAACAACAACAATAGTGAAGTTAGTGAACTTTTGACATTCTAGGAATGTAGATAGAAGCAACATTTAGCGTTTTAACGTCTGGTTTTAATGTTTTTGCTCCCTGGAAGTGCGGACAACCAGTCAGTTATTCTGAGCTCGTTTCTTCTCTCCTTTCCACACAATGAAATATGAAGGGAGAAAAAGAGGCGGATATAGTGGGCAGCTGTCAACAACTTCCACAGCTTCCCGCCACAGCTGATCAATCAGCCCCATATCTGAACCTCAGCAGCGCCGAGCCGCTGGCTACAGCTGACATTAATCCTAAATCTTTGAGTCAGTGCAGAGGAACGACGCGGTTGGTGCGACTGAATGCTGATGCAGGCTCTAACAAGCGAAGGTGCTGATGCTAATGAGCGAATCTGTGGCCCTTTAACGAGCTTGCATCATTTGATGTCCTAATTTACAAAGAGCTTTGTGTCTCAGGGCTGCAGGATAATGAGCTGGACAGGGATTCCCAGGGCAGCAGCTTGTGTAACCCATCTCATGCTGGGGAGGGGCTGGAGAGCAGCAGGGACAAATATTTCATTCTCATAGGGAAGGGAGGGAGCATGTCAGGCCGGCTTGATATGATTGTTTGTACACACCAATCCCAGAATCGCTGCGTTCAAGTGAGAAAAGCTTGTGTTCTCTGTGACAAACTGACCTCCGGCAACAAGAGCACTCAGAGGAAGAGGAAACGGAGAAGGGAAGCATGGCGAGTGCGCTTTAAATGGGAGACACGACAACTTGACCTGGATTTGGGGACGTACAAAAAGCACAGCTGAGAAACAGATTATCCATCTTTTTCAACTCGAACCCGAAATAGAGATGCTTCGATACCTAGTGGATGAGATTAAAATTAGTTCTGATTGATTAACTAATAACGTCTGTTTGAAGTTTAGTGTCGTAGTTTGGCCAAAGTTCATCAGAGGTCGCCGCTGGTCATCCTGAAGCGGAGCCGACCATCGATACAAAAACAAAGATGGCGGCGCAAAAGCAGAATCGGAAAGAGAACAGGAAGCAAAATTTACTTTATGCGACATAATATAAAGTTTGCTTGAGTGTTTACATTATTAGCACCTCAAGCTAATAATATCTGAATAGCTTTTTACTCTTAAAGAGTGAAAATGCTGTTTCCAGCTATTAAAAGCATGATGGAGCAGCAGCGTTGACTTGCCATTCAACAATTACAGATGTGCTTTGAAGGGATGTTGTGACAAAAAAGTGGAGGAGAAAACACAGAAAGTTGTAACATGATAGAGAAAAACCTGGCACCAATAAACAAGGTTGATTTTGGGAGTTAAAGCACTTTATTAAAGCTAATTTTAACATTCATGCAAGAGCAAACAGTCGGTACTGTATGGATGCCTGTTTATTATTTCCATGTTTTATTTTTCTATTCAGCAACAAGAAGTTTCTGTTCTTTTATATCTCGTAAGTTTAATCATGTGAGAAAAACACAAATTTCTGCTTATTGAGTGTATTTAACTCAGCTTATACAAAATAATTTTTATTTAATTCAGCACAAAATGAAAAAATAGCCCTTTATGAAGTGGCAAAGACAAGAAAACTCAGGTTTTTAAGAAAATGGCCAGTTAGACAATTAACAAAATCAATCAACTTCAGATTAAATCACAGACAGATGTGGGTGAGTACCGAAAATTGTACTCAAAAAAGAGTAACACTACGTCGACATAGTTTTAATATTAGTAAAAGTTAAAAGTATCCAAGAAATTATTCAAGTGTGGTAAAACGTCTACTGAAGTGCCGAGTAACGGGTCAAATTATCAATCACTTAATATTTTAAAATGACGTCATCAGATGATCCAAGATATAAAATTAAGTAAAATTTTGGGTATTTTAAGGATAAAAATGACAAAATTCATGTAACAAAATCAGGCAAAAGAACATTTTTCCAAATCAGATTTTTTCAATATAAAATGTATAAAATTTTAATGAATTTTGGTCAAAACATGATTTTTCATTCAGTGGGTCGAAAATCCAGAAATTTGAGTAACAATACTTCATAATAAAAAAAAAAAATCACCCAAGTAAAAGTACAAATACACCAAAAAGTACATTTTTGAAAGTTAGTAACTTCCAACCTTTCTCCAAATGAAACAAATTGATCATCTTCACCGAGGAACCAGGATCTGTCTCCTGATGCTCTCTGAGGCAAATTAACCAATGTGGAGTTCAGTGACCTCAGTGTCAAGACCGTGCACACGCAGTGCACCGGCGCGCCCGCCGCCCCCTACCTCCTACTGCCGCGTCTGCACGGCTGCATTAGTCAGGCTCAGATGGGGTTTTTTCCGCCATGAGTATCAGAGCATGACATGCGCTCAACAAAGGCAGGCAGATGACGAGCCGGCTCGCATTCGACGCCGGTCTCCCCGTTTGATGTGCGGGAAACATGAGGGCAGCGTGAGTCATTATGGATGCACAGGTGGCCCCGGATCTAATGAGTCACATTCAGTTCTGACATGCAGATGCTTCACGGAGGCACACAAATGGCTTTACATGGCTTATTTTAGGTGAAAACTGTAATTCTGTCACATTTAAATTAGCTTTAAATCCTGGACTCAAGAACTAAATGGATCAAACTGAGAAAATACAAAATCTTACCAAGTATTTTTGTTTGGTTTCTAGTCCAAACATGTGCGCACTGTTGAAACGAGACAAAAATAAATATATATAGAAGCTTCCTTTACGTCAGTAATTCTTTATTTTTATTTTTAGGTGCAGTAAAATGAACAGGAACATGAAACAAAACATGTTTTATTTAATTACAGTTGGTCAGTAATATATTAAATTGAGATAAGGGGTATGATCAAATAAATGCTCACTTCTTCCAAAAAAAGAGTTTTTGCTTGAAAAACCCTTTTTACCAAAAGTATTAGTAGCACATATTTCCTTTGTCTCTAAAAATAAACAGTTAAAAATTAGTACTAGTTTCA
This sequence comes from Poeciliopsis turneri, assembly GCA_922788865.1. NCBI lineage: Eukaryota > Metazoa > Chordata > Actinopteri > Cyprinodontiformes > Poeciliidae > Poeciliopsis > Poeciliopsis turneri. The sequence continues at coordinate 1,308,514 of CAKLNU010000948.1, forward strand.
TTGGTAGATTTATTCACTTATGACCTGGAAAAAAAATCTGCTAGTGAAACTAGCACTATTTCAACAATATTATTGACATAAAACATTTATTGCTAAAATGTTACTTGTTAAATTTGTCTTATTTCAAGCATACTAGAATATTTGTATTAAAAATTAGACCAAAACTTCTTGGTAAGGTTTTGTGTTTTTGCAGTGCAGCGCTATCAGAGTACCAACTTTTAGATGATTAATATGTCAAAAGTTTGAATCCACTTCACTCTCAGATATGCATTAGTCACACTGAGTGATTCAGCTGCTTCAAATCACTCACAGCTATTAACTATTAACACTGCCCCCCTCTGGCGCATACAGCTGCATCTCCGTAAATTAAAATATCATCAAAATTTTATTTATGTCTGTAATTTACTACAGTGAAACCCATATGTGGATTCGTTACAGGATCTATTTCTCTTCATATTTATGACTACAGCTAGTGGAAAATTTTAACAATTCACAGAACCGTCAAGTGGCTGTATCTAAATATATTATTTGGAAAATTCAGTGGAAGGAAAACACTGAAAATAATCCACAAGAAACGGGGTAAATGAGTTAATTAAACTCTTAACTCATTTACCCAGAAAGTCCAGTTTGGTTTGAAGAGATGTGTTATAAGAAAAATAACTGCAGCGATCAAATTTTGATGTGGTCCAAAAACGGAAACTCTGGTTTTTGGTTTAATTTCTGGTGCAAATATCTTACTACACTTGAATTAAGACAAAACTAACTTACAAGTAACTTTTTAGAACGATATAGGAGCTTGTTTTAAGTCAATTATTCTTTGATATTGTTGAAAAAATACTAATTCCACTGGTAGATTATTTATCTTTAAAAACATTTTAAAAATTTGCGACAAAGTATTAGGGCCACATCAAGAAAAAAAAACAATAAAAACATAATAATACAAGAATAAAGTCAGAGTATCACAACTTTATCCTGGAAATATAAACTATTTTTGCAATATTACGACTTTAATCTCAAAATATTGTGAATTTATTCTCCAGTACCTTTTTTTTAAATCAATGTGAAGGAATAAAATAAATTCTTATGTCTTGCCAAAAAGGTATTTGTAAGTTATTTTTGTCTTATTTCAACTGTATTGAGATATTAGTACTGGAAATTAGACCAAAATTATTGGTTTTGTATTTTTGCAGTGCCTGAATATTTCTTTCCACTGATGCATCTGAATTTCACTGAAAGCAAAAAACTCAAGATGGTTTTTAAATTTTTTAACCCTTCATACGACAACATTGAAGTTGTGTCTCGCCGCTGCGCATTTATTCACCAGATCAGGGTCTAAATATAACCCACGTCGATCAATTTATCACAGGGAGCACAACAATTCAAATTACACATGATCTATTAAGTGCCTGCCACTGAGCGCCATTTGAACATTTGACCTTCTGGCACGGCTCATGACATTATGTTGACATTTAAAGTAATCCCTCCCCCGGTTCCTGATCCCGGTGGCCGCAGACCGCCCTGACCCTCCCTGGGTTCGCGCCACTTCCACGCTCCCACCAGCAGGGAGGTCAAGGAGCCCATCCATCCATCCATCCATCCATCCATCCATCCATCCAACCATTTTCCGTCACCCTTCTCCCTAACGGGGTCGGGAGTTGCTGGTGCCTATCTCCAGCTGCGTTCCGGGCGAGAGGCGGGGTTCACCCTGGACAGGTCGCCAGTCTGTCGCAGGGCAACACAGAGAGACAAACAGGACAAACAACCATGCACACACACTCACACCTAGGGAGAATTTGGGAAGGCCAATTAACCTGACAGTCATGTTTTTGGACTGTGGAGTGAAGCCGGAGAACCCGGAGAGAACCCACGCATGCACAGGGAGAACATGCAAACTCCGTGCAGAAAGACCCCGGGCCGGGAATCGAACCCAGAACCTTCTTGCTGCAAGGCAACAGCGCTACCCACTGCGCCACTGTGCAGCCCGGTCAAGGAGCCAAGCAGTGAAAAATGTTCACCCTCTCACTCATTTCATCTGATATTTCATTTTTAAGGAGGAAAAAAACAATTACTCCCTAAACCTACTGCAAAAAGACAAAATCTTACCAAGTATTTTTAGTCGAGCTTGTAATGGAAATGTCTTAGTTCACTGGTAAAAAGACAAAACTAACTTACAAGTAACTTTTCATCCAGCTTGTTTTTAGCCAGTAATTACAAAATATATATGAAAAAACACAAGTTCTTTAGCAAGACGTTTTCTCATGTTTAAGTGCCAGAGGATCTGGTGTTTGGTTCTAGTTCCACTGCAGATTATTTCACTTATCAAGTCTTTGCAACTCGTCAATCATTCGAGGCGCCATGTTGGACTTTGAAGAGAGGAATTGGATAATTGAACAGAGCAACTGAAATTGTTTACCTCAGTCGTTTTTACCAATTTATTCTGCTTCTGCTTGATCGAGTCCAGATAATAACACACCTGGTTGGGTCTCAGAAACATTTGCAAGAGTTGGAAATAGCTAGCTTAAAAACCGACCCATACCTCCTCCGTCTTTATGTGTTGATCAAATCGCCTCTTTCCCTGAATCACACCACATGATGCTAACCAGTTTTTCCCATACATACTAGGCTACATGACGCTGGGCATTGGTGCTAATAGTTACCTTCTCCCCAATGCGATATTTGATACATTTCTAATTTCTAATACATTTCTACTTATAAAGGATATTAATGTTAATCTTCTTACCTTATAAAAAGTGCTGAAAATCCGCTGACAGTCACTCTGACTGCTGCTTTCACTGTTTCCTCATTAAAAGCTGAACAATAAAATGACAAGTTTGGTTTTCACCCTCGTCTGTGCAGCTAAACAAAATAAAAGCGACACTGGGTTCTACCAAGATGTCTGCTTTTTGCCGGGCTTTATTGGAGCGCATTGGTTGCTTGGCGTCCATCTTGGCGGAGCGGGCAGAGTTCAAAACCGTGACGTCACATGCAAAAGGTCAATAGCAAAACTTTTTCCAATGTTATTAGTGAAATAATATGCCAATCGAACTAGAACTTTTTAATCAATATTAAGGAATTACTGACTTAAAACAAGTTCTTATATCTTGTAGCTGAAATGTGCTATACAAATAAAATTTGATTGATTGATTGATTGATTGATTGATGAAGAGTTACTTGTAAGCATCAGGGAGATATTTTTCTACATTAGTGGAATATTGATAAAGTTTTGCACACATTTGTAATGGAATCACAGTTTTTGTGGTTAACAATGGCTTTGTAAACATTTCCAAACAGATTTCAGGGACTTTTGCTTTTCATTGTACCTGAATTTCTTCATATCAGGATATATATGTTGCTTTTTAGAAAGTTTTGAGTCTACTTCCTGTTGTCAGTGAATACAAATGACTGATTTAAACGTCTTTCAAAATCAAATTGAACCCAGTAGAACTGATTGTGCATAAACAAGGAGTTTTACTTTGGTTTCAAGCTCACAGTTCGAAAAATAGGCAGATAATTCAAAACATTTTCACCTTGGAGTTTGTTTCAAGTTTTGTTTTACATCAGATCATGTCACTTGCGAACAGTTTTTTTGATATTAAAATGTAATTATTTGAAACATTTAATTTATTGCCATTTGTAGCCTTTTTTAAATGATTTCAGGAATAGCAAATACAGATATTTACTGATTCAAAAACATAAAAATGCAGACAAATCAGCCTTAAAAGGGAAAACTTAAGCAACAACATAAAATATTAATGTTTTATTAACTACATTTCTTGCATTCATTTGAATTTGATGATATAAAGCATCAAAAACGGCTAAAACTGAGGGCTTAAATTAAAAAAGAAAAACTTGGATCACGTTCTTTTAGCCCAGAATATATCAGGAGTAATTTACAGATTATTGTACGTTTTATTTAAAAATTGTGTAGTTTGTTTTGACCCCAGATTTAAGGGCAACAAAAATAGCAAAAAATGGAAGAAATACAAAATGAGGGAAATATTTTTCTCAGCACAAAGCCACAAAGATGTTTTATCATTCATAAACGATAATTATGAGAAAGACAATTCAACATGGAATCATAAGTAGGCATTTAAATTTCTTGGAGAAAATCCCCCAAACATGCCAGATGTTGTATAAATGATCCAATAACTGCATTAAACGCAATATGGAAGAACTGCTGCAATACTTTAACGTCTGAGTGAGAAAATAATCAGTTTGGTTATCTGAATAATGCTTCACTTTCTGATGCAGAGAAAGTTCAGACTGTCGTTCTGATCCCCATTCATCCTTTTGCAGCTGCAGCAATATAAAGCAGCTTTGTCTGCACAACTCATTTACCTGTCGCACTCCGAGAAAGTCTCGCTTTAACAAAGGGAAGATAAAGAGTGATGAAATATGAGAGGTACAAGATGACAACCCATTTATTTAGTAATACATTCTGCAAACTAGAAATTTTATTCAAACTTCAATGGCTAAAAAAAAATGAAAGAAAGGAAGGAAAAGAAGGAGAAAATTTAAGGAGCAGGGAGAAAAATGCATCTATTCACAAGCAAGGAATGCAATTTGTTCAATCGACAACACAAATAATACAATTTAGTTCAGGGAACAAAGCTTTTTTTTAAACATTTTTTTCTGTCATTCCTTTGGAGCTAGAACATAATACAAAATATACAGTTATTGAACTTTGTAAAATCACTCACAGAGGCCTCTGAGAAGCATTTGAATCAACACTGACAATATTTAACTACAGCACTCTAAAGCTATTCTTCTATGTGATCATAAATAGAGCAGGTACATTAATGTATGTATGCACACCTTGAATGCTTTACGAGGTTACCATGTTCAAAACACTTGCATTCGTTAAATGTATGACATCATTTGCATTGGAAATAAAAACAAGCCTCTGTCTGGGACCAGATGTGGCGACGTGGGTAGAAAGTTGTACCTTGTGACAGCCAGGACAGATTCAGTACCTTAAAAATAAAACGCTTCCAATCTGTAAGCTGTAATGTCAGCAGCAGTATTCATCCTCGTAGTGTTTTTTTTTTGTTTTTTTTTTATTATTTTTATTTTTTTTTTTATTTAGTGGAGGTGGAAGGGCAACAACTTTACACTGCAAAAACACAAAATGTCATGGAATATTTCTGCTTAGTTTCTAGTGCAAATATGAAACTAACTTAAATGTAACTTTTAAGCAAGATGTGAGAGCTTGTTTTAAGTTAAGAGTTATTTAATAGTCATGAAAAAGAACTACACTGCAAAAACACAAAATCTTTTCAAGTATTTTTGTTCGGTTTCTTCTGTCTTTGTACACTTTAAATAAGACAAATCTGACTTTACAAGTGACTTTTCAGCAAGACGGGAGATTCAACATTTAATTCCTTAATCACGACTTTTATATTTATATTAAAAAAAAGTAATACTTCCATTGACAGATTTCACTTAAAATATGAGAAAAATGAAACTATAAGAGAAAAAGTGGAACTAGTACATTGTTTGTTTTAAAACTCAACATTAGGAAATTAAATGTTCAGACAAGCTCCTACATCTGTTTGAAAATTTAATTGCAAGTTAGTTTTGTCTTATTTTAAGATATTTGCACTAAAAACGTCACAGAAATACCTAGTAAGATTTTGTGTTTTTGCAGTGCAGCACTTACTTTACTTATCATACTGAAAAAATGTCAGGTTATAGGTGAAATAAGTACTTTTTTCTCATCAATATTAAGGAATTATTGACAGAAAACAACATATTGCTAAAATGTAAATTAGTTTTCAAGCAATTAAATTATTTGACCTGAAACCTAGATCAAAAATACTTGTGAGACTTTGTGTTTTTGCAGTGCAGGAGGTGAAAGGGGGCAACATGAGATTTGGGTAAGGCAAATCGGTGAGCTTATTCATGAGCTGAAAAAAGATCAGCGAAGTGAGGCTCGGGTCACCCAGCAAGGGGACGAAAAACCACCACTAAGGGTCACACAGTAAACGCCACGACACAGGTACATCGATATGTACATGAGGGGCGCGAGCATTTAAAATCTCTCTAGTCTGCTAGGTAGTCCTCCATACAAGAATATACAGGATGCATTCCAGGCAACCAAAGGTAACTCTGTAAATAGCTTTATAATTCATTTTATACAATAACAAAATTAGATGATTAGACAGATGATCAGTGCATATGACTACTGTTATTTACTTAGTCGCACAACAATCAGCAACTACGTTTCTGTGGATGTTGCTTTGGCACGCTGCAGCAGGCAGCCATCCCTGCTGCAGAAAAGCGGCCCACTCAGCGGGGGGTCGGAGAAGGTTTGACGACACGAAAAGAAGCCAAGAGGCATTAAAAATAATTCACACACTGCAAAAACACAAAATCTTAGCAAGTGTTTTTGTAGCTTCTAGTGGAAGGATCTTAACACACTAGAAATCAGACAAATACTAACTTAAAAGTAGCTTTTCAGCAACATATTGGAGCTTGTTTTAAGTAAATAATTCCTTATTATTGGTGGAAAAAATTCTAGCTCCACTGGAAGATTATAACGTGATAAAATGTCTTGTTTTAAGTGAAATAATCAGCCAGTGGAACAAGAACTTTTTCCACGAATAAGGAATTATTTACTTAAATGAAGCTCCTATATGTTGCTGAAAAGTTATTTGTAAGTTGGTTTAAGTGTATTAAGATATTTACACTAGAAAGTAGAGCAAAAAAATTTTGCTACATTTTTGTGTTTTTGCAGTGTATCACCGAAATGTTTCTTTTCTGCACTGCAAAAACACAAAGTCCATTTCTACTGCAAATATTCTAATACACTTAAACTCACTCGAAAGTAACTTTTTAGCTAAATTTATGAGCTTGTTTTAAGTCAATAGTTCCTTAATATTTATAAAAATTTACAAATTCTACTGGCAAATTATTTCACTTTTAACATGATAAAAATATCTTTTTATAAGTAAAATAATCTGTCAGTAGAGCTGGAGCTTTTTCCATTCGTATTAAGGAATTAAATCTTGCTAAACAAGTTAGTTTTGTCTTATTAAAAGCGTGCCAAGATCAGAAAATACCTGAGGTTTTGTGTTTTTGCAGTGTAGTTAGCAGAAGCTTCCTCATCCACTTTATTTCATTAATTCAAACCCTGAATTATGGCATTTCCCACTTTTAATTGGGCAATCGGATTTTAAAACAACAAAAATGAACTAAAATGAGCTGAAAGTCGACCAAAACTACCAGAAAGATAATGAGGTATTCCAGTTAATCAGAAACTGTTTGGGATCATTCGTAGTTCATTTAAAAGAACGGCAAAATGATGAATGGGCAAACACAAATCTTTACTAAAAACAACAAAAAAACATAAAGTTTGCATTAGTAACTTATTAAACTGTTTTTGAAAAAAAGCAGGGCACTCCCTAAGTTTGATTTCTGTAAATCACACAAGCAAACATTTGTTCCTAATGATAAAATAAGTGATGCAGAAGTTGATACCTACCAGGTGTGAATGCTGGCAGGTGTTAGGAGACATCGACTGCGCTTAAATACAAGCAATGCAGAGCAAATCAAAAGAGCTGCTTGACCAAAAAACAAACAAAAAAAACAAAATACGCTTTTATATACAATAGAAATCATCTTTGCTCAAACACGGTGAATAAATCTAACTATTTTACAGAATGTAGGTACAGTTCTTTACATTTTTGAAGGAGTTAAACACACTGCAGTTCAGCTGTTTTTATCTTTATGTCGCTTTGATTAAATAAATCACTACATTTTATTAGTAGTTTATAAACCGACTGGTTCTGTGGAGCTTATGTTCAGTATTTCTGAACTAATTGAACTCTCAGTCTTAAAGTTTAATCCTGCTTCAGACACATTAAACTGATTCTTCTTATCCACACTAGCGCCCCCTGCAACCGCCTAAAGGAAATGTTTTTTTCTTTTTTTGTTTTTTACCAAAAACACCAGCGAGTTCCTTTAAAAACCAAAGAAAATAAAATTAGAAATTAGAGTTTTTGTTGACACTGCAGGAGTTTGGTTGTGTTTTTCTTTTTGTCGAATCAGAAAGGTCTTTGGTGGGGATTTTATTTTTATTTTTTTTTGCCACAAAAGCACAAGAGGAAAGCAGCTTGAAAGTCTGATTTTTACGATTTAACAACTCACCACAAACAGAAATGTGGTGAAGTAGTTAGGATTGTCTTTTTATTTTCTTTTAAAGATAAATTAAAGATTATAAATTTAGCAAATTATTACTCTGTTCTACATTAATGAAACATTTACAAAATGATTAGAAGAAAAGTTGATTTCACATTTAGGTTAAATGGCATTTAAAAAAAAAAAAAACTCAAGCGAAATGATTTATTCCTCAAAAAAATTAGGCCAGAAATATTATATACATACAAAAAAATCATAACAATGCAAGACAAAAAAGAAAATGGCAGAAATCTGAAATAAAAGCATTTCTCTTTCAGAAATACATCTACTGTGTTGTTAAATACATGTTTAGTCAGTGATTTATTTAGTTATTTTCTGGGGGAAATTAGAAATATATATCTATATATATTTAAAAAAAATTTAACCCACATAACAGACAAACAGCAGCAAACTCTCTGCTGTGGTTTATGGTGAAGCAGGACAGATTTAAGTGATGCATTTGTTCTTGGTTCACATAAAGACCAGGAGAAATAAATAGTCCTATTAAAATAAGAGCCAATAGTTTCTCTTTTTCAAACATTAATCTTAGAAAATCAGTGCTTAAAACAGTTCAAATCAAATTATCTGACGAGGAAACCACAGAAATTAATTGGCATAGGCTGCAATAAAGATTAAAAATAACAATATATGGCACCTATAGTGGTCTACTTGGATGTTTAGGAATTAGTTTTTCTAAATATGACACAATAAATTTATAAATTCAGGCCAAATCGGGTTAACTTAGTTCGTTACAGAATAACAGCATCTATATATTTTATTATCCAAAGCTGTTAAAGCATGGCGGGGGTTTTTTTTTGGGGGGGGGGGACTCCAGCTCCATACAACAACCTACCTATACACACACACACACATACACACACATACACACACATACACACACATACACACACACACACGCCTGCAAACATCCATCCACAAACAGTCAACACCAGTAAGTCAATGCCTCTTAAAAATGGACAAAAAGAACGATTTTTCCACTTCGTTCTGTCAAACTGCCATTATTATTATTATTATTATTATTAGAGTGTGTACAGAAAACCTGTTATGAAAGTAAAATCAAAACAAAACTGATCAGGATTTCAACTGTTTGATATAGAGAGCTTACTGTGCTGTCAATTATACAATTTACCCGTTTTTTAAAGGAGCATAGACTAACTGAAGGGGGGAAAAAGGAAAGTGTTGCAGAAGAAAGTAAAAAGCAGAGACATTGTGCCTTGCGGACGCTGCGGTAATATTCACTGAATAAACATTTGAATTTCAAAAGAGCAGAAAAAGGCAGATAGTGCATAAAAAGTTCTCTTTTTTCCATTTCTTTCATTTTTTTCCCCTCTCTCTCTCTCTCTCTCTCTCTCTCTCGTTCTTAAACTTAAAATCAAGCTGCATTAAATACAGGCTGTTTGTACAGGACAATTGCACTTCACAAAAACAGAAATATACAAACACACAAGGAAATGTGAATCAAATTAATTACAGCAAAAGAAAATCTTTACTATTCAGGCGGATTATTTAACAAAAGAAAAAACTCGTGGACTCACTTGTTGTGGGTTACTTTTAGAGAAGAATAATAAGGAGGGTGAACATAAAAAGGGAGACAAGATGGTGGGGATCCTGAACTCCAGAGTGGACTGGTGCTGCACTATTCCAGGTTTGTGTGCATGCAACTCTTCCTCCTCCTCCTCCTCCTCCTCCTCCTCTTCCTCCTCCTCCTCCCATGTATTCCCTTCTTAGAAACCAAAAGCTCAGAGTGACGGAGAGACAGACTGCTGAGCTGAGCTGCTGTGGGTCTTGAGAAGATGGTGGTTTGTAAACTCTATGTTGTGTTAGTGGTAGGAGGGTGTGTTACCACATGTCGTCTGTAGATGCCGAGTCCTTGACAAGAGAGGAGAGGAAGGAAAAACCCTTCAGACTTTGGCTGAACACCCGCCGGATCCCCACCGAGAGCCGCACAGCGTCCAGCATCAACGGTGCAAACTGAGGCCTCACTAAAAACAAAATAACACGTTTCCCCCCTTTCTAACACAAATAACGCTCATCAGGATTCATTTCTGCTCAAGAAAATTTTGATTTACTGTTGTCATGATAAATTCCAGTTAATAATATCTGGACTTTTCTTCCACTGTTTGTTCAAAGAGAGTTTGTGAAAATATGATTATACACAGTTTTCTGTCAGGATAACTAATTTTGCTGGACAATAAATTGTAGAAGTTATTGCGATAAACGATAATATTGGTGTTTTGAACCCTTTTAAAGTAATGTAATGGAAATAATGGCATAATAATGCAAGAACACATTCTTAAAGATTAATAAACTTTAAACTCCAACAAACATTTTACACTGGAACTGGAAGACGTTTTAAATATCCAAAATAAATAAACAAAAAAACTAATAAACTGAATTATGTAAAAGGTCTAGTTGAGACCAAAACACCAGACTGAAGAATTTTGCCAACCAGTTTTTGGTAGAAAGAGAAAAACGATAAATCAGGCAAAAAGAAATTGAGCTTGATTTAATTTATAATGTGATTATCTGATTTATTGTTTATTGTGACGGTTCTACTCACAACATGTCTCCTCTATTCAGCAGCATTTTTACCAGCGTTTAACCAATTAGTAGCTGCTATAATGAGCTCTGCAGTTCCATGAGGTGTTTGCTAATTGCTGCTGGTTAGTCTGAAGGGGCTGAGTGTATTTAAGTGTTTAGTTTTTTGGTGAGGGGTGAAAAAAATTGTAATTGGAAAAAAGATCAAGAAAAAATACTTCAAGAAAATAAAGTTGTTGACAGCAGCTGCCCTTTTAAGAGCAACAACAAAAAAAGAGGTTAATTCTTAAGAAATATTCAGACTCAAAGCTTTAATAATCAGAAGTTAATCTGACTAATAACTAATCTGAGGAACTTTTTCAGTTGCAGATTAAGCTAAACCTGCTGAAATATCCTGCACCTTTTAAAAAGAACCAGCTTATATTTATAAGCTGAAATTTTGCTAACATTTACTTTTATTTCTTCCTGCTAAATTGACTTGTTTAGAAATGTCATATAAACCACTAAAATGTTTATTTATTCACTGTGTTATCATCTCTTTGTGATTGTTGACCAGGAGAATAAACTGTTTGGTTAAATTTTAAAAGACTTAAGCACTAATATATTTATCTAACAGCAGATGCAAAAGTAAACTGCAGCAAAGTAGAGAAACTAGAAATATAACGTTTTAAAGAATTTCAAAAAAAATTATTTGATGAAGAAGACAAGGATGGGACTGAAAGTTAAACGCAGATCAGGACTGCTAACAAAGATTTCACCACAAGGAGCGCAGAAAGAAGGTTTTCTACTCAACGAAGGAACCAGACAAGATTAACAGGTTAGACCAAAGCATTAGGATTCGGAGGAAAAACAACAAACCGATGGAAAAGTCAACAAAAATACCTTGATAACACATCCAGCATTATTCTTACACAATTCTGTTTCTTTTGCTTAAGAAAACAATATCTTTTTGAGAAATCATTTTAGCAGCAGATTAGTTTTTGAGAAAGAGGGAATAAATATCAAAATAGACTTGAAAATACATACAAGTTTTTCAACATGAATAAAATATTTGTTCTGTTATTTTTTTTTAAAGCTTGTGAAGAAGAATCGACGCTCTTTTTACAGAGACTGAGCTGTTAAATTAACATTAACTTGACAGATTGAACATAATTTTATTCGGCTCAGCTGTTATTGGTGATCAGGGGGTAAAACACTGAAAAATATAATTTATTTTCTGAAAACATTGATTGGTTTCAGTTTTTTTTTTTTTTTATCAGATTGAACACAAACAGATTCTGTTGAACAATTTAAATGTATATCAAGATTTTAGATCAATATTCTAGAAATGAATCCCCAGAAGTTCTTAGGAAATGTAGATTAAAAAAAACAAACACACACATAAAAGCATAAAATTCAATGTCTCCTCATGATAAGCTATAAAAACATTTATTTAGGGTTTAATCCAACCATGTAATAAACTCCACCACCAACAGTGTTTAATGGTCTGCCTGGATTACTTTAAGCGTGTGATTCATTCAAAGTTTTAGGGTCACTATTTAATTCAGAAACTGTTTTTAATTTAGAGACTTTTTTTTTCTATTCAGTCGGTCTAGAGATTCTGTCTGAATTATGTGACTGACAAGAAAATACGGTAAATAAATATTGCATTCATAAGGCTCCAAACTGCATTAAATTGCATCAGTTTATAGTTAAATAAATGTAGGTTTGTGCATAAAATTATGCAACTTAATTTCCAAGTATTAGGCTAGCTTAGCTGCATGGCTTTTCCTTAATTAGAAAAAAAAAATCTAATAATTATTTAAAATATAGTTAAGCAGAGTAAAATCAATTCAAAACTCCCAGGACTAGGAATTGCAATTCCTTATATAATTTTTTTCTGCATGTCTAATTGGTTGTGTTTCCAAATTCTTGTATTTAAATACAAAAAGTGTTTAATATCACAGACGTCACAAAGTTGTTTTCTCATTATCATAAGAGTCACAGAAACACAAGAACTCCTTGTTTTGGATCTGAACAACCAAAAGAATGAAATAATTTATTTTCTGAGTGTAATAAACATTAGAAGGTTACTTTAATTTGTAAATGAGAAAAATATTTCATTACTTCATTTCTGTTGGATTCAAACCTAAAATCTAAAAGAAATTGCTAATTTTGCTAATTTTTTAACTATTATTTTATACCTTAAAAATAAAAGATGGAATAGGCTAAAATCGGACAAAAAAAAAAACAAAACAGGCTAAACATGCAGAAAACGTGGAAATATGTATTGACAGCAAATACATTTTTATTTTTATTGAACTGTTTTCAGTTTGTTCACCTAAACAACAAATCTTCCACATGCTCCACGGAGTACCACACAGTTATGTGCTCGAGCCTCTGCTTGTTACAGTTCATATATGGCAGGATTTTATTTCAACAATATTATAAATGTGAAGTTTGTCTAAAATTGTTTATTCTTTCTTTCCCTTTGGTTCGTTTAGTCAACAAGTTGTTTCACCAGACATTTATTGGGGTTTTTTTTCTTGGCAGTTGGCGGTTACCATAGTAACCGGTAACTGACAACTCCTCCAGTTTTTTCTGTCGCCGTTAGTAACTGTGGTATGTATTAGGATCCGCTGTGTATGCTCTTGACAAGTATTGCATCTTAAAATATATTTTTGGACAAATTTTAGAGTGTTTCAGGAGTGAAATGTTTTTAAATGTCATCGTTGTTAATGTCGCCTATTTCAGCTACTTTTAATTGTACAAATGTTAACTGCTTCCAACTGCTTTGACCAGCTGCCAACTGGTAACACGAGCAGTTTTAGATGCGCATCTTTCGTCAAAATACCGGAAAATAAATTTCTTATCATCCCGGTCGTGACAAGTGGGTGGCGAAGCGCATCGTGACGATACATACCTGGTTGATGTGTTTCTGTGTGTGACGAATGCAGGTGTCAAATCCCGTCGCTAACATGAACACAAACGCTACAAATGGCTGGGCGAGATGAGAGTTCATCTACTAAACTGACTGAAGATGGATACATAAACGAAAAGCTGGAGTATAGGCATTATTTTATAATAGCCTGCTCACAAATAGGCAGGCTATTTATTATTATACCAAATATAGCTGCAGATTTTTGTATAACTTTTCTTCAGGTTAACTTAGAAAGTGAGCTATTATTGTTACGAATCAACTTTCTAAACTACAGAAAAGTAACTGTTAGGGAACTCAAATGTGTAAAAATTGGACTGATATTGATGTGCGATAGTAATACTGCTGTTATGTTAGATTTACCAATGTTTTATTTTATCCGATTACCCGATTAATCGTAAGGATTATCAATAGATTACCAAAACATTTGTTTACAACAGCCCTGAACACAACACATCTGGTTTGACAAGTACTTAAACAAACATTAATTACCACATTTAAAAACATGATCCACTCTTGTGGTGTAACTGGAACCTTAAATACAAATATCATTTATGCTTTTTAATTAAATTCTGATTTACAGTGGCGTGAAAAAGTATTGAACTTTTACGCATTTAGTTACATTTAAACTGCAAACGTTAGTGTACTTTATTGGGATATGAAAGCAGAAGTGGAAGAAAAACGATGAATAATGATCAATGTTTTGTTCAACCAATTATTGCTGCAGGATTTCTATCCGTTTTTAAATCTAGAGACAATAATTTTTTCATTTTGTGACAGATTCTAAAAGGTCTAGACTTTGACTGAGCCATTTAAACTAGGAATGTACCAATCTAATTTTTATACTTTTGATACCAATAAAGATATCTGAGATTTAGTATCTCAGAACGATATTTGTATCGATCTGAGATTTTTCTGCATCAGATTATATCGATCTGATACAGAAAAACGGTTCCAAATGGACTTAAAACGTTTTCTTTTTTAAACGTATTGAATTACAAATTTATTTGATAGATAACTGCACAGGTACAGAACACTTAAATAAAAAATAGCTTCACAAGCTTGGTCAAACATACAAAAACAACACAACTCGACATGTTCAGTCAATGTAACATAAATGAAAAAGAAACTGAAAAAATAGATCGACTATCCTGGTCAAACATGTAAACAAAGAAAACTTTTTAAATAATGTAAAATAAGTAATAAAGCATGACGTCACTCAGAAAAAGCATAGAGTTAGAGAAAATAGATCTAATTCAGACTTACTGTCACGATACCTGAATATTTTTAGATACAGATCACTAATTTTAACACATTTATTCAGTTCCCACCTGCGTGCTTTGAGAGGCTTTTAAATCTTGGAAAGTTTATAACCTAAATGTCTTTGGTCTCCATGATGCCATTTGTTTTCTGACAAACCTCTGAAATGAACAAACTATTCTGAAAGTTGTTAGTTGCACAATATTTTATTTAACGATATGCGAGTAAAGAGGACTGAATACAAATTTTTATTTTCTTCACATCCATGCACTACTTTGTGCTTTCCAACGCATAAAATCCCAATAAAATTCACCAAAGTTTGTGGTTCAGCGATTAGGAATATTTTAAGACACTGTAGATCATCTTGTTGCAGCGTCAATCCATAATCACCCAGCCCATGACTCACTGTGTTTAAAAGAAAAACGTGGATCTTCCTAGATATAAAAGCATGCAACAAATAGACTTTGAGCTTTGCTGGTCACACAATCACAGCCATGCAGAGAGCTAAGAGAACTGGATACTTACAGTGTCATCGCTTCGGTACGGGTTAAGTTTGTTGTACACTGCTTCAATAACACTTCGTCTGCAGAAACAAGGGTGCAACAAAGCGTTTTAAAACAAAAAAAATCCTGTTTTTAAGATAATTTATTGGATATCATAACAAAAAGCCCAGTTTATCATAGCAGAAGGTATGGCTTACTTGCTGGCCAGCTCTCCACCAGGAGGGAGGTTCGGGATGCTCTCAGACGCTAACGTCCGCATAACGTGGACCAAATCTGGGACGCCTTCTTCTCCCTGCTTTTTGATTATCTCTAAGAAAAACACAGGAATGTGCGATATGGCATAAGATTAATACCACAATATATATTGTGATGGGCAGCATGCAGCAATGATACAAGTTGTATAAAACTTAGAAACAGACAAAAAACCCAACGTATATTTGTATTTATTTTACAAATACAAAAAATATTTAACATTTGTTTTTGTGGATGTTATTTGTATTTAATGTTTATAACTGTTTTGTTTTATGCTGATGCCTATCATTGCCAGATCTTCCTTAAAAAAAAAAGTTTTTAAAGGAGATGACAGGCAGCAGCATTACCTCAATGGTGACTACCTGGTTAAATGAAAGTTAAATAAATGAGTGAAAAATATATATATAGAAACATAGTAACTTTATTGTAATGGATGTCTGTGTCAAATCCTGCTTCTTCTTTCCAGTGTTGACTGGAACTTGTAGTTAGCTGCATTGCTGGTATTGGTTTTAAGGTGGTAAGGCAAACTACTTGCATGTCTTCTCTTCCACATACTTTACAGATTACATTTTCTGTTCCTGGTCTGATTGTTTTATCCTTCAGCCGGTGTTAAGAAGAGACAGGGTCATTTAAACTGTGTACATTTTTTTCATCTGTGTGCAATTCAGTGGAGTCGCACTGTGCACTTTTACAAGGTTTTCTTTTTGTGGTTTCAGAAAGACACCATGACCTTCCCCCACGGCGCTTCCCTGAAGTCCGACCGTGACATCTGCCGTGCTCCTCCTGAGTATAAACTGATTTTGCACTTGATAAATAATTTGGCATATCTAATTATTACAATCAACGAAAAGAAAATCTACTTTTTCTTTTTTTAAATATAGAAAAATCCCCTTATTAAGATTGTTTTAATGCTCTAAATAGCAGCTAAATGTGACGTAAATCTGATTTTTTCATGGCTAAATTCAGATCTTTCCACCAAAAGAAATAAAACAAAATCTTATTGATTCTAAATCAGATACGTTTCCGATTTCATCCAAAGCATCGTGTTGCATTTCATCTGGCTTTTCTGCCACTGATGTCAGATAAGAGTCATAATTATGCACCAGAAGAATCCAAACAAAAACTGGATTCACGAAAACGTGGAATAGTAACAAAAGCTTGTTTCATATTATGATCTTGTGATGATACTGTCGGCTCCCATTGCTGACAAAACTTTAAAATCAATCCATAAATCTATTTTTGCTTCTATAAATAATGCGCTGCAGTGTGACGTCAACGTTTGGGGTTATAAATCGTCTACACAGAAGTCTGACTGTGTTTGGGTTTATTTTTTGCGGTTCCTTGAAAAAAAAAACAAATCGGATTTCAAGAAGAAAAAAAGTGTTAATTGAGAATAAATATTTCCTGTGAATATACTCCAAGTTGCTGAAAATGACCTGTATCTCAATTAAACATAAGGGTGTCTGTGCTCATTTTGCCCTTTCGCCATTTTGTTTCTGCCTATACCACCCATGAAATGTCGACAATTGTTGATATAAATCATTTTGTTTCATTTGTTTAACATCTGAAATTCGTGACCGTTCCTGTATAATCTACAATTTTCATTCCATGCCGGGTTTTATTAAGCAGTGATGAGGAACTGTAGGAAAACCTCAAACTGCTGCAGCGCAAGTTACTCCACAGGTCGTAAAACAGCAACAGGTCGTTGCTAGGCAACCAAAGAATGCGAGTTGCTAGGTAACCAAAGAGAGAGAGATAAACTTTCTCAGCTGCTTAATGGCATCAGGTTTGACCTCCTCATCAGGCTAAAACTTTTCTTCCAACTACATTTCCCAGAATGCTTTTCAGTTCAGTGTATATTTTACATATTGAATATTCTACCGGATCCATTTTCTATTGATATTGATCACTTGTCTAATGCCACATACATTGTTATTGATTTATTTCCTTGACATAAAAAGGGATAAAATGGTAGAAAACTAGGGTTTGAAGCAGAAAACTGACCTGCAGCTCATTAAAAGTTTGTTTTCACAGACTGAACGAGGTGTGGCTACGTCTGACGCTACAGATAAGAGAAGCGGCTGGCGACTTCCCCCCGGCCTCTGGTATTTGTGTTATCTATTTGAGTGATCAGTTGGTTACGATCCTTAGCTTTAGAGAAACGGTGCGACGCATTTCCAGTGAAGCCAAAGCAAGGGCTTAAATATTTATAAAAACATTTGTTTTAATAGACGTACATGTTTAAAAGTTCCCCAGAAGTCACATTATTAGTATTTAAACAATTCATGCAGGCAATAAGTTAAGATTTCATAAACATTTTTAAAAGATTTTAAGAGGTGGGTTAGGTTCAGTCTATGCTAATTCTTAACTGACAATTTTACGCATGTACATTTCTAAATTTCCTCCTCAACATACAACCATAAATCAAAATGCATAAATTGAAGATAGCTTGATGAGAAAAACAAAACAAATACATTGACCTACTGTTAAATTTAAAAAAACATTAAGAAATGATAGATTTTAATTCCCATAGAAATAGAACTTGGCTGAAATCTTTTAACAGCAAAGACAATCGAAAAGCTGAACCAATTTTTACTCAACGAAGCAGTTTACGCTATATGAATTTATTAAAAACATTCCCGATCGAGTAGAAAATCTGCAACCCTGGTTTAACTCAGTATGTCTCAAACAAATACAGTAAAATATGTGTGGATCAAAATGTTTTCTATATTTGCTAATGCAGCTTTTTACTCCTGAAATTACAGTTTTAGTGTCAGATTTTACTCCAATTAAAGGAGCATTAGGATCAACTTTTCATCTCTTTATATTACGAGAAAAAAAACTTCTCAGACTGTTAAAACGAAATATTATTAATATCACAGTTGGGTAGTAACTAGTTTCTAGCTAGTTTACTTTTGGGAAAAATAAGTGTTTTTACTTTTAGTCAGTTACTCAGTACTTTTTTACTCTTACTTGAGTAATTTCTTGTATGTCTACTTTGTATTTTTACTTAAGTATGTTGAAGTGGTGCGACTCTAGCTTGAGTTTTGTCGCTCTCCCTCCCTCTTGTTTTATTGAATCAATGTTTCGTACCTTCTACTCTGGCTTCAAGATATTTGTCCAGCTCCCCCTCGCGTTTCACAGCTTCTGGAGAAACCTTCGGGGCTCCAGGAAAGCAGATTAACACAACACTCATATTGTCCCGGCTCCCCTGCGGAAAAATAAATAAATAGTAAAGCAGCAACGTAAATCAAGGATAAACCAGGCAGCGCGGTAACATGTCGGTGCAGGTTTGGCGGACTTGTCATACCTTGTACAAGCAAGTGTCAACAATCTCATTGCTGACTTTTTCAAGATCCTCTGTAACTTCCAGCCTTGACCTCACAAAGTCACAGAGTTCCTCGTTGGCCATGACATCCCAGATGCCATCACATGCAAGTATAATAAATTCATCTTCCCCCTCGCTTCTTTCTATCGCGTACACCTCAGGCTCTGGGGAAACGAGCTGCTCCGTTGGGCCTTTTCCATGGACACACTTGTAGTCGAAGTCACCCAGGGCTCTAGACACAGCGAGGGAGCCGTTAACTCGCTGGATCATGACCGAGCCGCCGGCGTTCTGGATCCTCTCCTTCTCCAACGGGTTGCTGGGTTTGTGATCCTGTGTGAAGAAGTGCACGGCTCCCCCCCTGCTGAGGAGACCCCGCGAGTCTCCACAGTTGATAAAGTAGATATGGCTTGGCGAGATCATCACACCAACTGCGGTGGAGCCGCTGCGGTCCACGCCGTGCTTCTTCTCCGAGATGGTTCGCATGTGTTCGTCGATCTGTAGGAATCCTGTGCGGATGCCGTTTTTCACGCTCTCCACGCTGGTGTCCTCCTGTATGGCGCTTTGGAAGTCTGAGTTGCTAGTGATGTGCTCCAGCAGGTGCTCGCAGCAGTACTTAGCCACCTGAGAGCCAGCGTGCCCGTCGTACACGGCGAAAAACGACCAGGGATCGAGGCCGTGGGGCAGACCGATCACAGCAGTGTGTGCGTCTTCCATCTCAACCCGCCAGCCCTGCATGCTGCTCAGCCCATACCTCAGGTTGTTACCCTCGCCATGGGAATTGTACTTTTCCATCTTTGGTTTGTCCAGAAATGCCCCCATTGTGTCCCTCCAACAACCTGAAAAACAGATTCAGTGAAACGTTGCAAAAGATTAGTGATTTTATTATCAAAATGTGTTCAAAATGTGCAATTAATCAAGTATTCTGATGATTAATTGCATTAAAAAATTGGCAAATTCTGCAGATTTTTCATTTGACCACTTAAACATTTTTAAAACGATATTGGAAATACATTAACAAAATTCTAATTAATAATAAAATAAAGCACACTGCAACAACATGACATTCCTTCAGTGAATTATCATTTAACAGAAAAATAATGCAGCTGTAGCAAAAAAAATACTTTTAACATCAACATATTAAAAGTTCAATAAATACAGTTTTATTTAGCATCAACACAGTGCAGGGCTGAAAAAATATTGACTATTTTTTTATAATAGTTGAATAGCAAAAGGTGTTTGATAAAATATTTGAATCAGGTGAAGCTAAAACAACATCTAAGAGTACTGAGCAGAACATATTTACAGAACCAAAAGTGCAAAAAATTTATATTTTTTGCAGTTTTGGTTTAATTACTGCTCTGAACATGTTGTTCTTTAAAAACAAAGGTATTATTCTCCAGTTACTGATTAATTGATTGCTAAATCAGGTGACGGCTACTTCAACAATTGATTAATCACGATTAATCGTTTCAACCCCAACTAAAAAGCATCAAAACTGCTGTCTAAAGAAAACAAAAGACATCTCATATGTTTATGTGTGCACACATTTCACAACATAACCGTAGAGAAACATCTCTGCAGTGCAGAACATCCAGACTGTTTTGTAAAATGACAGAAAGCTTGCTTTTTGTTTTAATCCTCTGGGTAATCCATACACCACCAAAGACAACATCCAAGGAGCCCGAGAGGACAGATTTTCCAAAAGGCCGGCTTTGCCTAGGTAGCATGGCATTCTCGCAAACAATGTGCCATATGTATGCATAGCTTAGCCGTCACGCTGCAGCTAAGCTATGCATTCCCTTTCTGCTGCTGGCATAAGGCCAGGATAATGCAACATGCTTGGCAGATGCAAAACTCCCAGACAAGAGATTCAACTCTAATCAGCTTGTTTGGACATAATGTTGCTTTTTAATCACACAGAAAACCAGAGGGTGAAATGTGATTCTTAAATCTCATGTGTGAAAATGTCTCTTTAACGACATAAAAAATGTTGCTGTTTTTATTTAGGAGTAGAACTTTTTAACTTTTGGTATTTTTAAAGGCTACAGCCTTTTAAATACAACTGATGATTCACATTTTTAATTAAAAAAAAAAGAAGAGAAAATTCAGGAGTGAATTTCCAGTTGTCATTTGTACACCAATTATTTTATTAACTACCACCACCGGCTGTGTTATCACATGAAAAACAGAGCTTTTTATTTTAATTAAAGTATTTAAAATTTCCAAAGATAACAGAAAATAAACTTACTCTGAAATATCTGTGGTAATCCTATTTTCACTCCTGTTAATTTCATAGTTTGATGTTAACCATCTTTGATTTACCTGAAGTAGATTTTATCTTTTTAAACCAACCAAGTAGTCCGTTAGCTTGAGTTTTCAAACACTCATATTCTAAAAAAATACACTTATTTTATATGTAAACACATGCTTGCCGTCTTAGTTTCGAGGTAGAATATTCCTTGGTGCCGTTTTTAAATGATGCATCTACATTATAGGGTTCAACCTTTTTAATGAGTAAAGGAACTCATATTTTTACTACTAAAAATGCAGAATATTCATTAAAGATTATTTGTGGATGGTTTCATGGCAATGTGTCTCATATTTTTGAAAAATATAAATTGTTCTTGATTGTGTAACTCTATTCTTATCAGGTTTTAATGTAACTTGAAGGACATAAATGGCCAAAGAAACTGAAATATGTTAAACACTGCAATGGTTTTGATATTTTTGACTGCACTCATGATCTCGCCATGATTTAAGTTATTTCAATGCTTTTTAAAATTTTAAGTAATTAATTTTCAGCTAAAACTTTTCCTAGCAATCCACCAATTCAAAAAAACATGTCATCTGAAATTACTTTATAAATCAGATCCCATTTACTTCCCCCAAAAAACAGAAAGAATGATTCCAATAGAGCAGAGAAAATCAAATTAAATTACATAACTTCAAAAAGTGTCATTATATTTAGCTCATTAAGCCAGTTGGTAAAAGGTGATTAATCAAAAGAAGCTCATTGATTTTGCAGCAACCGCTCCTTATGACCAACCATGTTATGGCAGCAGACGGCTGATTGTTTTGACACACAACTCCTGAAAGATAACACCTATAATTAGTTATCATTCTTGGAAAGAAACTCGATCAGCTGTTCAAACATGAAGTGAAGAGAAATAAAATAGGTGCTATGTGAAGAGTGTAGTTAATGTATGAAGTGAGTTAAAGCAAATAACACGTCTCCAGTCCATCTGTGGCAGCAGATTAGCATCTTGAATGTTGAATTCAAAGCTCTGTTCTGTCTAAAAATAGAAGACGTGTTCACATTTTGACTACTTATTAGGAACGCTGAAAACATTCAAAGTCTTACAGAGAAACTCAAGTATTCAAGTTGAATATTGAGGAAATGACAAGCCCCTCTCCACCGGTGATCCACTTCATTTTCACAGACATGGTCCAACCCTGAGGCTAGAGTTAGCTACCTGACTGACCAGTTTGTTGGTAACAACCTGCTCAAATACCACAGTTCCGCTTGTGAGGGCATGAACTGGTTCCCATACTGGCCCAGTTCAGTCAGGATCAGTTAGGCCCGCTGGAAGAAGGGCCAGCCCAGGATCAGATAAACAAACAGCCCTGCCAGTGTGCGGCCCTTGACCCTTGTCACTCTCCACTAACTCTGACAGGCCTTCTCACCCTGTTGTGCTAACGTAACGTTAAAGTAGGCAGAGCCGCCAAAGCTGGCCTAATCTAACGTCGATACGCTAATTTAGCATCGAGTGCTAACTGCCCGGGTATCCTCCAGCAGCTGTCGGCCAAAGAGTAAAAAAATTACTTACCAAGCAGAGAAATTATCAGATGACAGCAACGCCTTGTGCAATAGGGACCGAGTGTCCGCAGTTACCACCAGAAGGTGTTCAACGACGAAATGTAAGGGTTAGCGGTGGCTAAGCTAGCTAGCTTACAGCTAGCAGTGAACTGTCGTCACTCAACACTCAGTGCATATAAACTCTGGAACTGTGCTCCCTCTTTACGCGCTCCCGTTTTGCATTACATTATCTCAGCTGTTGAGCAAAAGAATAAGCTCGGCTCTTGTGTTTCTGAGGGGGAGAATCAGTGTACGGCCAAGCCAGGGAGGGAAGCTGAACCGTCTGCTCCAGCCTCTCCACTTGACAGCTTGACAGCTCGCTAGCTGGCGTTAGCTTGTGAGACGCCACGGGGACAGGACCCGGATGTTCCAGACTGCGTCTATTCGAAAACATGACATCATCATTGCTGCTCTGCTGCAACCCATGTGCACGGAGACCGTTACACAACCCTACATCTAAACCACAATGTCACACTTTTATATGTATGTGGTGAAAATAGTGGTGTAAAGATCAAACTGTATGTAAAAGCAGTGCTTGATTGGTATTACATAGCCTACTCGTGTAGGCAGATTTAACCCTCAGTGACGTAAGATTACTGTTTTTTTACTGCTGAAGTCATTTCTCTGAACAAAAAGGTTGTCATTTGTGCACATCATGGTAGTTGCTAATTATTTTGGACATGCAAGTTTGTCTTGAACCAAATCAGGAGATGCCGCTGCTGACCCTCCCTCTTGTCTGTCTCTAAAAGTCAGGGGCTGAACCAGAACCAGGCTGCTGGTCTAAGTATTTCTGATAACATTACTAAAACTGCAAAATAAGATGGCTGTTCAAAGAGCTCTGTATCCAAACAAACTAACAGAAAGCTTAGTGGAAGGAAAAAGTGTGGTAAGAAAATTATTGTGTTGAAAGACTACATTTGTTATTCGTTGCTGTTCTGTTTCCCTGCTATAAAAAATCATTTTTTTTCAGCTGATTTAATCACTATTTTTGTGTCATTAGAAATATGAACTAAATAAAAAAAAAATGTAGCATGATAAACTTAGCTTTTTATTAGCTGACTCAAAACCAAACATCCATCCATTTTCCATCACCCTTCTCCCTAACGGGGTTGGGAGTTGCTGGTGCCTATCTCCAGCAGCGTTCCGGGCGAGAGGCGGGGTTCACCCTGGACAGGTCGCCAGTCTGTCGCAGGGCAACACAGAGAGACAAACAACCAGACACACACTCACTCACACCTAGGGAGAATTTGGGAAGGCCAATCAACCTGACAGTCATGTTTTTGGACTGTGGGAGGAAGCCGGAGAACCCGGAGAGAACCCACGCATGCACAGGGAGAACATGCAAACTCTGTGCAGAAAGACCCCGGGCCGGGAATCGAACCCAGGACCTTCTTGTTGCAAGGCAACAGCGCTACCCACTGCGCCACTGTGCAGCCCCAAAACCAAACAATTTAATTAATTGAACTGAAAAAGTGGATAGCCTCAATATTGTTTATATATTTCCCTTTTTTCACCCTAATTAAGGCGGCTACATAATGCGACTGATTGTGAGATTATGGAACAGTTTTTTTGACATTATGTAATATAAATATCTGAAAATGAAAGCTTAATTTAAAATTATATTGTTAAATAATGCAGCAGCTTTACAAGATCAATAAGATCACACACCCACACACACACACACACACACACACACACGCTTAAACATTTTAAGATTTTAGAGATTTTTCAGGCATTTATTACTGATTTTACATCATTAGTTTTATTATTATTGGTCAAATTCAACTTAATAATTTCAGACAGACTAAACATTTTTAACAATGTAACTAATAAGTTTTTTTTATGTTCTTAGTGTTAGAACAAAAACATGTAAATGTAGATTTACAATATATTCTGTCCTGCTATCAGAGTCAGTTTGCAATTGTTTTGTTTTGTGTAATCTAATTGATTTATTGGTTCTTCAACACTGGTTTTTATTTACACATTTCTGATGATTATTGAGTCGGTAAGCGATATATTTCAGTAAATTGAGATAACAATTTATTTATCGGATTAACTAAGTGTTCACTAATTACTTAGTTCTTGCTTATGTGCTTATGTACGCACGTTTTCTCTTGTATTACTGGTTTCTTGATTTTTTTATTTTTAAAAACCTGCTTGAAATGCATAAATAAGTAAATTAATTAATTAATTAAAACCTGAAGACAAATTATCCTTTTTCAAACAAAGCCAATATTTAAGCGTCCCAGTCAGGGTGGAAAGCCCAGATTATGCAAATCTATAACTGAATTATTTAGTATAATGAGAGAGAAAATAAATTGTAAAACAAATAAATAATATTAGCATCGAGGCAACATCTCTGTCCACCTTTAGATTAAAATGTTTGGAGTCTCTTTGACTCAGTAAAAGCCCGTTTTCCTTCCCATGTGCTGATTTGTCAGAAAGCAACTCGGCGTTGGTCACTTACGTAACCTCTGCTCTGTGGGTGCAGAGGAGATTCGCCCTCTTGGAGCTCCTGTCAAACTGAAACCCCGCAGTTCAGCTGAACTTATCTGAACCATAATCTGATCCCAAACAAAAACAAGGACACGCTCTCTCAGAGGTCGCACAAACCTCAGAGTGTCCATGAAAACATAAAGTCAGAGTCTCAAATTAAATTTTATCATAGAAAGAGGACTGCAGCGTTTTTATTACTACCAGTGAAATCTTAATGTAAATTATTTCTGAGTTAGTAAAAATGGAATCTCTTTATGATGTGTAAAGTCATGAGAAAGTCAGAAAAAGAACAGAGATGTCAGACTTACACAGAAATATTTCATATTAAAGATAAGCTATTATATAAAATTCACATTTCCCATGTTTTTATACCCCATTTGGGTCTAAATTGCTCCTAATAACAGTCCAAAAGTTGGTTTGGGCTGTTTTTAAAACATACTTTCCCTGGAAACAGTAATAAAACAAACCACTTCATTTATTTGCTTTGGGTCACTAAAATTGGTTTATAAGAAGTTAAAGTTTTTTGGTGTCTGGAAAATCAGCAGTTTCAAAAACCTTCCAATTGTTGAGTCTCACTAAGATGTTACCTAGCAACCTCAGCGAAGTCTTCCCCGTCACCTGGCAACCCAAGTTGAGCTCCAGCATGTTTGGTCAGCAGGTTTTATTGCTGTATGTGCTGTACAATGGCTGCTGGAAACACAACAGGTGTTTTGCTGTTGACTTACCATCCAGAAACCACTTGCTGCATTCCTGTTGGTTGTACAGGAGGCTCCACTTCTGCTTTTCAAAGATATATGGCTGTATAATTGTAGACCTGTTAGCAGCCATTTTCACGTGTGAGTGTAAATGTTGAGTTCCAGCAGCTTATTTGGATTTAAAGTGACCCGTCGTCCCAAAACAGCTCATTCTGTTTTGTTTTGAATGTTCTAAACTCTGTGTGCTGATGAATGAAGTTCATAAAGGAAATAAATCTATTTTTTCACGAGTGAATATGCACAAAATCTATGTAATTATTAAGTGAAAAGGAAAAAAGCTTCCACTGCCCCTTTAAACTCAGTGCAGCGTAGAACATCCTGAACATCTCATGTCTTCATAGGACCGAATAACTTGGTTTTATTTCTCTTTTTTCAAGAAAACTGAAAGCTCAAGGATGAAGACATTTATTTTCTTCTGGGTGATTTTCTGAAGAGGACACAGCGTTAAAAGTGTGAATCAGTTCAGAGAGGCTGTAAGTTCATTTTAGACATATAGCAGCATGAACATCCTGACTGCCAGGGGACTGTTTGTCCTGAGTGGGACACCACCAGTAACAGGATACGTCCCAGTAGATACACTTCAAATAGCCCTGATGCACATCATGTGTCTAAAATTAACTTGATTTTTTTAAGGAAACTTCTCACTGAACTGTACTCACAGTTAGTGTTTAAAATAGCAGCAGCAGGCCGACATCACCAACCAGACTGGTGACTGTTTTTGGAAGAATCATGATTCAACATGGTGTTTTATTTACTACTAAGAGTAGAAGAAACACCAGACTCAACAGTTATGACATGTATTTAGCTGAAACTGTGTAACTTCATTTATAGTAAGTAAGTAAGTAAAGTTTATTTATATAAGTGAGCAAATAAGTAAGTACATTTTTTTAATTAAGTAAAAAATTTTTTTTATATAATTAAGTAAGTAAAGTTTATTTATATAAGTAAGTGAAGTTTATTTATTTATATAAGTAAGTAATTAAGTCAAGTATATTAATATTTTTCACAGACATAAAATCACAAAGCGCTCTACAACATGAATCAACCTTAAAATAATACAAAACATAAAACCAACATAAAAACACAATAAAATCAAAGCCTGGTAAAATAAAAATGTTTTTAGCTGCTTTTTAAAAATCTCCACAGAGTCAGCAAAACGGAGCTGCAAGGGCAAACTGTTCCACCGCCTCCGGCTGAAAGGCCCGGTCCACTTTAGCTTTCAACCGTGTTCATGGAATAACCAAAGATTTTAGAACGAAGACCATGAGCAGCAGAATATTTAGTTAGAAGCTGACAAAGACCATCAGGAGCCTGGCCATGTAATGTCAGCACAAGAACTTTAAAATTAATTATAAAATCAACTGATATGACAGAATTTACTGGATTTGGTGAGAAGTCTGCGTTCTGTATAGATTGCAAATGTGAAATTGAGGCTTTATCCAGGCATTACAGTAAAAAGGGCATTACAGTAGTCGAGACCAGATGATACAAAAGCATGAATAATTTTCTCAAGGTCAACGCTGGAGACCAATTGTCTGATTTTAGAAATGTTTCTTAAATAAAATAAACAAGAACGGGAAACAGCCTTAATGTGTGACATATCGATGAATGAAATGTGACTTATAGATTTTTTTTACCTTTGATTTTACTAACGGCAGAAGGATGCAACTGTCTGGCTGATATTGTCATGTAAGTGACTGGGAGCAATAATCATCGTTTCTGTCAGAAAGTTACTGGAGAACCAATGACTGATACAAACATGGTCATAATAGCTGTTAAAACCGATAACGATGCTGTTTGTTGATTGAAAAAACAGGAGTTAGAAATGAACATTTATGCTACATTTACTGATTTTAGTGAATTCTTCTTTCAAAACATGGTAATTCCAGGCGTGCAGAAAATCAACGTACATTGACTTAAAAAAAATGCTTTGATTGGTGAAAATATATTTAAAAAGTACAGAGCTGTTTGACAGATAATAATATATTTCTCTCAATGCAGAGAAGGAAAAATTTTTAATATATGTATTTATAATTTATGAATTTGACTATCTCCAGAGGACAAATCACTCAAGCAGACAGCAATGAAACATAAATCTGATTTAATTATTTGAATCATTAGAAATATGTGCTTAAGATTTAATAAGGTTATCAAATTTACACTTATTTTATTAAACTTTATGTAATAATGTTTGAAAAAGAGTAAAAAAGTTTGGACTCATCTGCTTTGAAAGGTCAAAGTTCTCCTTTCATTTCAATAAATTTTTTATTCATTTATGAAGCTGTAAACACCAGATAGATAACAGAAATGGCACAACTCATCATGAATGATGTCAAATGCCGAAGAAATGAAATAATTTCAACTTTTTTATTCTGTTAGTGACATGTAAAATCTGTTAAAAAGAAATTTTAATCTTTAAAATAGTTCAAATATGTAGAAATGTTTTATAACAGCAATAAAACAACTACAAACATGCAGTCTTTCCTAATAATACGCTCATATAATACAGTCATGTGATAAATAACCTATTATATTTTTTGTATTGTAAAGGCACATTGATGCTTTAGATTGTGCTTCTTTTTAAGAAATTGTTTTACTGAATAGCTGAGAATCATGTCCAGTTTGAATGGTGGTGCAGAGTGTGGTATGTTGTTGCCATGGATGGATGTTTGTGTATATAAACAGTAAGACGTAAAATATCTCCAAATTCAATGCCAAAAAATTTAAACTTTAGGCATTTTATAACATTTTTAATATCAGGTTAGATGTTTTTAATTAACTTTTAATTTGTCTGATTGCACATAGGAAGAAAAGAAATGAGAATAATTCACATCAACCTTAATATGCCATCCTTAAATCAAAACATGGTGGTGGCAGGATCATGCTGTGGGCATACTTCTCTTCAGAAGAGACAGGAGAGTTGGTCAATAATAATAGCGAGGACCTAAATGCATAAAAGCATTACCTCCTCAGCATGACATGAAGTGTTAATCAGCCCTTCATTAAGGTCAGGTGTGTGGAAGTACATGCAAAACCATGGCCTAGTCAAAGTCCTGACCTAAATCCAACAGAGAATGTGGTAAGACCTGGAAATGGATGTTCACAGATGCTCTTCACCCATCCAGGTGAATATTTCTGTCTCTAGATGTGCAAAGGAAGAAATCTAACCCCAAAATTTAAATTTATTTGACAAGGAATAGTGCATGCTAATTAACATGGTATATTAAAGCAACCATGTGTGCCAGATTTAGCTACAAGGACTAATTTTCATCTGTTGATGATAGAAAATGAAAGAAAAACAATTAAGATGCACATAGAAGGACAAACGTAACATAGAATTTACAGCAAATTACAGGAAATGGTTTATCGTGGTACAAATTAGCAATTATAAAAATAGCTAATTAGTCATTTGTAGTTGGTTCATAGGGGCTTCATAAAAATGTATGCCACACTTTTCAGATTTATAAAGCACTTTGTGTTTATATATAAAATACCATTAAAACACAAATGTTCGTGCCAAGATGTGAAAAAGTTTAATAACTAACGAGCTAAATAGAACGATCTTAATTTTGAAAATATTACAGTACAGGAAGTGACGTCATCACAGACTATCTTCCTCTCTGCAGTTGTTGTTTTTTTTATTCTCCGTATTAAAACTCCTTTTCTGACAAATGGATTGGTGCTTTTCCTCCCTCCTGTGGGGTTTTATTCTTCTGTGTTTGCTCCTCCTCGTCGTGTGTTTTGCTTTCGGAGACGCAGACTTCACTCTCCGGCTAGCTAGCTTAGCAGGACACAAACCAGGTGAGATCCTGACGCTGGGAACGCTGGGAGCTGTGGGAGGCTTGCGGCTGCTTTGGGTCGACGCAACAAATGTTGAAGATAAAAACTGTTTCGCAAAATCAGGATTGCCAATAAAATCGGTATTTTTCAGAGTAACAAATGCACAGTTGTCACGTCCGTTACAACATCTCTTCTGTCCCTGTTGCGCTAACAGTTAAACAGGAAGTGGTCCCTTCAAAATAAAGTCATGGCGACTCAAAAACAGGAAGTCAACCATGGTTAAAACCAATTAAGAGTCTAAGTTATTGTTGTAATCAACCAGATTCTGCAAAATGTTTTTATATTTAATATTTAACTGTTGTCAGGTTCTGTATAAACATTGGTAAGATGTGTAAACTGTTACTTTTTGTCAGTGTTATTGTTTATGTTTTTAATTTTAATGCTCACTATTTCCATAAAAACCTTTAAAAAAATGATTTCAAAGAGATAAAGTTAAAACACGAAATGAAATATTGCTTCCTAAAGATGAAAAAAAATGGGCCCAAACACTGAACCCTGAGGAACTCCACTGGTTAAACCAGTTGAGTATATTAATTTATTTACTAAAGCTGTTGATTTTCGGTTATGAACTCTAAAATAAAACTTAAATATTAAAAATTGTGAACATAACTACAGATCCGCCTTTCTCTTTGGGATTTCTTACATAAATAATAGACTGAGATATAGCAAATAGTTTAAATTAAATTCTTTCTGAATTAAAATGTTATATTTTCCAGGCAAAAGTTGTTTTGTTGTTGTTTTTCTCAGAATCCAGGCTGAGAGGGCTGGTGGTCTGGGTGACCGGAGCCTCCAGTGGGATTGGAGAAGAACTGGCCTATCAGCTGGCGAAGTGCAGGTCTCGACTCATCCTGTCCGCTCGCCGTGAAGACCAACTGAACCGAGTTAAACAAAAATGTCTGGGTGAGTCATCTGGTTTTCAAATAACTTTCCTAAACATCCAAGAATTTACATTTAAACTCAAATAACACAAGTTTTTTTTTATGTCTTCTTCAAGAGATCTCCAGCCTCAAAGACGAAGACATTCTTGTTCTTCCTCTTGATTTGTTGGACAGGAAGTCGCATGAGGAAAAAACAAAAACTGTGATTGAATACTTTGGATATGTAAGATCATCACATTTTTGTATCCAAAGTAGAAAAGTGTAATTATCTTCTTTCCCAACCAAGAAACTAGTTGAGAATACAAATATTTTACAAGAGGGGTAAGACATTTAAAACTATTTAAAACAAAAAAGCATGTAGTAAATCTAAGGAACGGTTATAAAAGCATCTATAAAAAGATGTACTTACAGTTTTGCAAAATAAATCTATTTTGATACGACAGAAAAACTTCATCATAGTGCAAAACGTTGTGGACCTAGGACTGACACCTGAGGAACACCCTTCAGTATGAATACCTGTACCTACTGGAATACTTAAATGTAAAGCAGTTTATGTGGAGTCTTTAATGTTATTTAACCAAATAGAGATATAATGACAAACGCAGCATTCAGCTTCTATGCACCACAAATCTGGAACAAACATCCAGGAAACTGCAAACCAGCCGAAACACTGAGTTATTTGTTACACAAATAAACTTAATTGGTTGATTGAGAGAGGACAGGGTCAGCTCCACTGTGTGTGTTTCTAAAAATTAGATTTTAAAGTCTCGACATTTCCCAAACCTCCTCCTCAGATTGACGTCCTGATCAACAACGGGGGCCGGAGCCAGCGCTCCTTGTTCCTGGAGACCAGCATCGAGGTTTACGAGGCCTTGATGGAGCTGAACTTCATCGGCACGGTGTCTCTGACCAAGCAGGTGCTGCCTCACATGACCCAGAGAGGCAGAGGGGGCGTGGTGACCGTCAGCAGCGTGGTCGGCCTGGCCGGGGCGCCCCTATCCACCGGATACTCTGCCAGCAAGCACGCGCTGCAGGTAACGGGATTTCAATCTGTCAAACTTTGCTGGACGATAAATTGTCTCAGACGTTATCGCGATAATCAATAATATTGTTGGTTTGAGGCCTTTTTCAAGTAATACAATAGTAACAGCAGCGTAATAATGAAAGTTCTCACGTGACATCACACTTCTGTGAACTTTGTAGCTGACAGCCATCTTGGTGGGCAGTTGCTACGACAACAATAAGCAAGTCACAAGCTGAGAATTAGCTCTCGCCTTGTTCCTACCGAGCCTCACATCTCTTACTCAGTTACACCTTTTGAGTTCTCTGCCCACCTCTGTGTAATACTAAGATAAATATCGGTGATATTTACTGCAGTACTAATAATACTAACACCAAACTAGCAAAATTAGCTGAGCCAATGTAGCTTTTCTTCCACAAAACAATTTAAATATTCAAAATAAATAAACCAAACAGCGGAAATAACAATTAAAATAAACAAATAAGTCTCTGAAACAAAATTGTCCTTAAAAAAAAGGCTATTTCAGACAAAACCACCAGACTGAAGACTTTTATCATCCAGTTTTTGGTAGAAAAGAGAAAACGTTACATCATGTGAAAATTATTGAACTAATCTTAATTTATCATGCTATTAACTGATTATTGGCTTGTCATGAATCTATAATTACCAGCATAACTAGAACCTGTTTTGTGGCTTATCGTCTGCAGGGTTTCTTTAATTCTCTTCGAACTGAGCTGACAGACTTCCCAGATATCCTCATCAGCATGGTGTGTCCGGGTCCGGTTCAGTCCGGCATCGTCAACAACGCCTTCACCGAAGACCTAAACAAGGTAACGCATTTTATTTCCTCTCTGTGCCTCTAATTACTTGGCTTTTTCTGCTTTCTCTAACCGTTTTCCTCCCAAGCCTGTGGCCGTGGTTGGCAGCCAGGAGTACAAGATGTCGACGAGTCGCTGTGTGCGCTTGATGCTGGTGGGAATTGCAAACGGTGTGAAGGAAATGTGGATCGCCCAGCAGCCCTTCCTGATGTTTTACTACGCCTGGCAGTACGCACCTACAGTGGCCTGGGCCATGACCAACCGGCTGGGCAGGAAAAGGGTGCAGAACTTCAAAGCTGGTGTGGTACGTTTGTTTTCAACACTGCAAAAACACAAAATCTAATTTTAGTCCACTTTCTAGTGCAAATATCTTAGCATAAGTGATATAAGACAAAACTAACTTAATCTTGAGGGATTTAATAAACAAATAAATTGAAAAAAGAAATAATTTTTCCATGTGTTTACATTGTACCAATGTTTTTATGGCTGTTGATTTTAACCTTACAAAAATTAACTTTTAAGTTTTAACCTTAACTTTTTGTATGTATTTACACATGAAATATGTTTGTGTCGAAAAAATAAATGTGCAATTTGAGATTTAAAAAATAAATTTGCTCAATGGAAGTGCGCCGATTTGAAAAAACAAACAAAAATAAAGATTTTTCCATTGCATTTCTCAAAACTCAATGGAAAGACATTTTCGCATCACGCGAGTCACATGACCAACAACCAGATGTTGCAATTGGCGAAAACCACGAAGAAGAAAACAGGAAGTGTAAGGAGCATTATGATGTGGCTTTTTTTTAAAAATTACTTAATGTGAACAAACTTTTTCACGAGTGATTTTGATTGCTTGTCTTATTTAATGTAAACAATGGAATTGCATAATTGTGTTTTTCGACATTAGCAGAATATTGAGATCGTTTTGCACAGATTTGTGGTGGAGGCGCAGCAACAGTGACGCACCTCCGCCGGACACCTGCAGCTCAGGAGAGTTTAAGGCGTAACGGGAGGAAAATGGAGGAAATCTACCAATCGAGGAATATTTTTCAACATTGAAGTCTGTGTATTTAAAGAAATGTCAGGGTCAAGCTTGTGGCCACGGAACAATTACTGGAAATTTAAAAATCTCTCATTCAGTTTTCATCCTTGAATGAGAACCATTCTGATTTTGTTTACCACTGTGCCAAATTGGAGCTGACAGGCGGCCCTTTCTGTTGCAGGACGCGGACTCCGCATACTTCACTAAACCAAAAACCTCCTGAAAGACGACGCATCCTGAAGGGGAAGGACTCCGCCGCATTCCTGACGCTACCAGAAAGATTTAAGGGTGAAGGATAGCTCTTTTGAAAGCTCTGCGCTCCTTCCATCCCAGATGTAATTTCTCTTCTAGATGAAAATGTTTAAGCCTGAAGACCATATAACTAAGAATGATGTTGCACTTGTGCTGACCTTTCCGATGCACAATAAAATCAATTTTTGTAACCTGATAACGTTAAAAAAACATTTTTTCGCCAACATTTTATTTCAAGTATGTACATTTACACATATATAAAAATCAGTATGTACAGAAATCTGTAGACAGATTCCTTTGAACGCCTGTAAACAGCTGATTGTAAACAAAAACAATAGCACTGACATAAAGAGAGCAAGATATTCCCAAGGCACATCCTTGATATCCTGAACAGAACATTCAAATTATCGTCCCTTTTTTTGGTGAGTTGGAGATGAAATCAGAAAAACATGGAAAAAGTTCAATAAAACCAGATGTTTTCCTAAAAAGGAAGTGGATTCTCTTTTCAGTTCTAATAGACTGAAATGTGCTCGGCATCAAATGTTTCTGTAATGCAGCATTATGGAATAATAAATGCAAAATCTAATAAAATTCACATTTTGTGCTGATTATTTAGAAAAAATTGTTTCAGAAATAATGTAACGTAATGAACGATTAATCTATTTTTTGTTCATACTAATAATTGTACTTCATAAAGTGATCATGTTGTAGATTCAATAACCATTTAAGTTGAAACTTTGGTCATTTAGTTGAGTTTTATCCAGAACTCGCGGGATTAACCTGCATGTAAAAACGGTCCAATATGCGTTTATTACATTTTGCATTATTATACAATGCCGTTTTAAAGCTGCGGTATGTCCCTTTAACATTTGTTGGAACTGTCACCATATCATGAGAGATAATCTGTGAAAAGAAAAGATCGATCTCCTCCACCTCATATCTGAGCTGCTACTGAAGAAATGCTCCGCCTCCAACCTAAAACAACCAGTCAGAGCCAGGAGGTGGGGCTTAGCACCGTCAGGCCACTTCCTATTGGCTGCTTAATGTGTTAACTGTGGAGAAATAATTTATTATTACAGAGAAATCGTTTACCACCTCGCATACACATACTCTTCCAGCTGCAGAGAGCAAGGAAGGGATTGTGATTGACAGCATTAAGCCCCGCCCCCTGGCTCTGATTGGTTGCCACTGGGAAAAGGTGGGGGAACTTTTTAGATGATTTGTTTCATGACAGACAGCTTCAACAAATGTCTATTTTTTACGTAAAAGTTACATACTGCAACTTTAAAGATGTTTTATTATATGTTAAATCCCAAATTTATTACATTATTATATAAAGTGGTGCTACAGTTCCTGTTAAAAATGATTAAAAATTTCCACTAAAAGCTGCAGTGTGTAACTTCTTTAAAATATATATATTTTTTACATATTTGTTAAAATTGTAACAATGTCATGACTTTATGAAACAGATAAAACAAAAAGAAAGAAATCAAGCTCCTATGCTAGAAACAACCAATCAGAGCCAGGAGGCGGGTCTTAGCGCTGTCAATCAACCCCTGTTACAACTTTTTCTCATTAGCGTAGCATGCTGTGAATGCTACATAAGTTAGCAGGTTGGAAAAATGGTCTTCCTTTATGGTAAAATGCTTCTGAATACATGAAGATGATTGACAGCGCTATGGCCCGCCTCCTGGCTCTGATTGGTTGTTTTCGGTCACCCAATCAGAGCTGCAATAGTAGCTCAGGGAGGAAGTGAAGGAGATTAATGTTTTCGCCTATTTTCTGTCTCATGACAACATAGAGACAGTTTCAACAAAATTGTAAAAAACATTTATAAAAGTTACATCCTGCAGCTTTAATTAGAAAGATAATGGGTGTCCAAACAGAAAACAATGCACAACCTCAACAGCTGAGAAACAAAGTGAGGTGTTATCTTTTGAAACAAAGGCGCCCTGAGGGACTCCGGGTCAGAGGCAGGGGAAGTGCAGCGGGGCGGAGGAGTAGATGGGGTAACCCAGCGGCGGGTCGGCGGCCTGAACTGTCAAGTTTCGGAGCATGAACGGGTGAGCCTGGATGCTGTACCGCTCCTCATCGTCGTTGGTGGCGTACAGGAGTTCCCAGGAAAGGTTTGCCCACTGACCTCTGACCCCCTCTCCGTTCAGACGGCCGACCTGCACCAGCTGCTCCTGCAGGGACAGGACCCGACCCGTGTAGGTTCCCTGAAGACGGAAGACAGAAAATACGTTTACTCAGTTACATTTACTTCACTAACCTTGTTTTGAAGAAAGGACTATTACTTGAGTAATTTTATTATAAAGTATTTCTTCTGCTATTTGAGTAAAATTTCTGGATTTTTTTTCCCACTGAATGAAAAATCAACAAGTTTTAACCAAAATTTCACCAGACCCAGACACACACCTGCAGTTTTTGTTAAAGTTTCATAAGTTATTTTATCGAAAGAAACTGATTTGGAACATTTTCTTTTGCCTGATTTTGTAAATTTTGTGTTACTGATATGAATCATTGTTTTTAACTTGATGTAGCAGAGATTGTTTGGTTACCATGGTGAGGTCGTGTCCCAGGGAGAACAGGAAGGGCTTCTCCTGAAGGACGCTGTCGTGCCAGCCTCTTTCTGTCGCCAGGCCGATGTACCAGTCCCGTTCATATTCCTCTAAAGTGCTGAACAGTTCCTCTGGGGACTCCATCGGCCCCAGGCTGGCCTGGTCAAAGAGCAGCTTGAAGCTAAACCTGTTGGAAGAGAAAAACAGACACACGTCTCTGACACAGGCTGTCGAATCAAAACTTTGGGTTTTGAGGATATAATATTTGGAAAAATCCTTATTTTTTCACCACTTTGGTTTTAATAGTTCAGGGCGGCCATCTTTGAATTCAGGTACAATTTTTATTTTTTAATAATGGGACTGAAGTCATAATATTACAAGAATATAGTTACAATATTAGGTGAATTAAGCAGTAATTGTATGAGAACTCCAATACAAAAAACTAAATTAAAATGAGAAAAGTTGACCATCTTGTCAAGTTACACTTTGGTATAAAACTTTTAGAAAAAAGAAAATGTGTCAGCATCTAATTTTTATCAGCTGCAGGACTTTGAAATGATAAAGCAAAATATTTTGAAGAAAAAAACCACATGGATTTAGCTGGTCATATCAGAACTTGCTTAATTCTCGCTAAAACAACTTATTTCTCTTCATTTTAAAGGGAACCCATTATGCAAAATGTACGGTTCTGTACGTCTGTTTGAGTCTACTGCTGTTAAAAACACAAGCACATAAAAAACAACATTAGGTTTTTGGTTTCTGGAAAACGAGCCGTTTCAAAAACTTCCCAAATGCACCAAATTAGCAGGACTGCCCTGTTACCTAGCAACCCCAGCTGAACTCCGCCCACTACCTAGCAACCCCAGCTGAGCTCCGCCCACTACCTAGCAACCCCAGCTGAGTTACTTTTCGAAAATATTTTTTATAATCTGTAGTCTCTTTTTTCAGAAGAGAAAAAAACGAGAAAGAAAAATTAAATCACATATTGAATCTGGTCGGTGGATAAAATGGTACATTTTATTTTGAAGCCAAATCTCCCAGCCCTATTCTGGTCCCATTAAAACCAGTTGAAATCAGGAGCTTCTACCTGAAGGCCTGCAGTGTGAGCTGGTAAAGTTCTTTGCTTGAAGACAGCCAGTCCAGTCCGTCTGTCCATGGCACGTCTCCGCAGTACAGCCTGTAGATGTAACTGGGGCTGGTGAACGCCGACTCCGCCCCCACAGAGATGAGGCAGGACAGCGCCACCTTCACATGCAGCTCCTTCAAAACCTCGTCCTCCTTCAGGGCTTTGGTCATGTCCTCCAGCGGTTCCCCCTGCGCCGCCAGCCCGAAGCGCCCCAGGCTGAAGCGAAACCATTCCTCCGGGAACAACGGCCTGAGCGACAGCAGGCGGGACGGGAGCAGCGGTGCCGTCTTCCAAACCGGAGGCAGGTTGAACGCCTCCGACTGCGGGCAGCTGAAGTTCAGGTGAGGGCTTTCCCTGAGCACCTCCGAGTTTCGGCCTCTGTCCACCGCCGGCATGCCGATGCTGAGCCCCAGAGGCTGCAGCGGCTGCAGCGCGGACAGCGCCATGTTCTCAAACAGGCTGTCCATCTCTACGGAGCCGGGCAACGAGGCGCCGGTCTGCAGCGCCGCGTGTCCCCGCTGCGCCTCCGCCGTCACCAACGCCACGGTCCGCCGGGCCGGCTGAGGCCCGAACAGGTCGTCCTCGTCCCCGTCGACGTCAAACTGGAGCTGTCCGGTCTGAACCCGAGAGAGGACATGTTGGACTCCACCACGACAGCCTCGGACGGTGGGTTACATGTGGTCTGGGCCAACTGGGAGGACTGGGACTTCATGCCTCCGACGGTCGACCCGACCTCGCT
This sequence comes from Poeciliopsis turneri, assembly GCA_922788865.1. Classification (NCBI taxonomy): domain Eukaryota; kingdom Metazoa; phylum Chordata; class Actinopteri; order Cyprinodontiformes; family Poeciliidae; genus Poeciliopsis; species Poeciliopsis turneri. The sequence continues at coordinate 1,346,895 of CAKLNU010000948.1, forward strand.
GCTCCACAGCAAACCTTTCTGCCTCTGTACACAGTGCCGCAGCAGCAGCCAGGTCAGTGCCTTCATGAAGTCCTCCTGCAGTTTCCTCAGGTTGTCGTGGGAGTCGATGATGCCGGAGAGGACGTTCCTGGCGTCAGAGTAGACGCGGACCGCCAGCGCGGCGCAGGGCATCAGCGCGTTGCCCCAGTGCAGGTTGAAGCCCTGGGTGAAGCCGAGCCGCTCCGGGCGCTCGAAGGCGGCCTCGAACACCTCGTCCACCCGGCGGGCCTCCACAGTGTGGCAGGACGTCTCCTGCAGCTCCAAACCCTGCAGCCAAGAAAAACTCACCTGACCTTCAATTTCAATTCAATGCATGAAAAAACATGAAATCTTTGAGTAATTTCAGTGCAAATATCTTAGTACACTTGAAATAAGACAAAATGTTGCTTTCAGAAAGATATATAATCTTGTTTTAAGTTAATTATTCCTGAATATTGATGATAAAGTACAAATTCCACTGGCAGAATATTTAACTTTTGACATTTTCCCATTTTATAGCTCAAATAATCTGCGAGTTGAACTTCCGCTTTTTTCATAATTGTTAAGGAATTATTGACTTAAAACAAGGTCATATATCTTGCTGAAAACTTGTTTTTGTCTTATTTCAAGTGAACTAAGATATTTTAACAAAAACAAAAGACTAGAATTAAATACTTGGTGAGACTTTGAGTTTTTGCAGTACAGCACTAATTATCAGCCAGACATTTAATGAATTACAATAATGTGAAAAAGCTTTTACAGTCAGTGTGTTATCACAGACATATTTGGACATGTAGATTCTTATGGGCGTTTTCCCACCAGAAAGTTTATTAGACTTGGTTCCAAAACCATCAATCCCATTAATAATTCTGCTATGCAATTATTAATAGTTTAATGTGTAACATGGTCACCAGATCAGCCTTACACTGTATTAAATCAAGCATATTATTGCATTCTTGGCAATATTTTTTTCATTTTCCAATTTAAAAATGTATTTATTCATTTGCATAATGTATTTTTTAAATACATTATTAAAAAAATGTATTTTTAATAATGTATATAACAATTTAAGTGGTTAAATAAAAAATTTTATGTGCCCGATTAATTGATTAATTGTCAAAAATAATTGATTGATAAAATAACAGCTCTAAAAATATAAGAGTCAAATTGAGCTCATAATGCAAATTAACAAGAAGTTTTCAATCTAAGGAAGCCCAGATGAGTCTCGTCTTGTCCACACCGATCACATGACCACAGCGAAAAGGAATCATTCATTAAACACCTGCAGTGACCATAAGAATCAGAAATATTTTCTGTAGTACCTTAATATTAACTGTACAGTAGCCGTATCCTCTCTCCAGGATCATTATCCAAACCATACGGTCCTGGAAACGTCCCAGGAAATGCGAGCCTGGAGCGACAGAACCTACAAACAGAGAGCACAGCATGAGTTGTCTGAATTGTACGTCTGAGGACGTGTGGCGTCTAATCCAAGGTCAAGAAAGGGGGAACACACAACATGCACTCAGCCTAAATAACAAACAAACCGCTTCGTTTTTTATCAGCTGCTGCTCTGTGGTCACATTCCAGAGCAAAAAATCGCATCAACAAACAGAAATCTACACAGGGTTGAAACAATTAATCAGATTAATCATGATTAATCGATTATTGAAATTAATTAACTCAAAAACCCAACATATTCAGAGCAGTAATTAAGCCAAAACAGCATAAAATATGTATGTATTTTACATTTAAATGAAATACACCTTTGTCTGGAAATATTATAATTTTTTACCCAAATCTCCTCAACTGACAGTTTTAGCTTCACCCAATTGATTAAATTTTAGGCAATAAAATGTTCATTTTTCTGTTTAACCAAACAATTTAATTGTTTATTTGCACCTTTTAATGTATTCCTGATATTATAAAAAAACAAGTTGTTAAATGCAAAATATGTAAAACGTGGCAATATTTTAATCGATTAATCGTCAGAATGATCAATTACTGAGATAGTCGTTAGTTGTAGCCCTGGATCTGAACATGAACACTTAGCTGTCCATCAGTCTCTCTTTTAGACGGTGCAGGACTTTGATTTCTGCAGACAGAAGACAGACATTTATTTCACCACAGCAGAGCAGCGAGGTTAAGGGAGCTTTTGTTTTACTATGACTAGTGCCTGCGTGGCTCAGGGATAATGTTGCGTCCCATAATGACATCTCAGAATAGTTCCAGCCGCTACCTCATGATGGAAAGCGACAGACTGAGCAGATTCCTCTTCCTGCTCACTGCTCCATAGCCTCCAGTGTGAGCAAAGCTAAAGGAACAGTACAAACCGCCGTCATTTAACAACTCGCCATTCTAAATAATACATCACCGCCACAGATTTAAAGCTCATGTGAAACAATAAAGTAAAATTTTTTTATCACTTTTGCATGGGCACTCCAGAAATATCCTGTTTGTGTGAGTGTTTTTCCCCATTTGGCCCGTTCTGATTGCGCGCAGAGTGTATCGCCGCAGCAGTGTAGCTCAGCCTCGGAGTATTATGCGGTTAATGTTGCGGAAACATTCAGATGTAATGAATACAGATCCGAGCGGTTTTTTTGGGTCACTTCACAGGAAACTCAGCGCGATGATGTAAGCCCGCATTACCGCCAGTACTTGAAAAAGGCTGCAACCGAGTTTCTGTTTAGTATTTTACCATGTGAGGGTCGCATACAATCCCTGCTTAACCCAGCGGTTGTTAGGTCACTGAAATATCTAAGAAATTATTTTCTGAACTCTTTGAACTTTTTTTGTGCTACAGTGGAAGGTTAGGACTGAAACAATTAATCGGATTATTTGTGATTAATCGATTATTGAAATTATCATTAGCTAATTTTATAATCGATGAATTGTTGATTGGAAAATACAGACTCAAAACAGGCATGTTGCTGAATGATTCAGAGCAGTAATGAAGCCAAAGCTGTACAAAAATATATACATTTTTGATTTAAGATGAACAAAAACGTATATGTTCTCTTCAACTGGCAGTTTTGGCCTCACATGGTTCAAATTCTGTAAAAAAAAAAAAAAAGAAAGTATTAATCAGTTAATCCAAAAAAATAAATTAAGTCAAGCAGAAAGGGGAGAGCTTTCACATGTTGATGTTTGAAGTATTTTTTTTCATCTTTGGATTGTAACTATGGCTGCAACTAGTGATTATTTCAGTAATGGATTATTATATCAATGTTTCTGATTATTTTTATTATTATTCAACTATATAAGCCTTTTATACAACATTAGAAATGCATTGAAAAGATGCAAATTCTATTCCTTTTAAAAATAATAAAATGCATTATCAAATATTCCTTTAGTGTTTTTATCTTAAATGCAAAATATATACGTTTGGGGAAGCCAGACAAAAATAGACCACTAAAGAAATAGACGATTACAGTAAAAAACATGTTTACTCCAGCTAATGATTGACTACTAAATTAATTGACGATTATCTTAATAATCAATTCATCATGATTAATCGCTTTATAACACAATAAAACGATTAATCTGGGTCGAATTGTTACACTTTTAACACTTTTAACAATTAGCAGTTGTATTCTGATAGAAACCGCAAATTAACAAGTTAAATTCCTTTTTTAAATAATAAAATAAACATTTTATGATCTAAAATGCAATAACATAATATTCCTTTTTGTTTTTGTCTTAAATGCAACATATATATGTATTTTGTACAGTTTTGTCCTAATTACAGCTCTGCATAAGTTCATTATTTCAGCAAATGCCTTGTTTTTGAGTCTGTACTAAATTATTTTACAATTATTTCAGTAATCAATTCATCATGATTAATCGTTTCATTAATAAAAAACAACAGATGATTAATCAGATTGTTTAATTGGGTTTTGTTGTTACATTTTCAGCTATGTAATTATTATTTGTATTCTGATGCAAATTACATTCTATGAATTAAATTTTTAACGTGAAATAATTTTATAGGAAGAACAGAGAAAGGATGCACGACCCACTAACCGAGTGAACCGCTAGCAAAGGCCGTCCTTAGAGCAGAGGCCAAGCTTCCACTCATCTGCTGGTAGAAGACGGAGTCCGGACAGGGACAGGCCGTCCCCACCGGGCCTGGCCAACTGCGCTGCGGCCTGGGAAATCCCACCAGGAAGATGGGCAGGGTGAAAAGGGGCAGCAGGGGGGCAGAGAGCAGGGCAGAGAGGGTCACCACAGCCAGCACCAGCGGCCACAGCGAGGCGTTGAGAGCCAGGAGAGTCCCGGCCGACTGACGCCGCTGCTTCTTCTCTGTCCAGGACGTCACCAGGACAGTGAGGGTGAATTTCAGCTTGGCCAGGAACTGACCCAGTCTGTCCATCAGCAGTCCCACCTGGGTTACAAATTTAACATCATCAGGTCTGTAACATAAGCGCCTCCATATAATCTGTTATTGCAGCAGCATAATCTCGCACTGAGACATTGAGAGGAAACGTTAATTTGTTGATTTATGTTGAGCTCACCAGAAGAAGCTGAACTCCAGTTCCAAAGGCGTCCCATCCAGGCAGGGTTTTACCTCCAGCTGCAAGCTGCACTAATATCACCACCACCATCTGCAAAAGAGCGTCCTCTGAGCTCTGCCACACCTGAAAGGCAAGAACCACCTGTATTCAATATCCTCATAATTATTAAAGTGGAGGGAGTGGAAATAGAAGAGAGCTCGTTCTTTTTTCTTTGGCCTCTGTGAATCTGGAACAAGTTGTTAAATAAATAATTCGAATGAGCTGCTGCTGGCCATGCCTCCAACTCAACGTTTACACTCAAATAGGAAAACGGCTCCAAACAGATGCACAATTATACAGCAGCATATCTTCGAAAAGCAGAAATGGAGCCTCCTGCACAACCAGCAACAGTGCAAAAACATAAAATCTTACGAAGTATTTTTGGTCTAGTTTCTATTGTAAATATTTTTGCCACACTTAAAATTAGGCAAAACTAACTTTTTCCTACAATGTTACAGAATTATTGAACTAAACTCCAATATCTTGGTGAAGAGATATTTGCAAGTTAAGTTTTATCTAATTTCAAGTGTGCCAAGATATTTTCACTAGAAACTAGTCAAAAATTACTTGGTAAGATTTAGCATTTTTGCAGTAAAGAAAGCAGTAAGCAGTTTCTGAACAATTTCAAATCACTTGTCTTTTCCAGCAGCCATTGTACAGTAGTAAAACCAGCTGACCAAACGTTCTGGAACTCTGCTGTGGTTGCTAGGTAACAGGGCAGTGCCTGCGTGTTTGTGACGTTACATCCGGAAAGTTTTGAAACAACAAATTTTCTAGGTGCAAAAAAAAAAAATTATTGCCAGAAAAATACTTTTTTTCAATCACTTTGGTTGTTTTTAGAAGCAGCATGGATTTATAAATCAGGTGAAATCTCCCTTTTTGGGGGCGAACGTACCGCTCTAAAGGCTCGCGTCAATCCCACGCTGACTGTGACACTGTGGAGCGACCGCAGAGATTCGTCCATTGACAGAAAAGCAACCATTGCGAACGGAGACACTGAAGTGGGACACAGAGCAGGTTCTGGTCAGTCGCATCTCCATGTAAACGTTAAGCATCAGAAAATGAAAAGCATGCAGCCAGACGCTCACCAAGATAAAGTAGGACTCTTCGGATTGCAGCTGCTACGTGCAACCCTTTGCTCTTCTGCTTGAAGCTCTGAACATTGGACATCCCTTTGGGGTACAGCGGATTCAGGAACATCCCTGCAACTACATAAGCTCCCTGAATCTCTCTTAGAGCCCAGCAGAGAGAGAAAAGTATGATGAGGAAGTAGCTAACTGGACCCCGAGGTCCTGTAACCAAGACCTGGGACTGAGCTGAGCCAATGAAGTGATGCAACAGTCCAGCCTCCGCCATGGCCGCCGCCAGCAGGCTGGAAAACAGGAGCAGCTCCCGGCAGCCGAGGCTCCAACCGAAGGAAGTGAGAGGGAAAGATGGCGACCCCCCGCTGTGAACTCTGTGGTCCCTAAAGGAGGTTCTCTGGCGCCTGCAGAGCGCGGCGACCTGGCTCAGGTCCAGGCTCAGCAGAAACCCGGCAGAGGTGGAGAAGAGGACAACGCCCAGCGATGACGGGATGAAGTAATTACAAACAGCGACGCCAAAGGACACAGCGCACATGAGGAGCAGCCTGAGGGACACGAGACAGAGACAGAGCGGCTCTCACATCAGTTCACTGGGACAAATAAACATAACTGACAAAATGAGTTCAGTAAAATACAAACTAAACTGTTGCCTTTAAATGGCAATAAACAGATTTTATCATTTTAAACACTGCAAAAACACAGACAATGTCTTGTAAGTGAAATAATCTGCCAGAGGAACTAGTACTTTTTTATTAACATTAACAAATTATTTACTTAAAACAAGCTAGTACAAATTGCTGAAAAGTTTTATCTTTTTATCTTATTTCAAATGTGCGAAGATATTTGCATTAAAACCTAAACCACAAATAATTAACAAGATTTTGTGTTTTTGCAGTGAAGATTTCAGTTTTGGCAAACCTGGATTGATTTTTCACCGATGCAGTCCTCGAGTTTCAATAGTTCTTTAGTTCAACACCATCTTGTTTGTATTACAGCTTCCATTAATTTGGACTTTCAATTCTCTTTGATGGAAGTATAACAATTTTATTAGTTTTTTTAATTACCAGAATAAAGTCATAACATTATAAAGTCACAACATTCTGATAATGAAGTAATTTTATAACAAAAAATTAAAAGGAGGAATGTTGTACTTTGATACAAGTTTTTAGATAATTTAAACAGACAAGTTTAAAGATAATTGATCTATCAGGTGTGAAAAATAGAAGTGGAGCCTCCTGCACAACCAACAGCAATTGCAGGCCAATTAAATAAGAAACTGATTGGTTTTATGAAAGTTAACGACAATGTGATAATAAATTAGCTGACACAATAAATTATAGCAAAGAATATCAACACGTGTCTTCTCTATGTGACAAACGTTTGTTGGTCATCGTGTAGGAATATTGATCAGGATTTACCTGATGTTGCTGGACATGGGCGAGCCTCCCAGGCCGAACACCAGAACCTGCTCCATTCCCCAGAGGAGCAAGGCGTCGAGCGGCGGCAGAACCCCCAGCGCCCAGAGCAGCGGCAGGAAGACGAAAACCACGTGTAGCGTCTGGCTGGCCAGCTGGAGCTCAGGAACAGCGTGAGAAAACCTGGACAAAATGTTAACGTCACTGTGACTGAAGCGATTAATCAGAATGATCGATTATTGAAGTAACTTAAATATAAAAGAACACTTGCTGAAAAAAGCAATGAAGTCAAAACTGTACAAAATAAATATAAATTTAGCATTTAAGACAAAGAAAACATACGTCTTTAACTTTTATATAAAAAAAAGTCTTTTACATTTTGTTAAAACTGCCACCATGTTTTAACAGTATAAGGAGTCAGAACCACCTCCTCCCTGAGCTGCTATTGCCGTTTGAAGAAAAGTGGCGCTCCTGGTTAAAAACAACCAATCAGAACCAGAAAGAGGGTCATAGCGCTGTCAATCAAACTCGTGAAAGTGCTGCTACATGTCCTAATGGCACAGAAACAACTTAAAGTTCCAGAAAAAACATTTTTCCACCATCATCTGTGGCTATGCTAAATAGCATTAGCATTCATGATGGGCTCTGCTATCAAGACGATGTTGCAACGTAGCGAAGAGAAACTGTGTGGGTGGCAACACATACACAAGGATGATTCATGATTGACAGCGCTAAGACCCTACTCCAAATTTATATATGCCAATTTTGTTATTAATTTAATTGATCAATCATCAGAATAATCGATAAGTCGATTTTTTTGATTAATTGATTGATCTGATCATTTGTCCCAATTAAATGCCAGAATGATCAATTAAGCTGATCATTTCTTCATCTGATAAATTGTTGGAATACATGATTAACTGGATAAAAAATATTCTTTATCCGATTAATCTATTATTCATCAGAATAATAATTTAGTTAATTATTCTGATGAACTGATGTTAATTGATCAGAATAATTAACAAATTAATCTGATCATTTTCCCCCCATCTAATTTTCAGAATAATCAAGTAATCTGACGATTTATCTTATAAATCATCAGAATAATTTATCAATCTGAATTAAAAAATATATATTTATTCGATTAATTGTTGGAATAATCGATTAATCGAATAAAAATCAGAGTTGGAGGTTTGACGTTTCCTGAAAACGGAAGCCGGTGCGTTGTTGCTCACCTGTCAGCCAAATCCACGGCAATGAAGATAAAAACGTAGAGCGGCCGGGTGAGCGGCGTGATCTCGTACGTGTCCTGTGCTTGGAAAGTCGCCGTCTCTGCAGCCGTATTTACGATGAGGGAGTACTCGGCTACGCACAGAGTCACCCAGCTGAGGACAAACACGACCAGAGAGGCGCCGGTGCTGCCGTACAGAGCCGTCAGTCGGCCCAGGAACACGTACCACGTCCCAAAGCCGCACAGAACTCCAGCTAGGACGGTGTGCAGAACCACATTCAGGCCGAACCTCTTCCCCGGAGCGATGAATCGGACTGTCTCCGGGCTGATGCACTGGGTGAACTCCACCTCCTCCTCATCAACCAGGTTGTTGGGTGCGCCTAGTCTCTCCACTACGGTGCCGCTCCTCCGTGCAGCGTGCAGCGCCAGCGCCTGAACACCTGCTGCAGCTGCAAACATGAGAATGCCAGAGAGAACGGCGGCATAAAGCTCGTGGAGCAGCTGCAGCTGGCAGAGCAGCGTGCCGATGCCGCCGAACAGCCATGGCGTCAGGAACAAAACCGCTTGGTTGACGTATACGTAAGGCGGGGCACAGTAGCCGAGCTTGAAGCGGGGACCCCCCAACACGGTTTGGGGGAAGCGCTTCCAGAAGAACTCTTGCTTGTACTCGTTAAGAAGGGGCACATCTGGCCCCATTCTGACCATTCCAGAAAGGCTGGCAGGTCATCTCCATGGAAACGGAGGAGGCATCTCTGTCATCATCTCGGCCATGTGGGACGACTTACCTGGAAAACAAGAAACACTTCAGTCACATTACAGACAAGAGAACAGGAGAGAATCCAAAAATGTGCCAGAGTAGCACAACTTCAACATATTTTTACTCAAGTAAAAAGTAGCTCAGAAATTACTGAAGTACAAGTAAAAAGTATAGCCTAGTAAAAATACTCCTAGAAGCAAATTTGTTTCAAAAGTGCAATTGAGTAATTACAATTACCAATTGACTAATTAGATAAAGAGAACTAAAGCTGACTGCTTATGCTTCATTGAACACGTTCAGACAGATCTATGGCCTATGCAAATCATTTTCATTAAGTTTTTGTCTCATTATCTGAAATATTCTTAGATAATGAGATTTCAGAGCTATTTTAAGGAGTCTTGTCACTTTAAATGCAAATAAGCTGCTGATGGCCACTCCCCCAAATCAACGTTTACACATGAAAATTGCTGCAAACAGATGCACAATTATGTAACTGCACATCTTTGAAAAGCAAAAGTGGAGCCTCCATCACAACCAACAAGAATACAGCACACAGACCAATCCAGGACATGAGCTACAAATGCACTAGCTGCTCAACCTGGGTTAAGGAGAAAAAAGCTGGATGGTCCAAAGGCCTCAACATTTTTAATTTCATTTGGAAATTAAGGCAGCAGAACTTCAAGCTCAAAGTTAGAGCAGGAGTCTAACAAGAAACAGTAGCGCATTTTGAGTTTCAATCTGCTGGCAAGCTTCATGGTTTTATTCTCAAATAGGTTTTGGTGCTAGCCCACACTGCTAAAGATCCTCCATGCCACGCCGCATCGATGCAGTAACGGCATAACTGACTTCTTCAGTGTTAAATGATTAAAAATGTTGTTTTATTTGTTTAATATAATATTGTAATTCTATTTAAACTATAATGGGCAAAATAACAAAATACAGCGTGAAATAAATATATTAGTTTAATAAATTAGCTTTTCACTGATAACATATTGAAATACACCTGTACAGGTAATATAAGCTAATAGGGGCTGTTTTTTTATTACCATGCTGCAAGTGTTTAGAGGATTTGGATCAGAACCGAGAGCTAAATAACAAAACGTTTCTCATGTGCTAAATATTTAAAATCAATCTAGAAAGATGAATCTAAAAGGTGAGTGAACCTGGTTTGTATCTAACGTTTCTGAGCAAAAACAGCAACAGCTGCTGAGAGACCAGAGCAAAACAGAGCAACAGTGCCCTGATGGGAGTCCGCCTGCTTTAACACATTATTACAAATGAAACAACCCGGTGACACCAAGCCAGGTTGGTTATTACAGATGAAGGGTCTCAAAAGACTGAACCTTTGCTAGCTCTGTGGCTGAAATAACGGAGGCAGGCAGCGCCTCAATCCGCTAACTTCTCACACTAATAGCTAAAACACAGAAGGTTTTGAGCAATGAGAGATCAACTTACTATCAGGGGGATAAGGACCAACGGCAAAGACCATGTAGTGATATTTTCCACAAGATAATTATGAGGTTTGAGACGAAAAACAGCCTGCAGTTCCCAGTATTAACATTAGCTGCTGGCTAGCCATAGCACAGCTAACCGACAGCAGCATGATGCCCTGTCAGACTTTGACCAATCACAGAGCAGCTTACAGGAAGGAGAGAACTCTGATTGGTGTAGGAGTTTTAATCCCGCCCACAGAGCGTTTATCAACCAAACACAATAAAGAATCACAAATCAGTTTGATTTCAGCTATAAAATACATGAAAAACACTTCATACAACTAGAAATATATATATGTCCTAAAAATATATATGTTCTAAAATAAAATAAATTTGCAAAGGACCATAAATTTTACATTTCGTTTATTTTCCATTCACATTTAAAGTAATAAAAACATAAAACAGAGATTGTCAACTTTTCTTTTTTAATGATTAATTGAAATAGAACAAAAGTGCTGACATACAACAAATTTACAAATACAGTATTAAAAAGGTGTAAAGTCTTCATATAGGAGGGTATAAGGAAGTTTTTTTTCTAAGTTTGATTTAAAAAGTGTTGGAAGTGCTGGATCTAGTAAAAAATGTATGTAAACATTTTAAAGTGTACAGTCACAAAATTTTATAAAATGAAAAAAAAAACTAAATATTTTCAGATTTTTTTTTATCCCTTCATAAAAGTTTCTTGACATTGCAGTTTTGATGGTGAGGCTGTATGAAGGATCTCCAGTAGCAGTCAGTTCTGCAGTGAAACTGAAGAAGTCTCTGACTGAAGAAAGTCGTTTGACCTCACTAATGCACATTTAAACCTTTTGGAAAACTTTCCCATAACGACTGAAGCTGTTATAACTGCAAAGAGTGAACAAAAAATCATATTAAACCCAATTTACGTGTCGGGACGAAGAAACACACTTTTAGTGATACGTAATCAATGAGAACCAGTGACATGACGCTCCCTGATTCAGTCTGAATATTCATGTTTGTGTGAAGGAATATCACCAATCAAGAAAAAGGCTATCCCTATTTACAAGTATATCAAATGTCGGTACTTGCACCATTGTATTTAAATCCTGATTCTAATGCTCTTGGCTCCGGGTCATTTGTTTGCATTTGAAACGCATTTAATTTTAAAAAGAGGTGCAAACAACAAAATATCACCATAAAACGAAATAAAGAGAAAAATTTGGATTTAGTAGCAGATGTTGGTTACTGTAAGTCTGAATAACGGAGGTCAGGAGGGTTTTTTTTCCCATAAAAAGCAAATCTTTCTGCTTTGTTTGTAAGACAATCCATCAGAAGAAAGGCGATTGTCAGGCCTGACAGCCCTCGTTTAAATCTGTAATCCTTCCAACACTTTAAGAAATATGTTTTCAACACTTAAGTCAAGGAGAAATAATGCAAATGTCATGATTTATAAAAGGCTGGCAGAAAATTGCACAAAAAGCTTATCTGACAAACCAGTGAAGAATGATTTCTGGTAAATTTACAGGAAAATTGGATATTTCTCAATTGTTTTCTTTTCCCATAAACTTTTTTCTCCTTTTTAAAGAAGCAATACGCTTTGTGGGATTGAAATAATGTGATGAACGGCACACAAGTTCAATACTACAATAAATGACACGCAAGGTCAGAAATGAAAAGCGGTTAAGATTTTATGCTTCTGTGAGATTTGCTCTCATCCAAAATGTCTACACAAAATAGAAGCATTTTCCCTTTTCATCCTAATTGTCCGTCTCCAGTCGCTCTTTATTCCACAGGAAACGAATTACAGGAAAATGACAAGCGACAGCAATAATTCAATGACACACTTCAAAAGAAGCAATATGGCAAGGCAGGATGTATTTGTGAGAATAAAGGAAAATGAACTTGGGATATAATATGCACCTTTTGAGGACAAAATAATCTAGATTTTGATGATGACTTGCAGAGGGGCGTTTGGAGCAACTAAACGGCTCCACTTCACAAACGCTCAAGCAAAACACTTCAGGACTTTCCGCAAAATGGAGAGCTTTTATGCATTTACATTACACACATTACATAGTTATATAAACACCAGCTTAAAGGTTTTAGGTGTTGATATGAAAATAGAGTAGACGCAAAAACAATCTGTTCAAAACTCTGTTATAAAAACGAAATAATTTCTTCTATTTTAGTTTGATCAATAGATATAATCTCTCATATTTAATAAGATTCTATTGTCACTGATATCTGACCCAAAATAAATCTGGTAATAAAGAGCAGTACAAAGTTTTCACTCTATAATATACAATTAAAATAAATTAGATGTGAGATTTTAATATTTTATGACAATTTATCCCTATTATGTGTGAAAATGCTCAACTGCAAAGAAAAGTAAACAGTTAAACAATTCCGATTTAAATAAATGGTAATGGAGTTATAGGGAAAGGTGTTCAACGTACAAATGTAAAATCTTACCAAGTATTTTTGGTTTAGTTTCTACTGAAAATATCTTTTTACAGTGTAACTTTTCAGCATGATGTAGGAGCTTGTTTTGAGTCAATAAATACTTTCTGAACTCCAAGTCAGCAACAAAACTCTTGTCTTTTTCAGCCATTCTACAAAACCTGCTGAACAAACGTGCTTTAGTTCCACCGGGGTTGCTAGGTAATGGGGCTGAGCTCCACTGGGGTTGCTAGGTAACGGGGCTGAGCTCCAGTGGGGTTGCTAAGTAACGGCACAGTGCCTATGGAATGTCACGAAACTACTGGGGGGTTTGTGAAACGACTCGTTTTTCAGACACCAGTAAACATTACTTTACTGCCAAAAAAACGTCTGGGTGACTTTTTTTAAGTGCTTGGGCTATTTTTTTTAGAAACAGTACAATCCCAAATGGAAGTTTGAAAATATAAAAAAGGTCCAGTTTACAAAGCGTCTGCTTTTTGCGACACTTTTTGCAGTAGGATGAGGAGGTGGTCACATGATCAACAACTGGATGCGATTACTGGTGGAAAACATGACCGAAAGTAGTTGGAAGATTACGACACGGAAAGGTTCTTATTTAGTGGAAACAATTACAATTTTTATTTTTTTTAACATCAGCAGGAGATGCAGTTCCGTTACAAATGTGAGCAAAACTTTGTCGATATTCCGGTAATGTCGGAAAATTAAATTAGAAACGCAGTTAAAATAAACATGTTTATGTGGTAAGTTGTCCTCCTCCTACCACTTCCTGATGTCTTCTTCCTCATTTCTGCCAGGAGAAACATCTGGTTGTTGATCACATGACCCATATGATGTTTCCATGGCAATTCTGCAAAATTCACTCATTTCACTACAGCTGGAAAACCACCTCATCCAAGCACAAACATATAATAGCAAAAAACATGTTTTTTTCTAAATTGACCTGTTTCTATAAAGCGAATTTATCTTTGTAATTCCAGCTTGTAAATGGAAACAAAAACATTCTCTTGAAACTGTGCAAAACCTTGTACTTGTGATTACATTGACCATATAACTGCACAATTTGACATTCTAAAAATAAATCCACTTACTAAGAAGTAAGTGGATTTAGTTTTTGCTAAAATATTTTGGCGCATGTATGAGATGTTTTTTTTTTTTTGTTCCATATTTAAATTGGTTTATTTCACAAAACTCCAATTGAAACATTTCACAGCTTCACACGATTAACAACCAGATGTTTCCACTGGATCAAACCACAAAGAAGACGACAGGAAGTGGTGGTAGGATGAAAGCATAGCATGTTTTTGAGTGACTGTCTGCATAAACATTATTTAGTAGAATTATCACAATTATGAAATCGTGTTTTTTCAACATTTGTGGTGTATTAAGAAAGTTTTGTCTGCAATTATAATGTAAACGGAGCAAGTGATGCCACGCCGCGAATTCACTCCTGAACCTGAGTGGAAATACGCCCCACTCAGCAATTATTCAGTCTTAAGACTAATGGTGGCTCCGAATCTACAGACACAGCAAATGCTCGGTGCTACTGGACCAGCAGTAATGGGTGCCATACACACCGCGTGTGTGCGTGTGTGTGTGTGTGGTGAAGACTTTACCAGGGAAAAGAGGGGGTGGCATCATCTATAACTGAGTCGCAACATGCAAACATCTCTAATTATGAATTTACATCACAAGTGCGGCGGATAACCCAGTGCCTCCTCTCCGCCTCCGGAGCCACGCTCCATATCCATGAAAACAGAACCTGTCACATTCCATTTGACAGGTTATGCTACCAGCCATGTGGTCCGCTCACGTGGCCCAGCGAGGGGAAGACACACAGAGCGGTGCATCTGGGTTCACTCAAAGGTGATGAATTATTCACGTTTTTTATGCTAATGTCATTTTAATGTAAGAAACACTGACAGATATGCAGATCTGCAACATACTCTGGAAAGTGTTATGTCCACTATAGGCCCCCGCTACCCACAGCAGAATTAGAAACAGTTATATTTATGACATCCATGGTGCACATACTGTACACAAATAAAGCATAATTATCCCCTGCAATACCTAATGCATTAGAGCACTCACACTGAGCCCCCAAATCTGTGCTCTGAGTCCATCAGCTGCCATTTGATGTCAGGCACAGCAAGGTAATGGCAGTGCACTCACTTGCGAAGTCATTAGCCCCGCTTAATGCTGGGAATTAAAACAAATTAAGTGAAGTTAAGTACATGCATTAGAGAAGCTTGTTTGGGGGAGAGCTTTTCATTTTCTCCTCTGCAGAACCGTCTCTAGCAAAGCCAAGAAGAACAAAATGGAAGAGCAAGATCTGCTGCTCCAACTGATGAGTTACCGCTTCAGAGCTGGAGGAGGGAAAAATCACCAAGGGCTGATTAGCGGCGTTACTGGAGCTACAAGGACACCTAGCGGTCATGTTAACAGCACTAATCATGTTAATCCTGCTGAGGCTTCAGCTGGCAGCACTTCTGGACCAAACAATGAAAAAATATGGAAACAACTAGAGAGGGAATTGTACTCTACACTGCAAAAACACAAAGTCTTGCAGAGGATTTTCGTCTAGTTTCTAGTGAAAATGTCGTTTCAGTGGTATATAAGTGTGCGTTTGAAGTCAATAATTTCTTAATGTTGATAAAAAGTGATATTCGTTTTCTAATAAAATGGAAAAACTGTCTTGGTAAGTGAAATAATCTACCAGTGGAACTAATAATTAAAAAAAAAAAATCAGTACTAAGGAATCATTGACTTAAAACGAGTTTGCATATTTTGCTGAAAAGTTACTTCTAATTTAATTTCAGTATCTTAATACTGAAATACTGCACTTTTGACTTTTGAATACTGCAAAAACACAAAATATTACCAAGTAATTTTAGTCTAATTTTTAGTGGAAACATCTTATGGTGCGCTCCCACCAAACGTGTTACATCAAAAATGCGTCTCGACGTTTCAAGTCGGACCGGTTTGCACTCTGAATGCAGACGCTTAACATTTTGTTCTGCACCTCGCGCTTCGTGTGTCTGGTTTACATTCAAAGTCTGTATGGAGGCGTGTTGACAGATCAAACGCTCCAAACGGATCAAATTTTTGCAGTGTAACCTCCTGCTTTATCAGAAAAGAGTGAAAAATGTCAGAGTAACTAAAACTGAAATAATTAATCCGATTAATTGATTATTTTTGATTAATTGTGATCAATCGATTATTTCGATTGTGATTAATTGAAATTGTCAACTAATTCAGTAAATGATTAATCATTAACTGGAGCATGGAGACAAAAAAGGTACTTTTGTAATTAAATTGCTGTAATTAAGTTAGTTGTAAGAAGTGAACTAAAATATTTGCACTACAAATGAGACCAGAGTAGTTCATAAGATTTTATCATTTTGCCTGGCAACATGAATTGGATCGGTTTTTATTGTGCTTATTAGGCCTGTCGCGATAAACGATAAGTCAATTAATCGAACGATAAATTAAAACTATCGACCTCATTTTAATTATCGGCTGTATCGTTTCTTCCTGCCTTTTTCTCTGACTGTTGATGACACTGAATGAAAAAAGGCTCAACTCCGTTTCTCTCCACTTCCTCCCTTCCTTACTTCCTTAGTGTAATGCCCAGCGAGCTGCAGGATCTTATGTCGCCGATTGTCGGCCCATTATCAAAACCTGAGAGACACATTAGCCGACAGAAATCCTCGCTATAACGGTTCGATCGAAACCGTGTTGTGTCCAGCAATGGACACAAAATAATAAGTCCAGTTCACTAATTTTGAAACCAGGCATTAATCAATTCCTTACTACAATCTACCTGCAATGCATGTGGCGAGTGTCAGTCTGACTGAATGAAAATCATTATAACTATTTATGTCACGTTAACGAAGAACAGCTGAAAAGTTACCGGGTTTTCTGGTAGAAATTTCGCTCCAACTCCTCCCCTAGTTATTTATATTTTCTTTGCACGAACTGTTGAATAAACATTCATGTTGTTTCCGATGTCTGCTGGACTTCGGGTTGCACCGTGTCAGCTGTTCGGGATTCCCTCCGTGTTTTCCCCTCAGAAAGCAGGAGGAGAATCCGCGCTTTCTGATTGGCTACCGGTCACATTCAACAGGCTGCGTCACTCTCCCAGTCTGGATAAATCCTTGATTTAGATCGGAGCGGCACAACGATCTACCGTAACACACAACACTAGTGACAATCTCAGAACGAAGAACGTTCTAAGATTGTAGTTCGAGGTAAAAAAAATCCTGTAGTTTGAACTACTGCATCAGGCAGTCGGATGTCTTCTCTATTTAAATCTAATATTACTGAAGGGCAATATACTATACAGACTTCATAATCTGCACTCTTTTGGTTGAATGCAGTATTTAATTCCACTTTGGCTTTAGTTGTTTTATTTATTTTGTGTATCAGTCCCAGTGTTAAGTGTTCTTTTGAAAGTAAAGTGTATCTATCTTTGGCAGGAAATCGCATGTATTATTCCTTATTTTCCATTAAATCAATGTAAAAAGGTCTTCAAACAATATTATCGTTTATCGCAATAATTTTTTGAGACAATTTATCGCCCAACAAAATCTGTTATCGTGACAGGCCTAGTGCTTATAAGACATTTATTGTGAAATGGTGCTTTATAGATAAACTATATTGAACTGAATTCCTTTGATTGATCAATAACTGTATTTTCTATTAGATTTATCAATGATGAACAAACAGAAACATCTTTTATAAATGATTAAATACGCCCATCAGCGACATGACTGGGGCTGGCTTTCCGAAAAGAGGCTAACAACATGAAACCGACAATCTCTGAAATCCATTTGGACCTTATTCAAGATTACATCTTCATCTGAGTGACTGCAGATTATTGTCCACAGAGAGGTGTCCTAAAGCTGGATTATCCACTTGTTGGGGATGCGTTTGACCCGATGGATGAAGCCTGCCAGCCTCACGCGCTCCTCCATCTGTGAGCGTTTTTTTTTTTTTTCTTTTTCTGCAGCTTGTTTGGAGCTGAAATGACACCAATACCTCTCATCCTCAGATTACATGGTTAGTGATCCGCATATGTGGGAAAAAAATTAAGTCAGAGATTTTGAAGGGAAAGTACTGCATGTCAGAGTCCAGTAACCTAATATACCCCCAACTGAAAGCAAGTTACTCATTTCTAATTAGAGTTGGGCGATACGGCTTAAAATAAAATATTTGTTCATACCAGATCTGATTTTAATACTTTTTCTTTTGCTCACTTTTTTTCCAGAAAAAGAAATGAGAGAAAATATTAAAATGAAATGTGTTTTTATTTAATCTGTTAATTGTACGACAGATCATTTCTGTTCATTTATGAGAATATAGTTATAATATTAGCATAAAAGATGGAATTTTTGCAGAAAAAATGCCTTATAACGTGTTTTTAAAGAGATTAAAGTTTTTAGTTATCAGGATCAGATGTGACCAAATCGGTTCGCCTCATTCTTTCTTCAAAATACACTCAGTCGTTTGAAAGATTATTCCAAAGTCCTGAAAAAAATACAAAATATTACCAAATATATAGCTTCTTTTGAAAATAACTTAATAAACATGAAATATTACAAAACTAACTTAAAAGTAACTTTTCAGCAAGATATAGGAGCTTATTTTAAGTAAATATTTGCCTAATATTGATGAAAAGGTTCTAGTTCAACTGACAGATTATTTCACTAATAACATGGGGAAAATATATTGTTTTACTTGAAGAAATCTGCCAATGGAAATAGTACTTCTGGTACTTTTTCATCAGTACTACGTAGTTATTAACTTAAAACGAGGTCCTGTTTCATACTGCAAAGTTACTTGCAAGTTATTTTTGTCTTGTTTCAAGTGTATTCAGATATTTGCACTCAAAACTAGACAATATATTGTAAAACATGCTGATGTGTTCAAAAAATAAATATTCTTAACTATTATCTGTAAAACCGATACTGAAGTATAACTTCAAAGATGCTCAATTTTAATGATGCTAATATGTCGTCATAGAGTTGACCTGAAATTAATGTCTAAATAAATAGAAACTGTAAAAGAACTGTCAAACAAGATGGCCGCCTTGCAGATGGTGACATCACTCTGAACCATGGAAACCCAAGAAGTGCAAAAACTAAATAAAATAAAATAAAAATTAAGATATTTCTAAATGAAATCTTCAAATAGTTGATAAATCAATAAATTTGATTGATCACCATGTTGCTTTACAATGTTCACATGAAAGTAAAACAAAATGCAATCACTAAAACTAAAACCAAACGAGCCTGGTTGATTTTATTGATTCAGTCAGTGGACCTGTGGGTCTGGTCCTGTTTGCGACTGGAGCAGCTGCCGTCAGAATGGGGTTCCGCGGTCGGAGCGTTGCTCTTCGTTCTCCTGCTCTGCTTCAGGTTGGACTCGGCTTGGCTGCGCCGACCTACATTTGGCGTTTTTTGCCTTTGACCTGAATCAGAGATCAAAAGATGGTGAGCGTTAGTTAGAGTCAAAGGAAACCGTGTCGGCTCTTAAAAATATGCATTCTTTGGTTTTCTATTTTTTCAAACAATAATATCCCAAAAAAAAGATAAATCAATTAAAAAACAAAATCGGACCCAGTATTTTTGGTCTAGTTTCTTGTGCAAATATCTTAGTTCACTTAAAGTCAAAATTAACTAATATAGAAGCTTGTTTAGAGTTCACAATTCTTTAATACAAATTTAAAAAAGTATTTGTTTCATCAGTGGATTATTTCACTTATAGCATGGGGAAAAATTCTTATAAGTGAAATAATTTGCCAGTGGAACAAGCAATGTTAAGGAATAATTTACTAAAACAAGCTCCAATAATGGAATTAGATATCTGAAGTACAAACCAGACCAAAATTATTTGGCAAGATTTTGTGTTTTTTTGCATTGTGCATAAATTTTAAATCATACGTTCATCACTGGAAAAACACAAAAAATTACCAACTATCTTAGAAATAAGACAAAAGTAACTTAGAAGTTATTAACTTTCTTAGTATTTTAGGAAGATATGGGAGATTATTTTAAGGAAGTAATTCCTTAATATTAAAAAAATTAACCTTTTCCACTGGCAGATTATTTCACTTGAAGACATTTTTCCCATGTTACAAGTGAAATAATCTGCCAGAGAAAATGGCTTATTTTTTTTTATCAATATTAAAGGATTACTGACTTTAAACAAGTTCCTATGTCTTTCTGACGAGTTACTTGTACTTATTGACAAGATATTTTCACTAGAAACTTGACCAAAAACATTTCATTTTGTGTTTTAGTAGTTGCACAGCCTAATTCCGATCATTTTTTAAAATGAAACTTGTAATTTTCTTGCACACTCACTCTTCACGCGGTCGTCTGCGCTGCTTGGCGGGGTGTAGCGGCCGAGTGTGATGCTGTGTGATCCGCTGTTTATACCCGTCCCCCTCAGAGTGGTGCTATGCGGCAGAACAGCCGCCAGTCCAGATGGAGAAATGTCAGCGGAGGGCAGATGTCCTCCAGAGTGCTGAGCGTTTTGCTTTAACACAAAATATTTAAAAAACATGTAGCTTTAAATAGAGCTGGACAATAAATCAATTATACATATATATCATGATAGACATGTGATCAACATCAATAGATAATACATCTGACAGAATATTCAATGAATCCTGATCCAGAACCGCACAGCATTCTGGGAGATGTAGGCAGAGGAAAGCCTACAGCTGAGGGGAGTTGAAACTTTGTCATATGGCACAAAATTGTTTTCAAAATTATTTGATACCACAAAATCAAGCAAATAAAGTAGCTCAATTTTTTTCAGAATGTATATTTTTGCAGATATCAAACAGATAAGGTGTTTATATGATAGATTTAAAAAACATAAAAATGAGACTTTCCAAAAATATAATATTTATCTCACTGAGATTTAACTTGGTGAGATAAATCTCAAAGATTTTCTAAAAAAAAAGTAAAAATTTCCAACTTCTGGAATGTAAAAAGTCAGACATTTTTAACATTTGAAACTCAGATATTTTCACTTTTTTTCTAGAAAATTTCAGTTATTTTTTTAACTCCTCTAATAAACTGTCATACATTTTGCCCATTTGCTGTGTAAATAGAAAATAATCTACTTTTCAGTTACTTTTTGGCTGGACTGGACAAATTTATTTTCGGTAATAAGAACAAGGTTTTAAGGCAAATTTTTCAAAAATATTTACAACATTTAATGAAGTTTAATAAAAAAAATGCCTTTTGTTTCACCTTCACAAAAGGTAAAATAGTTTTACCTTTTGTTAAAGCTTTAGCTGCTTGACCTCTCTAGGCCAGATGAGCAAAGTTGGTGGAATCACCTCTCTCACTCTTCAGTTACCTAGCAACTCTCTCACTCTTTGGTTGCCTAGCAACAACCTGTTGAGCAACTGGCACAGAAGCAGTTTAAGGTTCCGCCGCTGTGTGCCTCATAAGTAATTCAAAATAAAAAAACTATTTCCCTGCTTTTTCCTGTGGATGAAACAGGGAAGTTCTGGACTCAGATTTATAAAAAAAATTTATCAATAAATATTGATATTGACTAATATGAAATGCTTATATGATGATACGCAGAGGTCGGTAGAGAACAGTCAAATAAAACTAGTGGTACTTCAATATATTTTTACTCAAATAAGAGTAAAAAGTAGCTGAGAGAAAAAAGTAATTTGGTAAGAAGTCTACTCAAGTACAGATCAAATTATCAATCATTTAATATTTAAAAAATAAGTAAGATGGACCAAAATATACAGTTAAGTGGACATTTTGGTATTTCAAAGTCAAAAATTACAATAATTCAGATAAGTAAGAAAAAATAACAAAATCAGGCAAGTGAAAATTTTTCCATATCAGTTTCTTTTGATAAAATACTTTATTTTTTTGGCTAAAACGTGTTTGCTTTTCATTCTGGATACTCTCTCACAATGGAGAGAGTATCCAGAAATTGATACTTCATAATGAAATTACTCAAGTAAAAGTAAAAATACCCATAGAAGTAAATAATTTTAAAAAAGGAATTACTCAAGTAAATGTAACTGGTGATTTGTTTGTCGGCCATATTGTCCAGCCCTGGCTATGGGTTTAGAATGTGGATCTGATGTAAAGTATGAGTGAAATCGTATGAAATGATCCTTTAAGTGCCAACAGGGTCAGATTAATGCCTTTAGGTTCATCCATATGCTTTATTTTCTCCTCCACCCCCCCATCCGGGAGAGCTTGGTGATTAGATTGCTTGTTGTTCCACATATATAAGCATCTTACAGGGAAATAGTAATTACTGCTCATCAGTAACAACGTTCAGATTCAGCAGCAGCAGCTATAGACTGAGCAGGGAAACTCATTGATGAGCGCCATTGAAAGGATGTGTGGGTATTTTAATGAGGAAACACGGGATCGGCGATCTGTTATTTCCATACCAACGATTAACGAGCAGACAGAGTCGCTGTGACCCGGCTAATACGGGCTAAATCCACTGGTGCATTATGGGCCGGGCACATTTCATCTAATCAGCAGGATGATGCTAGCAGGCTGAGGATGCTTTTAATTCAGAGCTGCATTATGGTCCCTCACTCCTCATTACAATCTCAGCAGATCAGCCAAACTCTCACAGTACCATCTGGGTTTCCCCCAACATTCGATCTGGACCTTGGTTGACGTTTTGTTTATGTAGACTGAAGTATACTAAATGTTTAGTCTAAGTATACTAAATGTTCATTTTTACAGCTATGTTGTTGATATCTATTTATGTCTATTGATGAGCCAGGAGCAACTTATGTGTTTTCTTCAACTAATCAGCAACAGTGTATTCTAAGCCTGGCGGGCCACCAGGCTTTACTTGAGCCCCCACCAGTCTAAGCATTGCCTATTTATTTAGGTCTTTTTAAAATGTTTGCATTTTTTAAGACGTGTTCAGGTATTAATCTTTCAATCATACATAATTATCGAGGGATATTTAAAAAATTTCCTGTCAACTTTAAAAATGTTTTTAACTTAAAAATGCCTGTCCCAGCACACCCAACCACCAGGCTTATGTTTTCTGGGGAAAACTTTCAGCAACAAACAAAAGTTTTAATCAATTATAAAAAATAATTGTCAGCTAATTTAGTAATCAATTAATCATAACAGACTATATATATATATACATTCCATACTTTTTGTCATATGGCTTAGAGATAAGGAAAACACCACATTTAAACGTTTCAGAAAATTACAATAAGGTGAAAAAATTAGAGCACATTCACAGAAAGTCCAGCAGAATGAAATGTGTGTACCAGCCACAGAGAAAAGCGCATTAAACACTAGACTTCGTCTCTCACATATTGCTCTTCATGCAGGACTTGGGCTTTCATCAGTTCCTCCGCAGTGATGGCGACTCCATCCAGCACCTCCAGCTGTGTCACATGCAGAATAACCTCTAATCTATACTGAGAGTTTCTGGCAATCTGAGGACAGACAGAAGACGAACACAGACCAGTTTAACCATTAATAACACACTAAGAACAAACCACCGTGTTATTAACTCAAATTAAAACAACAATATGTAACTGAAACATGACAGATTGTAGCTGCAGAGAAAGACATGTGGTGCATACCAATTATTATTTTGTGTCTAGTTTCTAGTGTAAATATCTTACTATGCTTGAAATAAAGCAAAATGAACTTACAAGTCTTATATGTTGCTTAAAGTAACTTTTCAGCAACATTTAAGAGCTTATTTTAAGAGAACAATTGTTTAATATTGACATATTAAAAAGTACTAGGTCAAATGGCAGATTATTTCACTCTTAAGACATTTTCCCATGTTATAAGTGAAATAATCTGCCAGTGAAACTAGTACTTTTTTATATGTCAATATTAAGGAATTAAAACAAGTTCCTATTGTGTACTAAACTGCTACTTCTAAGTTAGTTTTGCTTCATTTCACGTGTAATAAGAAATTTGCACTAGAAACTAGACAAGAAATACTTTCCAAGTTTCTGAGCTTCTGCCTCACAGAAGGCTGCTCTCTCACTCAGCTCCTTCAGACTAGCCAGCAGCAATTAGCAAACATCTGGGGGAAATGTGCATCTGCTGAGCTCATTATAGGAGCTACTTCTCGGTGAAACGGTGGTAAAAACGTCATTAAAGGTTTAATAAGAGCCACGTTATAATGACTTCCTGAAGGCAGAACTTCAGAAAGAGACAAAGGTACAATTTATTTTAAGTCATATTTGACACCAGCTGAAATTAACATAGTTACTTGATTGTGATATAAAATGACACAATGTGCCTTGAAACACATAAAACTGCCCTTTTAAGGAATTATTGACTTAAAACAAGCTCCTAAATCTTGCTAAAAAGTTACTTGTAAGTTCATTTTACCTCATTGTAAGTGTATTTGCACTGGAAAATACAAAAGACACTTGGTAGGACTTTGTGTTTTTGCGGAGTGGGTGCCAGCAGCACCCAGCTGACAGCTGCCGCTCAGGGCGCCTTCTGGTCACAGAGCAGACCCGCCTGAACTTCCTGTTCCTGCCGCCGCTGCTGCTGCTGCATGCTACCAGACATGCATGGAAAGGAGCAGGAATCAGCGTCTCCTGGGCTGATTCTGGCAGCAGCAACGCCCCGTGAGGAGAGAAAGGGAACGAGGTCAAAGCTGCCACAGCTGAGTTTGACCCCATGGAGAGCAGCGGACCGGAGCTGCAGACTCCAGATGGGTGATGGTGCCGAAGCATTTGGTCTCTGATGCCAGGCGGTTTGAGGTGCAGCAGACGGCCCATCCTGTAATCACTTAATTTGGAGTGTGGGATTTTGCTCGTGAGAAACTGAGCTTGTAAACCATTCGTTAGATAATTTGTTTGTGAGTCAAAGAGTTCAAAGCAAGGCTTGACGATACAGCTTTAAAAACAGAATAAAAGATTTTTTTCTTGCTCTGTTAAAAAACAAAAACATTTCAAAAAGTGGCTTTCATTTCAGTGAGTTGTATGACAGAGTATAATAATCGTAACAGTACGATTAATATTGTTTAATTAAGAGAAAATAGTCCGAATTTGCAGAATAAAGACGCAATTTTACCAGAAGAGTCTTAAATTATGGGAAAAATTAATTTCACTTTGAGCTGTGGGAACCCAAAAAGTGAATTTATAAAAATGTAAATCTAAAACCAACAATTTGATTAACTGAATTCATCACCCAGTCCTACCTCAAAGTGTTCTGTGACCGGCAGATTGTGCATTCATGTCACTAAAAGCTCATCCCAGTGGAGGGAAAAACTCTCTAGTTCTTCATAAAACCTAATTTGGTTTAATGCACAAACTAAAACTCAGTAAAACTTACAGGATTTCCGGTTACAGAGAGTTCGGTCAGGGAGGGAAGAACCTCTAATTTTTGGAGTTCTGCGATGTCCTGCGAAAAAGTAAAGAAACAACTAAGTTTCTCCTTCACTGCAAAAACACAAAATATTACCAAGGTAATCCATTCTAGTTCCTAGTGAAAATATCTTAGTGCAAAATGTAAGCTAGCTAAGGTAGCTTACATTTTGCATGAAGACAGTCCAGTGGTTTGGCGAAACTAAAACTATTATTTGACTGGAACCACCATCATTACATTCAGAGGTAAAAAAAGGGAAACTTGCACCGAAACTGTAAAGTAAGGGAGTGGTAGCATCATGATGTGTAGGAGGAACTGGTGTACTTCACAAAATCAATGAAATCAGGGGTAACACTGCAAAAACACAAAATCTTACCAAGTATTTTTGCTTAGTTTCTTGTGCAAATATCTTAGTTCACTTGAAATGAACTATATGTTGCTGAAAGATATTCAGCAACATATAGGAGCTTACTTTAAGTCAATAATTTCTTAATATTGCATCTAAAAAAATACTACCGGTAGTTTGTCTTGTTGATTATTTCATGAATAAGACGCTTTACTTATGTTACAAATGAAATAATCTGCCAGAGAAACTATTACTTTTTCATCAATATTAATGAACTGACTTAAAGTTACTCATTTGTTAGTTTTGTCTTATTTTAAGTGTTCTGAGATATTTGTATTAGAAACACCAGCAAAAATACTTGGTATGATTTAATGTTTTTGCAGTGAACTATTATTCTAAGTTTCTCCTTCACTGCAAAAAATGCAAAATCTTACTAAGTACTTTTACTGCAGTTCCTAGTATAAACATCTTAGAATACTTGAAATAAGACAAAAATAACAACTAACTTAAGTTAATAATTTCTGAATATTGATTAGATTATTTCACTTGTAACAAGATAATTTTCTCATGTTACAAGTGAAATAATCTGAAAGTGTAATTAGCATTTTTTTCATCAATATTAATGATTTGTTGACTTAAAATAAGCTTCTACATCTTGTTAAAAAGTTAGTTGTAAGTTTGTTTTGTTTTATTTCTAGTGCACTAAGATTTATGCAGTAGAATCCAGGCAGAGATAGTTGGTAAGATTTTTGCAGTGTTTGCTCTGGTTCAATCTTCTCTCCTCTTTGGCTGCAGCCTGCGGTGCCGATAATGGAGTTGTATGTATGCATGCATGAGGGCAGAACCTTTCAGAATTTAGGAGGATAGAGGATGGAAGAGATTACACGTGTGAGCCCGCGTTAATCTCATGGGAATTTGGGCACGCAGTGCGCCGCGGAGGGGCGGGGGGCCGTCTTTGATTCCCGGCTTTTCGCTGCGACTCGACGCCCCCCACGGCGAGCGCCGATGCTCCGGGATGATTGCTGTGTTTTATGTCTTAATTGAATGCAGGAAAACATTAAGGAAGTGAGGGGAGAAAGGAAGAGGCAACAAAAGTGCAAATCACTCCCCCTGGGTGAGGAGCTGCAGGCTGAGCAGCTGATTACACGTTGTCCTGATTGTTCCTCTCTGCCTTCATACGCACCGCCATGACCTTCAATCAAACTTGATTCTCCTTAATACTACCCCTTGCATACCACAGTGGGTGGTAATGGCTCATGATTACTATACTTTATGCCTACTTTGCAAATGCAGAAAAAAGTAATATTGAATAAAATGCATTCTGAAACATCTGACACATGTAAAGCAATCAGAAAAAAAGTTGGTAAATCAAAAGGTGACTGTGACCTTCCTTTGGAAACTCAAGCAATCTCTTTTTAGATTGGATCTGCGGTTTCATTTGAATTCTCCTAAACGACAGAATACCTGCAGCTTGTTCACGTTGAGGAAGAGTTTGTGCAGCTTCGTCAGCGTATCGAAGTGGCTCAGCTCCCGGATGCGGTTCTCGGAGAGGCGTAGCTCCTGCAGGGAGTTGAGGCTCATGAACGAGTCCTTGGAAAGCGATTTAATCCGGTTTCTGTCCAACACGAGTTCCTTGAGCCTGAAGAGTCCCTCCAAACCCTCCACCTGCCTGATTTCATTGTCTGAATAAAAAAAAAAACATACATAAATGAAGAAAGTAAGGAAGTATTGTGATTACATTATCTACTAGTATCACTGAACAAAAGAGAAAAGAATTTCTCTTTTTTTCCTCAGAATTCTGACTTTAATCTCCTGATTCTGAATTTAACCTCAAAATTTTCAATTTAACCTCAAAATTTCGACTTTTTTCTTCAGAATTCCATTTCAGTTTTGTGAAACACATCTGTTTTGATACAGCTGAAAAACAATTTCAACAATTTTGTATCAAAAAACATGAGATTTTCTTTCAAAATTGGAGCGTTTCTCTTCAGCGAAACGATCTCCCTAATTTCAATTTGTGCAGTTCTACGGTAAATAGGAACACAGCTGAGTTACCGACTGATCAACCAGAACATAATCTAAAGCATGGACACAATTCAACAACAAAACAGTGACTGTTTCTTACACCCTTATCCCATTGGTCATTGCTGACCAAAAATAAAACATTTCACAACTTCTACAAACGAGTGAAAAGTTTGGGAAGCTATCCAGCGGACTGATAAGACAAAAGTAGGACTTTTTAAAAGGTGTGTATCATGTTACATGGCTGTAAAACGACCAGAGCACTTCAGAAAAACATCAACTTTCAAACACGGTGGGAGTAGTGTGATGCTCTGGGATGCTTTCCAGTGAATTGTGTTCTCTAGTAGAAAAAACTGATGCAGAATAACCATAACCTCAAGCGTACTTGTTTCAGGCAGCAGGACAATGTTCAGTTCATCCCTGAAATGTTTAAAATCAAGATTCTGAACCAGCCGAGTTAAAGTCTGGACTTCAGTGAAACTGAAATACTGCTTGAAAAAACTCAAGTTCTGTTGCTCCAACGGTGCCTCAACCACTTATTAGGTTCTGGTTTGGATATATATTTTCATCAATAAATAAAATCATTTAGTTTTTTCTCAAGCTACACTGCAAAAACACAGTCTTACCAAGTAATTTTGGTCTAACTAGTAGCAATATCTTATTACACTTGAAATAAGACAAAACTAAATCACAAGTAACTTTCTGCAAGGAGTAATTTGTTTTGAGTAATTTCTTAATATTGACGAAAAAGTACTAGTTACAATCTAGAATAGTCTCTAATTGAAAACATTTTTGCAGTGTACATGGCAGCTTAGTTCACTTTTAAGTGAACTAAGCTGCTAGAAATTAAATAATCTACCAGTAGAATCAGCACTTTTTCATCAAGTTTAAGGAATTATTTACTTAAAACAAGTTACTATTACTTGCTGAACAATGACTTGTAAGTTAGTTTTGTCTTCTTTTAAGTGTAATAAGATTTTTGCAGTGTATCTTTGTCTGAAACATTTAAAAGTGAGAAAGGAGAAAAATTTTAGAGCAGACAAATAGTACGAAGAGTTTTGTTAACTGCAGTTTTTTTGTTGTAAAGCAACAACAACAAAAACAAACAACTGAAATCACAGAAAAGCTTAAAAATAAAAAATAAAAAATAAAAAAACATTCCAAGATAAGTCAGAAAATAAGAACACAAAAGTGTGCAAAGAAAACACATCGACAATCAAAAGCTTTTGAAAAGAAAGTAAGTCTCTCTTTTCTTCGTGACCCGTCATCCAGCTGTCCTGCGGTCCGTGGGAGGTATTGCTCTTTTACAGCTCACCCCGTCCTGACCGCTGTGAGCGGGAAGGGGGCAACCTGAGCCATACGTACCTTGGAGGAAGAGCGCTTTAAGATTGGTGAGCCTGCTGAGCTCCAGATTGGCCATATTGGAGATGCCATTGTGACTCAAATGGAGCACCTCCAGGCTCCCCATCAGAGGCTCCAGGCCTCTGCCGAGCCCAGAAAGCCTTAAAGACAGTCACAGGAAACCAGTTAGCAGCTCTGGCCTCATTCCGCCTCCTGCTGCTGCATTCAGCTGCACAGGCCTTACAGGTGCATGAAACTCTCAGCAATCAGGACAAGCAAACAAAGCAGCAACTCTCACAGATCTCCTTGTATATTGATAAACAATATATATATTTAAAGTTTTCAGATTTTATCTAAAATAAAATTGAAAATATTCCTTTAAATGTTTGGTATTTGTTTTGAAATGCATGAAAACCTGCCAGTACTGTGACACACAGCGGCTGCATTGTTTGGTCAGGGCTGCCCTCTAATGGTGCAAAAGACCAATAGTTTGTTTCTCACCGTCTGAACTGCAGAAACACAAAATCCTACTAAGTATGTTTGTCTATTTCCTGGTGAAAATATTTTACGCAACTTGAAATAAGACAAAACTAACTCACAGGTACATTTTTAGCAATATATAGGAGCTTGTTTTAATCAAATAATTCCAAAATATAGATTTTTTTCCCCTTTTCTTGACGTATTGATTCCAAAAAACCCATAACAGATTATTTTACTTACAGTAAAAATGTCTTGTGATAAGTGAAACAATCTGCCGGTGGAATAAGTATGTTTTTTTAAAATCAATATTGAGAAATAATTGATGTAAAATAAGCTCCTATATCTTACTGAGAAGTTACTTCTAAGTTAGTTTTGTTTTATTCCAAGTGTTTTCAGATATTTGGTTTCAAAACTAGACCAAAAATACGTGGTGATATTCTGCTTTTGTACTGCAAATATTTTAGTAGAATTGATACAAGACAAATTATCTTAGAAGTAGATTTTCAGAAAGACAGGAGCTTGTTTAAAGGAAATAATTGCTTATTATTGATGAAAAAGTATTAATTCTACTGGCAGATTATTTCACTTGCAGCTAGAATTTTTTTCATTTTTCTGTCACTGTGTCCTTCAGTAACACCCATTTGTATTAAAATTATGTGCTTGATCAGAAACAAAGGTAAAGTCTGTATAACATATAAGTGAGTTCATACAAGATGCTGCCTCAATTTTAGGCAACTTTTCATGTGTTCTTAGCTGATTTGTGATTGCTGACTTTTTTTCAGCAAACCTAAAAGAAAAAGTTGTAAAACTGGTCACATAGTTATTTTAATTTTTTAATTTTGCGTTTTTATTGTATTACCTGTTAGGTCTGGATGAGCTCTGCTGGCCGTATCCACTGGAGTTGACTTTGCTGTGCAGAATCTGTTTGTTTGACCGAAGAATTAAAGTCTTCTGCCTCGGCAGAATGGACTTGATGTGGTTGTGGTTTAGATTCAGAACCTGTTATAAAAGAGTTAGTAAAAGTTTCTGTATTAAATTGTGAAGAGTGTGTATTAGGGATTCAAGCAATTAGATTAATGGTTTGTCAGATTAAAATGAGTTCCAATCGATCAACTAATAACGTCCTCTTAGACCTTCTTTTATTGTTGTAGTTTGGCTGCCATGCAGCAGGGGGCGCTGCTGGTCATCCTTAAGTAGACCCATTAACAAAGAAGGCAGCCAAACCAGAACGAGAAACAGTCCAAACAGACTGGGATACAAGATGCAATTTATGCCGCTCTATTTTGACATATAAAACACTCGACCAACTCCTTAAGTCACATTCACTTAAGGAGTTGGTTACTACGAATGAGAGGATGTGATGACGCAGAAAAATAGTAAGATGATGACAGAAAGCAAGGTTGGTTTTTAGAACTATTGTGAGTTAATAATGAACTTCATGCAGCAAAGTTTTAACTTTCCTTCAAGAGCAACAACAGGCGGTACGTATGTATGAACATCTCTATTTATGGGGAATTGAGTACTTTTATTTTTCTGCGCAGCAACTTCAGATGTTCCAGTTTTGTTATATTTGATAAATACTTATAAGAAACCATAACTTCCTGTTTATCCACTCGGTTTTTATACAAAAAATGTCAACATAACAATGTGCGTTCTTAAAATTAGATTTATCATGAAACATTTTGCCCTTTGTATAATGGAGAAAGATAACCTGCCCCATACGATCAATGAACTTTAGACCAACTGACTAATCAATAACTTGCATGCCTGGTCGGCATGCTTTCTTACTTTGATGTTGGGCAGGTGGATGAGGCCTGAAAAGGATGTGAGGTTGTTGTGCTCCAAGTTGATTTTGCACAGGTTAGTAAATAAGTCTGGACACAGATCAACCATCCTGTGGGACGGGGGAAGGTGGTTTGAAAGCTTTATTCATTGTGGGAGTGAATAAGACGTCAAACTCGACTGTTTCAGATTCGTACCTGATGGAGCAGGACTGCAGGCTCAGCTGGGTGATTTCTTTGTAGTTTGAGTGGCCGAGCTTCTCCACTACAGAGTCAGCGGTCAGTCTTCCTTTGAACATCATATTTGCACTGTCACACTCACCTAAATCCTGCAGAAAACGCAAACAAAACATTGTATAAAACTTCATGCAAGTGTTGTAAGGTGTGAGATGATACGTTTTTGGAGCATACCACTGCGGTTCCATCCAGAGCTTTAAGGAACGGTAAATGGAAAACAACGTATATTCGATAGTTTTCCAGTATCTCCACTATGGGATTCCCATAGAGATCCAGGATGATTAGATTTTCCAATGCCTAAAGGAAAAAAGTGAGTTTAGACATCTCAATAATAATTTAATTATTTTAATAGGGATGCAAGTTATAGATTAATGTATCAGTCAACTAATGATTAATTAATAGGCAATTTTCTTAAAAACCTGGGTTTTCTCTTGTATCAAGACGGCCAACTGCATAACAGTGTATTAAGGACATTGTAGACAGAAAAAAGAAGTAAATATCCACCAAAAAACCTCAGAAATCTACAGAATGATCTCAGAAATGTTCCAGGAAAAACAATTACATTTCTGATATATAAAAAAACCTCAGAAATTTTTAGATTGACCTAAAAATCAATTTTCTTGTTTTTTGTGCATCTACACTGGCCCTTAATTCGCCTTCTTCCCATAACATCGGATTACATTTTTCATGATCTGCAGACGCTGCTCCGTCATGCAGCGCCTCTGCTGAATCGGCACTTTTGAAGTGAAACTTGTTCGTCGAGTGTTTATTTTTATAAAAAAGGTCGGCTTAAAGTGCATTTTTAATCCCAACCGGAATGTCTGAACTGTTTTCCATTTTTTATTTATTTTTTGGTATAATGGCACCGCCATCTTTAATTCCATGTCGACTCTGACTCCGTTAAAAGATGACCAGCGGCGCCCTCTGCTGGATGGCAGGTGAAATACTACATTAAAAGGAGGCTGTTGTTAGCTCACCAATTGAAAGTCATTTTAATCTAACAAATTATTAATCAGCAGTTAATTGTAGGGCAGTTAATTGTCCACATCCCTGTATTTGAAACTATTTTTTCTCACTTTCAGAAAGTAGATGTCTCTCGATGTGGAAATCTGGTTGCCTCCTGCATAAAGCTCCAGGAGCGAGCGAACGTTCCTGATCCCACTTGTTGAAGTGATGCAGTTATTTTCAACGGAGAGATGAGTCAGAGCCGTCAGCTGGTTCAGAACCGGGCAGTCCAGACTGGAAAGATGGTTCCTATCTAAGCTCAGCTTTCTCAGGCATGGAAGTTTTGCTAAGCCTAAACAAACAGGAGGGAAAATAAAAACATGTAAGTACAGAGTCTGAGCTGATCAGAGGAAGTGATGTTGAGAGCGGGACGAACCGTTGAGTGAGCTGATGCAGTTGTTGTTCATGGAGAGCTCCTGTAACTTGGTGCAGGCGTCTAAGCCGTTGAGTTTGGAGATGTTGTTGTCGTTGAAAGAGGCCCAGCGCAGGTTCACCAGCTTACTCAGATTGAACAGTTTGAAAAGTCTCTGGTTGTCAAAGTTCAAGGATGTGATCTGCTGAAAGATTGACGCCCGCAGGCAAACAGAAGGACATATCAAATATTTTCATTTATAAAACTAGAAATTTACATGAAGAAACACATTCATCTTATTTCTCAATTAAGTTAAAACTAACTAAACATTTCTTGTTTTAGCTTAGTTAGAATTATCAAAACTATTTCTACTTCCTAAATGACAGAAAACTTTGGTTTACTTAAATTTTACAGTTTAATAATCGATTAACCAATTATTGAAATGACCAAATGTATCTAAACTTTGAATTCAAATAATTCAAAAAGATTTCTAAAAAATATTTATGCCAAGCTTTCTGGCATTTAGCAAAAATAAATAATTTTGGTGATTCTAACTTGTTCCAACTTCTACAGATACATATTTGGAATAACTGTCTGAAAATGAAGTCCTTTTGCTGCATCTCACCTTTGCCATCCAGTCGGACTCCAGTTCTCTGCCGGGACCCCAGGGAGCCGGACCCAAACTGGAAAGGAGCTGAGCAGTCGACAGTAGGCTGAGGCATCGAGGACGTTCGGGGTCGTTACGGGACTGGGCCAGAAAGGCAGCCTAGAAGCACAGCCCGCAAATCTAAAAACAGTACCGCTCCTTCGTCTTTGCTCTCATCATATAGAAATCTTACAGCAACGCGACGAGAGCAACGACAGACCTGCAGAATAATAACATCTAAAAACACTACACAACTACAAACTAGAGCTGAAACGATCAATCGGATTAATAATGATAAATCTATTACTGAAACAATAATCAACTGATTTAATAATCAGCTAATTAACTGGAATATACATATTAAACAAAGGTCAAATGCTGAAATAACATGTGTATGGTAAGTAATTAAGTCAAAACTGTACAAAATAATTTGCATTTTCACAAATAAATCTTTATCTGTAAATATGTTTTACCCAGAACTCTTCAAATGGTGGTTTTAGCTCCATGGTGCATTTTAAAACGTTAAGGTTTTTGAAATGGTTAATTTTCCAGACACCAAAAAATATTATATATTGCCAAAAAACCTCAGGTTTTTAAGTGCTTGAGCTGTTTTTAGGAGCAGACACAAATGGAAGTATAAAACATGCAAAATGTGAAATTTGCAAAACAGTTCCCCTTTAACCTTCATCCTCAGATATAACCAGGTTGCTTAAGATTAGATTCATGTTGTTTTAAAGTGTTGCAACAAACTAAAGACGTAGCGCAACCTAACCTTGTTTTATCTTGATAAACATTTTTGCTGCCCTCACACAGAAAAAAAGGCCATAAAACTTTTACCTGGCTAATTTTGACTTCAGCAGCCATGTTTCGAGCTTCCTCTGCCTCTTCTTCTGTCACCATCTCTCCATCAAGGTGTGTGAGGGTTGCAATACGGAGCAGTAAGGTCATTTTGACCGCCTCTGGCTGGAGATTAAAAAAAAATTTCAACTTTAAAACTTGGAGTGCTTCACTTCTCACATGCTGCGTGTGACATTAAGCTTTTCACCCCACTCTGCACCTTGGTCCATGGATTATATCTGGTGTCCAGTTTCTGCAAAGCAGGAGTGTGTTTCCGCAACACAGCCGTGTCCGCTTGGACTTTGGTCAACTTATTCCAGCTGACGTCGAGCTCTCGGAGCTGCTCTAAACTCTGCAGCCCCTCCAGAGTCACCAGCTCGTTAAAGCTAGCGTCCAAAACCTCCAGGTTGGGCTGAGGAAACAGGCGACAAGTTTTTATTCGTTCAGCCTCCAGAGTGTCTGAGGTGTTTTCACATGATGATCCAGTAGAATCAGTTTGATTGGGAGCCAAAGTTGCAACATTTGTTACATTTCCAGCTGGTGCGGTTCACTAGTTGGACCAAAAAAGTGAACTCTGGTCCAACTACAAACCTTTGTCTCGGTTCGGTTTCAATGCATGTGCATTCGAACTACGCCGAATGCACATGGAAAACAGTGCAGGATAAATACATCTGACAATGCGTGAGGCTAATACCAAGTGTTCTTTTGCCAAAGACAAAAGAGAAATCCTCCAAATGATAAAATGTTTTTTGTTTATGCATCATGAAAAATAAAGTTATGCTCATGTCTTCTTCAGAGGTTTCTGTCTCATTTCCTTTAGTGGTTCTTGCCACAGCGCCACCACAGGTGAGGAGGTGAACAGGTTTTTGAATAAGTTTGGATTGTTCAACAGTGTGGTGTGAAAGCGAACCACACCAGCTGAAAATCTAAGACATGTTGCAATTTTGGTCTCCAATCGAACCGAGTCTACCGAACTGACAACCTTCTAACAGTTTCTCATAAAACTGCTGCAATTTGGACCCTTTGGGTGGCCCTAAACATACCATTACATTGATTTTATATGACTAGGTTTACCATGCGAGAGATGTCGTCCAGGCGCGTGAACTTATTGAAGCTGATGGTGAGATGTCTCACAGCTGAGAGGCTGGAAATCTCTCTGATTTTGCTCAGACTGTTACCATGAAGGTTGAGGACCTGCAGATTCAACACAGCAGTGACGGATCACTGAGAGGGATGTGAACAGAGCCAAACACCTACAAACACAGGGTCATTACAGTGATCTGACTGAGGACGTTCGCTCTGGCCACACTCAGCAGGGTTCTCTCATCAAGGCTCAACAGTTTTGGCTGCGGCTTCAGAGTGGGATCCATGCTGAGGGCGGCGACGTCCGCTGTGGCGTCTTCAGAAAGAGAAACATCCCTCTGTCCACTGCGGCTCAAGTCTTCCCTGTTCTAATAACATGTTCAGGTACAGAATTGTTTGTTTGTCAATGCTGATTTTAACAGTAAAACAAAAAGCATACATTTAATTTTATGTATTGCTGAGCTTTAATGACGTTTGAGCTGAATTTAGCAGTCATGCACCTGATTTGGGCCAAATATCTTTCAGACATTTTGGATTTTACAACTTGCAACAGCAGGTATGTTCAAAAACGAAATTTGTGTTCTCACATATGTATTATTGATCCAGTAAAAAAATAAATACACATCTTGACACCCCTACTATTAATTAATGAAAGGATGTTGGCAAATTGCATCTCGACTGCTTTTATAGCTCCAATGGCAGATAAATTCACTTATAACGTGACATTTTCCTCATAAGTGAGATAATCTACCAATGGAGCTAGAACTTTTTCATCAATATCAAGGAGTTATTGACTTTGTCTAATTTCAAGTGAGCAAAGATACTTGCACTAGAAACTAGACAAGAATACTTGGTAAGATGTTTTGCAGAGTAGAGAGCTTAAATATCCAACCAGAGTGATGCCAGAAGCTTTTCAGTTCTACAAAGATAAGTCAGGAAACAAAGTCAAATTACCATAGTGATATATTCAAAGTGTACGATGTACTCTGGCAGGATGAGTTCGTGGTCAAATACAAACCACTGCCTTCGGTGGTGGGGCCCACCCTCATCTCTCCGAGGCATTCTCGCTGACTTTGGTCTCTCTAAAGAACAAACACAGAGAGATCCACAGAAACTGACCGGCTGCAAACGTAAACTCTGAGTTAGATTCTGGGAATACCATCGCCTCCTGCAGAGCTGCCCACAGGGTCCAAGTATTGGTACACAGAGTAGACGTTGGGACAGCTGTGTCCCGGTTCACCAGTAATAGGCAGGCTGTTACCCACAAACACCTTACAGACAATAACATGGCCTGCAGGGGAACCATAAAACGTCAGCATTTAAAGCATGGAGAGAGAAGGAACCAGGCAAGTTAAATAAAACTGTCTCACCGTGCCTGAAAGGGATTTTATCTGACATTTGCTTGGAGTCACATTGGTTGGCTTGCTGCAGCAAATACTGGATTCTGGATTGTTCAGAAACAGCTAAACTGTTGGATAAAGGGACAGCAGCCTTTCTTTCTAAACCCTAAAAATACAGACATACACAAATTAATTGACGTTAGACTGAAAAGTAATAATCAAGAAACTGACACTTTGCATCTTTGCACAAGAATGTTAAGAAAAGCTTTTATCTACTCTAAGAGGTAATTGACTTGAGCTCTGTTTGAATACATGATCTTTTAATATATTTCTATTTTTAAAATAGTGAATCAACTGAAGCAAAATAAATGAATTTAGTCCTCTATGAAAATATTTACTCCTTAAAATTCTTCACTTTTATTAGGGTTGAAACAATTAATTTGATTAATTGTGATGAATTGATTAATTGTGAACTCAAAAAAAAGGCCATTTGCTAAAAGAACAACAGTAATTAAATCAAAACTACAAAAATACATACATTTAGAATTAAATGTGTACATTTAAAGATAAAAAACCCATATTCTAAAAATATGTCCAACCAAGAACTCCACCAGTGGCATAGTTTTAGCTGCTTCAAAATCTGTAAAAAGAAAAATAAAATCCAATATTAAGCACTTTTTGCTACACATTTATTAATCAGTTAATCCAAAATCTAATCACTATATCAGTCCTATACTGTACTGAGTATAGGACTCAGCAGAAAGGACTGAGCCTCTCACATGTTGATATTTAGAAGTATTTTATTTTTTAAGAGCAGATGCAGCCTTTGCAACAAATCAAGTGTTCAACCATTATTGCATTTTAGGCAACAAAATATTTATGATTTAAAAGAGATATTAATTTTTTTGTTATTTTGTATATTTTAATGTA
Source organism: Poeciliopsis turneri (assembly GCA_922788865.1). Taxonomy (NCBI): domain Eukaryota; kingdom Metazoa; phylum Chordata; class Actinopteri; order Cyprinodontiformes; family Poeciliidae; genus Poeciliopsis; species Poeciliopsis turneri. The sequence goes on from CAKLNU010000948.1 coordinate 1,384,642, forward strand.
CTTTTAATATTATAGAATTGACTTTTAATCCAATTAATCGATTAATTGTCAGAATAATCAATTACTAAAATAATTGATTAAAATAATTTATATACAAGTAACTTTTCAGTAAGATGCTGGTTCTTGTTTTAAGTCAATCATTTCTTAATAAAATTGCATGTCATGATAATTTGTTTGAACTTTTATTTTCTTTTTCTACTTTCTTTATTTTACTTTTGTCTCTTTGAAATAAGTAAATAAATAAAACACTAGATCCACTGGCAGATTATTGGACTTGCAAAATTGGAAAATGACTTAAACGTGAAACAAATCTGCCATGTTTTGTCAACATTGAGGAATCATTTACTTAAGATAAACTCCTATAATTTTCTGAAAAATTACTGATAATTTAGTTCTGAATCATTTCACTCTATTAAGATATTTGCACAAGAAATATTTTGACAAAAATACTTGATAAAACTTTGTTTTTTTACTCTGAATACATAAATTTTGTGGTAGTGACATGGTGAGAAAAAAAATCAATGGTAAAGAACATTTTGACCAAACACTGCATGCTTAATTTTGATAGTAAAAAAAGAGTCAGGTGTTTCTAGCAGCTTGCTCACCTTCATTTGGTTTGTGGTTTTGAAACCCTCCTCTAAAATACACAAAGTTTCCTCGATCTCACTTGTTTGAGGATCAGTCACGTAGAATAAATATTCCAGTCGACGTCTGCAGTTCCTGTTTAAAAAAACATCCTTTTATTCCACAGCATGAAGTGAAGCCATGCAGAGGCTTTAAAAGGCATTACGATGCCATTTTCTTTACTCACTGTAAGACAACACCAGATTCTTCTGTGGAAAGAAGGCTGTGAAGTTTGTCTTCAAAGCGAAGCCTCAAAGCGCTATTGTGGATGCGGAAAACCCTGTTAATCTTTATGTCTGCGATCTTAAAGCTCATGTAATCGGATGGAGAGAAGCGGGAGAGCACTAGATTGTGACAGGAAGCGTACCTGTTGGTTCGAAAACATAAAACAAGCTTTTATCTGCTGTGTGCAGCTTTGACCTATATTACTACATTACTACACTTGAAAAAGGACAACAATTTAATAGCAACTTTTCAGCAAGATATACAGCCTTATTTTTAGTAAATAATTCCTTAATGTTGATGACAAAGTACTAGTTTCACTGGCAGATTATTTCATTTATAATCAGACCTTTTCCCCATGTAATAAGGTTAATTAATCTTCCATCAATATTAAGGAATTGCACATTTAAAACATGTCTCAAAAGTTCCTTGTAAGCTAATTTTGTCTTATTTCAAGTGTCTAATGAGATATTTGCACTAGAAACTTGGTGTGTGAGAATCTTCCTTATGAAGATCTAATCCCGTACCATGAGTCTATGGGGCAGCCCTCCTCCAAACGAATATTTCCAACACTTTCCAGCTCCACCAACAAAAACTGAACCAAATATTCTGTCTGCTTTGTGGCTTGGACCACTTCCTGCTCATACCAGGCCTGCACCCTAAACACACACACACACACAAACAGCTATTGTCGAAAAACTGCGGTGTTTCCATTAAATAAGAAATTAAATAAAATCACAAGTGACTGAAAATCATGGCATCTACGACTGAAAATCATGGCATCTACGGACGTAAACATTTACATGAAATTATATCCATAATTCAGCCATGGCGGTAGCGCTCATCATCTGTCAGCCATCTTCTTCTTCTTCTTCTTCTGTCAAGCAACGTTCGAATGAGCCTTACCGCCATTAGCCATCAGAGGAAACGTTAGCATCTTATTCAGCCGTTGGCGCGAAAAGCCCCTTATATTTAGGAGCAGCTACGTCTGCGGCGTTTTGGAGAAACGCCATTTTAACGTTCACCCGATTCAGTCTCCATTTTGGCCACTTTTGAGCTAGTTTTAGTATGATAAACAACTTTTTATGAACGGTGCGACGCCGTGAGAGCTCTCCCGGAGCTAGCTAGAGATTGTCCGGGGAAAAAAAAAAGATCTTCCTCCTACTACTTCCTGTCGTCTTCTTTGTGGTTTTCGCCGATAGTTACATCCTACCTTAAGACGAAATTGATGGAGGATATAGTTTATTATTATTATTTTTACTTTTATTAATTTTAAAATGTGTGTGATATATATATGTAGCAACACAGCCCACTCTCCATTCAGTAGATGGCGGTAATGCACGTCTGAAAGTTGCTTGCCAAAGGCCAAGACAGAGAAGAAGAAGTAGCCACATCTGGTTGTTGAGTGATCACTTGTGTGATGAGAAAAATTATTTCGACACGGCTGAAAAACCACCTCATCCCAGGGTGAAAACTTTCTACCGAAAAACGTGATTTTTTTTTTTTTTAAAGAAATTGTCGTGTTTCCATTAAGCTAATTATTTTTGGTGTTTTGGTTGATGGAAACGCGGCCATTTACTCATCCATCCTCCTGGTCCATCGTTGCAGTCTTTCCCTCAGTGCTTCTATCTTCAGCAGGATTTTGCGCTCCACGCTGTTAATGTCCAGCTTTGCGCGTTCAGAGATTGCGTTTTCGTTCACTTTTCGTCCTTCCAATTCAGTCTCCATCCTGCTGCTGGGACTCTTGGGACTTTGTGTCATCATGGAGAGTTCATGTTCAAGCTAAAAATGACACACAGTGGCGTGAAGATAATTTATTCCTATAGTGCTTAAAATAAAATTATTTCCCCCCAATTTACAGTTTTAATCTTTTCTCTCCCTTTCTTTTTTAAAAAAAGAAATTACAAATGACAGCTTTTATTTCACTCATCCCTTATAACGAGTTGGAATTGGGGCCATGTTACCAGAATTTTTGTTAAATTATGAGAAAATAGTCATTATATTAACAGAGTAAAGACACAATTTTATCAGAAGAACAAGAGAAAGTCATATTAAAGAGAAATATTTCATAAAATTATCACTAACATATTCAGATAATTTCGTGTGGTTCTGTCTTCAAAATATACATTTGTTTCCTCAATTGTTTCAAAATCCTGCTACTGATAATACTTATGTGTTAAAAGATTTAATATTCCCTTTTTAGTGCAAAACTCACAAAATGCTCAGCATTCCTCATTTTATTCATTTTTTGTTAGTTTTAAAAAATTGACTTAATTCTTCTAGGGTTATTTTATTCTGGTAATATTTTGACTTTATTCTCGTATTATTTCAACTCTATTGTTGTACAAATTTATTCTTGAAACAATACGACACTATTCTCATGATTTAAAATGACCTGGATTCAAAGTCTAAATCAATGGAAACTGTTTTCAACAAGATGGCCGACCCGGGCCCTTTGACCTCTGAACAATGGAAAACCAAGAAGTGCATCAGTGAAAAAAAAATCCAGATTTTCCAAAAATTAAGTCTTCAAAAACCCAAACATGTGGCAAATTGATCGAATTAATTTATCACCCAGGCCTACTCATATAAACATTTTGCATTTTTATGACATATACTTGTTTCAAATCATCATATAAATCATAATGTGAGACAAATATAACTTGAATAAGAAAGATTTCAGAAATACAAGTGTAAACAGCTCAGATCAATGGAACCAGATGATTAATTTCACCTGTAGGTCAGATGAAGTTGCTGCAATAATTATTTAACATTATTTAGCAAACAGTGCTTACGCTTTTGAGGGTGTGACTGAGAGTCCGGATGCATTCCTCAGGCAGCTTCATCAAACATTTCTTCCTTTCCTGCAGAGCAACCTGGGTCTCTCCCAGGTTCCTTTGAGCAAGACGAACACGCATGTTGTAGTACATCAGTTTCTTCATAACTGCAGACTTCAGAGGAAAGAGGCCAAAATAAAAAATAACAATAAAAATGTGTATCAATTAAATAAATCAAAAGTTTTGCCTCTCATTAGTTGAAGATTATAGCAATAAATGCTACATTATATCCCCACAGTGCTGAGATTAGTGGTTATTTTGGCAATCGATTAATCTGATAAAAGAATTTGGCATGTTCATCAAATTTTTTTATTTAACCACCTAGAACTATTTCTACATTAGAAATACAAAAGAAATAATTTAATTTATTTTTCAAACTAGAAAATAAACATTTCATTGCCTAAAATGCAATAATAAAAAAGTACATTTAACATCAACATTTGAACAGAAAGCTCAGCCTTTTCTGTTTGACCTAACATCAACACAATGTAGGGCTGATCTGTTAACAACTGATTAATAATTTGATGCTAAAAGGTTATTAATATAATATTTTTTTGTCCTAAATTTGACCTAAAATGCCACTTTTGGAGTTCTGGGTAGAACAAATTCATATACAAAGGTTATTTCATCTTAAAAGCTAAATGTATCTTTTTTTTATTTTTTAAATTTTTGGATTAAATAATTACTTCTACTGCGACAGACTGGCGACCTGTCCAGGGTGAACCCCGCCTCTCGCCCGGAACGCAGCTGGAGATTGGCACCAGCAACTCCCGACCCCGTTAGGGAAAAGGGTGACGGACAATGGATGGATAATTACTTCTAATACTGCTGTTCTTTCAGCAAACTGTCTTAAGTTTGAGTATCTCAGTTAACAATTAGTCAATAAAAAAAAAATTGTTGATTATTTCAAAAATCGATTAATCACGATTAATCCAATTAATCATTTCAGATGGGAAACAATCAGTGAATTGTGTAAAATCAACAATTCTCCATCATTCAACAAGTCTTACACTTTATATACATTTGATATGTTCATCTTTAAATTGCCAATGTTTGGTTTCCAGTTTACGGTTTCATCAAGCGTGTTTATATGCTTAACCGCAACCCCATCAATCCACCAACGGATTGGTTGGAGTCATTACCTCAGCAGCATCCTTGATTTGTTTGCAGGAGACATCCCAGTTGTCTAGTCGCTCCAGGCCTGGCATGTGATAAAGGATGTGTATACTGTAGTTGCACAGCTGACACACGGGGTTCGAAGCCGAAGTGGGGTCGTTCAGAGCCAGCTGTTTCAAATGGGGCAAACGGGTCAAGGGAATCAGTTCCTGTTGGAGCAAAACACAAAGACCAGATAGAAGACGAGGCTTCTGTTGGTTTGTTCTTAAAGGCGTCCTACACAAAACATCTTCCTTACGGTTTTTGCACAAAATAATTTTTAGATAAAGAGATTTTATTCGGTCTAGTTTGTGCTGTTTTAAGGCCTCTTCTAAACCAGCTGACCGAACATGCTGGAGTTCTACTTCGGTTGCTAGGTAACAGGCTGGAGTTGGCTGGGGTTGCTAGGTAACGGGCCAGTGCCCATGGTTTGTGACTCAACAAACAATAAATCAGAATCAAAATTCCTTTTAATGTCATTGAGCACGAATAAACCAGAACGAAATTTAAAACATAGCTACTCTCGAAGCAACACAGAACAACTGGGATGTTAAGAATAAATTTATAAGTAAATAAATAAGTACAGATCAGGTTTTAGATGGATTTGCTGTGTTCAGTAAAACAACAGCTCTCAATAGAAACTGTTTTTTAGTTCGTTTGTCCTTGATTTCATCCATAGTTCCCGTCTGAGCAGGCATGTGCAGTGGATGGCGGACCCACGGCTTCCAAACCAACAAAAAGAAAATATGTGGATACTCTTGACCAATGCGCGAGAAAATGATACATTAAAATGGCTGCTGTTAGTATTGACCCATTTGATACGGAGAAGACCAGCTGCCTCAGATCTCATACTACTATATAGTTAACTACTTAGTGAACACAAAGAGGCCGTGCACCATGGAGGAGTTTTACGGCCTGAATCTATGGACCCATACAATCAATGCTTAAACAGATTCGAAATCTTCACATGAAAAACAAAGTTCTGGTGCCTGGCAGAATAAGTACATACGTACATGTCCGTCTTAGCTAGCAAATAAAAGCTATCACTCTGAGAACCAGTATGTATCCTGGTTCTCACAGGAAACTCAGTGTAAATATCAGAGTTGCTGTTAGATGTTAGATGGAAAAAGACATTCTTGGAGTCTGCGGTGAAAAAAGATGCCACACTGAGCTGACAAAAGATGTTTTTCTTTGACCCTGCAGTTATTAAACTTGTCTCTGCACAGTCATAGACAATAATTACATTCCTGCAAGCGAAGCTGCAGCAGGAGAAAAGGTGAGCTTTGAGAAAAGAGTTGTGACGTGAAGCCGATTGAATCAAGATCAACAAAAATTTGTGTTCTGTCTAAATGACCTTGTTATGTTAGAAACAACTGTGTGCTTTAAAAGACGAGGGTCTATGCAGGTGAATGCAGATAAAAAATGCCAAGATCATGGAAACCTTTAGAAAAATTTAGCTATTTAAATATAAGCTCTTTATTTGTGATTCTGTGATTTAAAACCTCACTATTCTGCTCAGCACAATCGGTGCAAAATACCTGAAATATCTGAAAATCTCATCTAACAAAGACCGAAACAGCTCTCAAGGAAAGTCTAATTCTGGTTTCTAATGAAACAGACATGTAATATAAGCCGTTATATAAAAATAACAGCCTTTTATTCTTCTGTTTTACACCAGAGAGGTTATTTTGCTTCATAACAACTGAAAAACTAGAGAGTGGCACACCTGCTGGTGGGGTCAAATCCCTGGTCCATATTGACATGATAGCTTTGCGAAGTTGCTGCAGTTTTGTCTGCTGCACATCCATGACATGAATCTACCGTTCCACCACAAAGCTGTTCTATTGGATTGAGATCTGGTGACTCTGGAGGCCATTCAAGTTCAGTGAACTACTGTTCAGGAAACCAGTCTGAGATGATTGGCGCTTTTTGACATGGTGCGTTATCATCGAGACTCATAAGACCAGGCAAAGTTTTTTCAATCTTCTATTGGCCAATAAATGAGCAAATTATAGCCTCACTTTTCTGTACGTAGCTGATGGGAGCAGCACCTGTTGTGGTCTTCTGCTGCTGTAGCCCATCTGCCTCAAGGTTCGACGTGTTGTGTGTTCAGAGATGCTCTTCTGCTTAACTCGATTGTAACGACTGATTATTTGAGTTACTCAAACCAGTCTGGCCATTCTCCTTTGACCTCTGGCATCAACAAGGCATTTGCGCCCGCAGAACTGCTGCTCACTGGATATTTTCTCTTTTTCAGCCCATTCTCTGTAAACCCTAGCGATGGTTGTGAGTGAAAATCCCAGTAGATCAGCAGTTTCTGAAATACTCAGACCAGCCCGTCGGAACCTGGTTGTTGGTGTCAAAGTCACTTAAATCACCTTTTGTCCCAGTTCTGATGCTTGATTTGAACTGCAGCAAATCGACTTGGTCATGTCTACCTGTCTAAATGCATTGAGCTGCTGCCATGTGATTGGCTGATTCCATATTTCCATTCATAAGCAGGTGGAAAGGTGAACCTAATAAAGTGACCGGTAAAAGATAGCCAGACGTTTGCGTGGCTTTCTTTGTGGGGACTTTCCATTGTCTTCCTTTGATATTTATTTCTACAGCCTAAACCTTATCCTAACCCTAACAAAAACTGAATTCACACCTTAGTCCTAAATCTGACCCATGACCCAAAAACAGCTTTTCCCCTTATGGGGGCCAGGTTTCGGCCCCCATAAGGAGCAGTGGGTCCCAACAATGTAGTGTCAGGAAAACGGTCCCCACAAGGTATTACAAACAAACACACACACACACAAAGCCTTGCATCTTTACAAATTACTGGGATGCTGAAATTATAAACCACACTCCTCTGCTCTTCCTGCTGAAGAAATTATCTGAAAAATCTAAACTGGCCGAGACCCCTGACAAATATTTTGAGATGCCCTTTTGTGAAACCAAGGATTTTAATAAGATTTGAAAAAAATAAGTAAGCATACTTTTAGGAGAAGGAATTTGAAGGATGTTTTGGTTTTCAGTCTCACCTTAAAGGAGCTGATCTTGTTCCCGGACAGATTGAGAATCTCAAGGTTGACGTTGGGATCAAGGTCGTGGCCTAGAAGAGAGAGAAATGAAACAAATATTCAATTATTTTATTTCTCTAAAAGCTCCATCAAAGGTTACAAAGAGGGAGGATTCAGCAGGCCCACCAATCTTTTCAATGGAGTTATCAGAAAGGTTTAGTTCCTTCAAATTCTTCAACGTCTTCAGGCCCTTTGGGGATAAATTACAAAGCAGTCAAACAAAACGGTAAATAAAATAAATAAAATTCAGGCAGACAGTAAACATAATTTATCATTCCAACCTGAATCTTCGTGATGCAGTTATTATTGAGCCACAGAATCGTCACGTTGACTTGTAGTTCTAAATTCTTTATTTCTTGGATCTGATTGTCATACAGGTAGAGTTTTTCCAGCTGGTTACACTTTTGCAGGCCTGATATCTCCTGCAGTAAAGACAAGTTATTATCACTCCATGCTGGTGAAATGGGCTGATCTTAAATTAGCTTAAATTTATTAAGCTATTAAAAAACAAGCAATTTATCACAATATATATATTAATTAGCTCTGCAACAGATTGTTAGAGCAATACTAATGTAAGAGTCGTGGATGTCCAGATACTGTGTCAAAATAATATGAGAATAAAGTTGTAAAAATATTACATTAAGTCACTGTATTACGAGAATATAGTTGAAATAACACATGAAAAAAGTCATAACATTATGCGAATAAAGGAGTTCTACGAAAATAAAGACAAAATAATAGGAGAATAAATTCCAATATTTCAAGATAAAGTTTGTAATATGACTTTATTCTCAAATTAATTTCACTTAATCTCATAATTTTATGACTTTATTCTAGTCATAAATTTTTAAATTAATAATAACATTAATACGATATCTTAATATGGCGTATTAATTATGAAATTAGGTCTCATGATCCAAATTGTTGAGACTTTATTTGGGTTTAGCTGCATTTTTATATTTGTCCACCAGATGGCGTCACTTCCTTCAAACGAAACATGCAGCTAAATGTCACACTGCTTCTTGTTACAGAAATACAAGTGTGTTTTGTTATTGATGTTGGATAATGGTGGTTTGTGCGCCTGTGCGTGCATGTGTGCATGTGTGTGTGTGTGTGTGTGTACAGCTTACAGTGAGACAGCACTGAACAATCCAGAGCTCCTGGAGCACCGGACACAACTCCAGTCCTTCTATTTGTTTTATGCACTGGCCCACGATGGTGAGCCGGCAGAGATTCGGAAAGCTGGAAAGCCCAATTATCCGGGGGAAACCAGAGAAGAAGATCTCCAGAGACCTGATGCTGCTCCCTTCAGTCGCTATTTTTTCATAGGACAGCCCATTCATCAGGCACTGCCCAGAGAAAACAAACAGATTTACCTCAGTTTTCTTCTTTCAGAGTGGAACGGCTATACAAAAACATACGACTGTTGTATGTTTTTGTATAGCGACTGTGGTTGTGTCGGGCGACTGTGGTTGTGTGGTAGAGTTGTCGTCTTGCAATCGGAAGGTTGTAGGTTCGATTCCAGCTTTCTCCTGCCACATGTCGATGTGTCTCTGGGCAAGGCACTTAACCCCAAAATTGCCTGCCGGTCTGTGTATGAATGTGTGTGTGAATGGGTGAATGTGAATCTAGTGTAAAGCGCTTTGAGTGGTCAAAAATGACTGGAAAAGCGCTATATAAGTTCAGTCCATTTACCATACAACTGCAATTTAGAGCTGAAACAATTAATCAGATTCATCGATTGCTGAAAACACTGTCAACTAATTTAGGAATTGATTAATCGTTAACTGGATGACAAAATTTCTAAAACATCCCAGCAGTAATTAAGCCAAAACTGTACAAAATAATATACATTTTCCAAAATAAAAAATAAAAAAACACTGTTATCTGCAAATATGTTCTACCTATTGCTGTCCAATTATTAATAAGATAATTAAAAAGTATCAACAGATTAGCCCGACATTGTACTTTTTTACATGTTAAAGCTGCAGATGCATCCTTTGCTACAAATAATCAAGCGTTCACCAAAGGAATATGTTGTTGCAGTTCAGGCAATAAAATGTTTATTAAATTAAATTCAGAATTTTTTGAGAAAAAAATATTTTTTCAGGCGAATCTGAGAAATCCTGCAGAATTTCTTTTTAACTTTTAAATTTGAATATCAAAATTTGCTAAAAAAAAAAAAAACAAAAACAAAAAACAACTCATACTTTCAGATTGATTTCAAATTCGGAAATTTTTCAGTTTTAAAAGAAATCTTGTGAAAAGAAACCCCTGGAAATTTCTGGATATGAAAAGTGAAAAAAATCCCAGAAATTTTAAGATTAATTTCAGGTGTTTTTAAGAAAGTTGATTTTTGTTGCGTAATCATTCAGTTCAGGCTCGTTTTTCTTACTCACCAGTTTCCTAAGCGCCGCCTCCTTCTCAGAGCATTGCTTCTGTTTATCCTTGAGCAACATAACTCTACAAAAGCACAGAACACATCTTATTATGAAGTAATAAAAGTCCCACAGAAGAAAACAAAGGATGAACCAACAAGTTGATGTTAACTCCACAGGCTAAACCTCCAACAAACACTAATTTTCTCAGCCCTAATTTATGCGCCTCATTTAAGCGAGAGAAGCGCTGGTATAAATAATACACACATGTCAGTCTTTATGGAATAAAATCCGCCCCGTTGTCCATTGAGGGGACACTCCGCAGCTCGTATCCAGGCACAGCGCGTCTGGTTGCTATGGGAGATGGCTGAACCTCCTCTGAGCCGCCAGGTGAGGGCGCCAGACTGCAAGATATTTCTCATGTAAAAAGCGAACTTTGAATTACGGCAAGCCATTAGAGTATTTAATCAAATCATACTAAAATACTTTTGAATTCTTTGTTAAAATGTAACTCGTACAATTTAAAATGCGTATTTCAGATTTACTACAGCTGATATTTTACAAGAAATGTTAAGTTGATGTTTCAAAATTTCTGGAATAGTAGTTGTATAAACACAATTCAGATTTAAACAAAAGAGAACGCTAAAATACAACAAATTATCAATCATTATTCACACATAATGAAATGTCATTTGGGATGTAAAACCCAGAGACTAAATAAAGTACTTCAACTATAAAACTAAATAGTGTAGATAAAACATTAAAATTCTGTTAGGGTCTGGCAATAATTAAAATAGTAAAGAAAACATGTTAAAGTTAAACTAATATTAAAGGCATTTAAATACAATTAAAACTGCAGAAGAACAAAAAAAATGGAGCAAAATATAAAGTTAAGTGGAAATTTTGTTATTTAACAGAACAAAATGACAATTCATAAAAAAATAACAAAAACAGGTAAAATATTCTTTACAAATATGTTCCTTTCAATAAAAAACCTATGTACCTAAAAAAAAAAGGTGTATAACTTAAAAACTGCAGGTGTGTGTCTGGTTAATCTTTGGTTATAACGAGTTTGTTTTTCATTCAGCAGGTAGATAATCCAGAAATTTTACTCAAGTAAGAGAAGAAATACTTCCATCTTAAAATAACTGAAGTAAAAGTAAAATACTTCTAAAAGTACATTTTTTTAAAAATGACTCAAGTAAATGTAAATAGTGACTACTCAACTTTACACTCATTATGTGACAAATCAACTTGACATACAGATGCTTAAAATGCCAAGCACAGTGCTCTCCCGTCTTTCAGTGTATTTAGGTTATTAACTAATTATTATTATTTATTATGATTCCAACTGGCTTTCATATTTACGGATTAAGTGCAGATTATTTCTGCTGCCGGTGCGTTCACCGATCCGCTGTTTACTGTGAAACGTCTTTGGTGTGTTTATTCCACATGGAGCCAAAGCCTGAGTTTCCGGCATGACGTCAGCGACGGATCAGTGAACTAAAACAATCAGCCTCACTGCCCTGCTCCTGTTCCCAAACCGACCGCTCCAGAGACCCGGACTCAGCGGACCCGAGTCCAGCAGCTGCGTTGTTGTCATCGACCCCCCGCTCCATCCATCCCTCCATCCATCCATCCCCCCTTCCTCCTCCTCCTCCTCTTCCTCCTCCTCCTCCTCCGCAGCTCGGATTGTCGGCGAGACCATCCGGCACCGACACATCCAGCACCGACAGGAGCGGGAACGGCACCGTCTGTCCGACCAGAGGAACCAGCATGTCAGCTGCTGAGCCCGGCGAGGAGCTCGGCTCGGACGGGAGGTGGTTCGGGGACGACCGCGAGCCGAGCGGCCTGTTCGGAAACGCGGCGGCCAGGTTCGGGGAGCCGAGAGGCGGCGTCGACGCGACAGCCGACCTGGATCACCAACAATTTAATCTCTTCCAGGAGGACCAGAAAAGGCCTCCCGTTGCTATGGAAACTGCATCTACAGGTAAAACTTGTTGTGATGGCATTGGATATAAATATTCAGAGGGTTTGATTTTGGGGGCCAAAATAAAAACAAAACGCGTCGCTCTTCCTGTAAACAGACAGTTGGTCGGATCACCAACAGGCGGCCTGTAATTTTACTCTGAAGGTTAAAAGGGACCTTAAACTTTAAACCTTAAAACAAACTAACTAAATTAAAACACTTTTAAGACAAGAAAACAATGGCAACCAAATCCAGACAAACCCACCAACAATATGGTCCCAATTATTGCTCCAATATAAACAAAACATTAACATATCTCCACTGATAATATTGCACGCTATCTCAAACTGTATAAGACTTTAATTAGTCTGAGTTTATATCCTAATATAAGCAAAGTTGTGTTTACTGCAGATTTGTTTTTGTTTGAGCCTGAACTCAGTTTGAAGTCTCTCATCCTCTGCTCTGCTCGGGTTGCTATTTTTAATCCTCTGGTAGCTTTTTATTCGCTTGGTGAGCAGAAGTGGAGCCCTGCACTTTTATTCATGAACCCACTGAAAAATGTATGATTATGCTTTTTAAAATGAAGATGTTGGGGGTTGGGGGCGTCATCTTGTCCCCTCTCAGGCCCTTTCTGCTGCTGGCCAAGAAAACCAATGATTATTAGATTTTCTCAAAAAAAAACAATACAAAAAGTTGCATTTTATATTTAAAGGGGCAGTATTTATTCACTTTGTTACATTCTATTTTTTCAAATATATATATATGTCATATGTTAAGCATATCTTAAAAGAAAATTGTCTTCGCAATTTAAGGCTTTGAAATTGGGTCTCTGTCTCTTTAAATAATCTTTTTTCTTTTATCAAGAGTTTTAACCGCCTTCCCGTTTGGCTAAATTTGTCAGGATATGTTGACGATCGGCCCTGGGATGAAATAGCGCGATTACACCAACACTTAAGGAGCTTGTCGAGTGTTTACATTTCCATACAGAACAGCGTACAGTGCATTTTCCACCCCACAACCACAACGGACCGTTTCTATTTCCCGTTCTGGCCGCCATCTTTGTTTCTACATCAACGGCTCTGTTTCATTGTCGCCCCCTGATGGATGGCGGCCAAACTACAATACAATATAACGATAAAATAATTCTAATCAATTAGAACATATATATTTTGTAAAATATATAATTTTTTGATCCAATATACCATTAATCAAACAATTACAAGTTGATTAATTGGCTCCATCCTTATAACTCTTTTTATGAGCTCAGACTTGTCAGGGAAATTTAACTTTACATACTGTATTTTTTTATTTGTATTTTTGTTTAAAATAAAATAAAAAAAAAAAAGAATCCATGGTGAAGTATCTACTGAGCTTTAATCTTCTGAAAAGTCAACAGAGTGGGTGCTCTGCTCTCCCAGACACGCTGTGTAGGTGAGCGCAGACAGACACGGTTTATTTTGGCTCCTAAAAGGAAAAGAATAGTCTGAGGTTGTTGTTTCTTTTCTCTGAACGGTCAGAGGGGAATAATCTGCTCCGTGTCTTTGTTCTCAGTGAGACAGTTGCATCAGATCCTGCAGGGCGAAGGGGACATGTTCCTCCTAACCAGCTGTAGTTTCCTCTGATCTTTAGAAACACCATATAGTTCCAACAGCCTCCCCACACAGAGCATCATGAAAGTATTATTTCAAAGCCTGGGTATTTTATTATTTATTTTGATGCTAGAAAAGACACTCAGCCTTATCTGTCTGATGCTGCATCTCTGGATAATCGATCAATGCCTGTCCTAAATCCTCTTTGCAGCAGTGATCTACCTTAGATAGTGCTGACTTCATGTGCACTAAATCCCATCAGGGCTGGACCTTTTCCTCAGATCCTTATAGTGCAGAATACCACTGTAAAAAATATTTCAGGAGTAGACACAAACTTAATTTGTATGCTCATCTCTCAAATTTTTCACATTTCCAATTAGACACTTCTTTAACAGTTGTATTTTAACTTTTTGTCCGCCTATTACTCTTTCTTCCTCTTATTCTCATTACTTAAGCATTAATAATCATCACTATTCCTCTCTGTATTGCTTATATTATAGATTGCTCCTAAATAACCCTGACATAAACTCCTTCAAGGATACAGAGATGCACTGAAATAATCTAAGCCCAGCATTAAATCCCTATATAAAGTTTTACCACTCTATTAAATTGAATACTTGCTCATGATTTATTCATGCTTGATGTCAAAAGCTTACAGAGTTCCAGTTTGGCGGAAAAGGATAATTCACTTCCAGGAGGATTATTTGACACATATTGACTTACATCTGTTTGAAACCATCTTTAGAGTTATAAACGTTGCATTTGCACATTTAAAGGACAGTCTGTGATCATTTCAGCAATAATAATTCTGCATGAGTGAAAGGTTAACAAAAGCACAAGATGTCACGTTGTTGAGCCAAAGCGCGACGCTCTGGTCGGACCAACACCATCAGTCAAGAGAAATCTCCTGTAATCCAGCGCCTGATCGGTGGATTAAGCCCGAGTCTTTGACAAGGACAGAGCGGCAGCCTGCTGCATGTCCGAGTCCGTTTTCACATGTTTGGGACGGAGGAAACACTCAGAGAACTGAAACAGAAACGTGCATCTGTTGAGAGCTGCTGCTCTGCCCCTCGGGGGAAAACCGGGCGGCGGGATCTTTTCAGACCCAGACGAAAAGTAAAAGCTCAGGCTCCGTTCACAGTGCAGCCCTAGCGGCTCAAATCCGATGTTTTCTTTTCACCTGAGTGCTGCTTGTGTCTGATTTTTCACGACAGTCCGAACAACACGAGCCAGACCACTTGGATATCCGATCGTTTCAAATGCGACCTGAATCCTAACGGTCGGGTCCTCAACGTCATCGATGCTCGACAAACGTCACTGTCCTGCGTCCTGATGCGCGCAAGCGGGAAAAAAAAAGCAACAAACATGGCGGACGGTAACGAGGATCAAGCTGTTAATGTTCTGGCTCCGGTCGGACTACAAAATCATAAGACATGCTACACCGTTAGCATCCAAATTTACTGTCCTAACACTGAGCACGCTCTCTGTGTGTGACGTCACTGCGCCCTCTACTGCGCATGCGGGGGAACTGTGATGCCCTTTGCGGTTCAAGACGTGTATTTATAACGCCAAAAAGTCCGATTTGACAAAAAAAAAAAAAAAAAAAAAAAAAAATCAGAATTAAGAATTAAGGCCTGCAGTGTTAATGTAGACCAAGTGACACTGCAACTAGTGATTATTTTGGTAATCAATTATTTTGATCATTAATCAATTGATCAGATAAAAAAAATCGGCGCATTCTGCAACTACACTTAATATTACTCAAAAATATATTGCAGTAAAACCATTTTTATTTTCAATAATGCAAATGAAGCTAATTATTGCCCTTAGCTGCACTTCCATTAACTGTAAATTTGCGCAATGACAATTCACTTATACAATAAATCCTGTTTTTTAATAAAAACTTTTTACACTGTGATTTGTGGTTTTTTGGCTGTATCAAAATTAGTGTATTTCACAAAACTGCAATGGAAACAGATTTTTGTCATCACAGGTCATGAGATCAACAACAGGATGTTACTACATCAGGAAACGATAAAGACGACAACAGGAAGTAGCATGAGAACCATTTAAAAAAAAAACTTGTCACTTTAATAAGGTTATTCATGACTTTAACTGAATTTCTCTTGATTGTGGTATTTCCATTATGTAACGTGATTCCTTTTTAAAAAAATAATGAATTAGCTGAATAACCACTAATTTTTTTTCTTTGCACATTTGCAGTGGAGTTTAAAATGCTCTGAGGCGCCGTATCATCCGGAAATTGATAAATTTTTTAAATATATCTGATCTCATGCATTTATCCCACATAACCTGCTTAAAAGCCATTATCTGAAACTTGATGCCATGTTTACGTCCATCTTTTCAGAGCTTTGAGGTCTCTGTAATCCCTGAGCAGACTACTGCCAAACTCCTTCTGGGATTACAGAACAGCAGTAGAAATATCAGACCTTTTCAGTGCAACAGTAAATTCCACCAGCTTCCATCTATCCTACCTAATCTCTGCTGAAAAGTAGGTTTAAAGTCGCATTTAATATGCGATTCTGACCCAGAAAACACATCAGCAGACAGTCTTGATCCTCCCCCAATTCTCTTTGTTCATTCATAAAGCCTCTCCAAGCAAGAAAAACACAATCAATACAGAGTAAAGCACATAAATTCAGCTTTAGATTAGCTTTGATTTATTTATTTTTCTCCGTCTGATTCATCTTTACAAAAGCTGGTGGAGAAAAACGTTTGTCCTGCATGGCTTCCAGTGGGAACGGTGAATACAGCATCGTAATTGCGTGTCCCTGTTTTGTTGAATCGATGCAGCAGAGCACTTGAATCTCTGAGCTGCGTTATCGACCTCTGCTTGAAGTTTTGCTCCTGCGTAAAAAGTCGCCCTTTTGTGCTCCTCGCGTCTTAAGGAGCTCACCGGCTGTAAAAGTGGAGCAATCAATGCATTAATAACGAGTACAGAACAGAGAAGAGTTTAAGTGGTTTTACTGGGTCTTTTTTAAAGTAAAATTAAAGTCACATCAATTATTGATGTTTGACTGAAAACCCCCCATAATTTAGAGACTTCAGGATGTTCTTGCTGATTCTTACGCATTCATCTTCTGGAGAAAACCCCCATTTCTCCTGATTTTGTCTGCGTCAGGTCCCTGTGTTCATCAACTCTGGTATTCGAGAACCAAATCGAAAGTTTTTAAGGTTCATTTTTCATGTAAAAACTAGAGTTTGGCATCAGCAAAACTTCCTGGGACTCGAGTGAAGTCGGCCTTTCCCTTCTTCGAATCAAACAAAGTTGTTCTCAAATGTTAGTGCAACCAAAACATTGTCCATCTGTCAATCTGTCCTTCCACCCTTGTTTGACAAAAAGAGCCTAGTATTTGTCCCCGATGTTATAATCAGATGCAAAGTAGCCGTAAATATCTGTTTGTACAAAGTTAAACCAGGATAGAAAATTTTAATCATGATTAATCGATTATTGAAATAATCAACTAATTTAATAACTAAATGATAAAACCTCTGTCTTTAAATATGTTGCTCCCAAAACTCCTTAAGTGGCAAATTTTTAGCTTCACCCAGTTCGAATTCACTAAAGCCATGATATAAAAAAGCTTTTAAAGCAATAAAATGTTTTTATCAAAGGGAGAAATTGAAATTTGCATTTGGATAATGTTGTATAAAAAAGATTTAAGTGGTTAAATAAGAAATCTGGAAAATTTTTATCCGATTAATTGTTAGAATAATCAAACAATTAATCGACTAAAATAATCGTTCATTGCGTCGCTAAATTAAAACAACAGTATAAATACTTTACAGTAGCTCTGCTTCCTGTTACACCGTCCATTCAGAATGTAGAAATATTTGCTTTTTCAACACATTCAACTCTTCTGGAAGATTATGATTTACCATCAAACGGCACAGAT
This sequence comes from Poeciliopsis turneri, assembly GCA_922788865.1. Lineage (NCBI taxonomy): Eukaryota > Metazoa > Chordata > Actinopteri > Cyprinodontiformes > Poeciliidae > Poeciliopsis > Poeciliopsis turneri. Next base: position 1,402,398 of record CAKLNU010000948.1, read on the forward strand.
GGCAGTGAAAGAAGAGCCAGCGAGTGTCTGGATGGATTGTTTTCCACAAGGTCAAACTGTGAAAGAAGACTCCTGAAAGATAACACCACAGCTGATAGGGTCCCGGACGGAGTGATGCGTTCGCTACCGAGACGCAGAGTCACATATGCTTCTGGGAAAACATGGCCGATAAGAGAAGAAAATGTCTCAAATCTGTTGTTGAACCTGCTCATATCTAGCAGTTTGTACTTCAGGCTCTTTATTAAGAATGAAACAATTAATTGCGATTAATCGGTTATTGAGATAGTCGTCAACTAGTAATATTACAACAATAGTCTTTATATTTCGAGAATTAAGTCGAGATATAACAATAAAGTCGTAACATTATCAGAATAAAGTTGAGATAATTAGAATAAAGTCAATATTTTTGAGAAGTCAGAATATTACAAGAATAGCATTTTACTATTTTAGTAATCCTACGACTTGATTCTCATCATTTCAACTTTATTCTGGTAATTTTATTTTTCCAGTGTTGCTTCGTTCTGAATTGTAACAAAAATCTTGAAAAATCTATAAATTGTGCTTTTAAATCCGATTCATTGATTAATCATGAGGATAATCGATTAGTAAGCTAACAGCTAGCTGCAGCCCAATTCTTCCTGGTACGTCGTTCCTGTTTTGGAGCTGCAGCCCTTCATGCATCGTCTGGGCCGCCTTGTTTTTAGTCAGTTGGCTGATAATTGGGAGCCTTTGCTTTGGCCTTGCACAGCCTGTCGCTCTGCATTACCCTCAGAGCTGCACTGCATGCAGAGGACAACAAAAGGACTTCCCCTCCACCAGGACATATTTATCTGGCCGCCCCGTCCCTTCAGCAGCCGCAGCATCACAACACAATTCCCCCGTTGTCAAGCCCGATTCCATCCGACTGCACTGAAGCGTTCATCTCAGCCTTTTGGGAACCTAAATGCCCCCGATATGCAACAAGTTTGTCCAACTGAAGCGTTCATTAGTGACATATCTGCAGGCTTTAAGCTGCTGGAGTGACCTTATGCAACTGCTGGGATGTTTATCGCGCTGCAGCGTGGAAAGGTTTGATGAGAAGTGGGTGGAGGGGCGTTCGCCTGTGGTCAATCGGATTACGAGCCGTTCCCAGAGGTCACTCGTCTTTGAGCGCGTAGCGACTCTGAGTGCTTCCTGCTGCATGGCACTTAAATATACAGACAATCAATGATGATGGTGATGCTGCTGCCGGGGCGGTGACTGATGAGAATAAGAGGATCAGAGGCGCGCACAGACATTTTGGGGGGCAAGAGCAAAAAATGGGCACCTTGTGACGTAGAATTGTAAAATTCATAGCAGTGCAGAAAAATCCTCCAGACGTCTGCATGAATATATGAATGTGAAATATGACAGAAATTATTCTTATAGTTAAAATGAATGAGAATAACTACAATTCCAGAAAACTGACAATTAATAGGACTGAATTGATTAATCGTGATTAATCGATTATTTAAATAATTGTCAATTTAGTAATCAATTACTCGTTAACAGGAGTATAGAGTTAAATACATGTCATTTGCTTATATATATATATATAAATCTTAAATGAAAAATCTGCCGAAGATTTTCTTTGATGCGCCAAATCTTTGTCTTTAATTGTCAAAATAATAGATTAATCAATTTTTCTCTTGCAGCCTTAAAATTATTTACAAATATGTGCTGCATTGGTAATATACATATAATTCTAGAAGTCTGTGCAGCTCTCCACCATGCCATATGCTGAAACCCGGATAAGTGAGAGAAAATGGATGAATGGAAAAACAAAGATTTCAAGATGGCAGGTTTTTTTTTAGGCCAGAGGAAAATGGGTCGGGCTCTAGCGCCTCCTAGTGGCTATGACTTTAACCAGACATTCAGAGCAAGCAGTTCACAGGTTCTGCAGATGGAGATGCTGCAGATATTCTCCCATCAAAGTGTTCCAGTTCCGACCCGGGCGTGGCGTGTTTACTCCTCGGTTCTGATGTATTGTTAATGACGGAGGAAGCAGCAGAAGGGAAGCAGAAGGGCGGTGGGCTCTTTAGAAAGGAAGCTAACCCAGGGACGGGACGTCCTGACTCGTTTGGTCTCCTGTCCATCAGTCTGCGTCCTCCACAGCCGGCCCTCCGTTTCACTCTCAGCCCACCAGAACCCCACGTCCAGCCCAGCAGGAGAACCGGCCTATTTATAGCAGCAGCTCTGGCCTGAGGAAGCAAGGAGCTCACTGTGTGTTTGACTCGTAAATAGCAAACTGGAATCCAGTCGCTCAGAGTTTCAACTCATTTCAATATTTATGCTGACTTGATTTATTTTTCCACCAAGATCTGAGCTTCACTTTCTGTCTGCAGTTTAACTGAACACTGAAAAACAAAACGTCTAACCAGGCATCTGGTCTAGTTTCTAGTGCAAATATCTTAGTACCCTTGAAATTAGATGAACTAACTCTAAAGTAGCTTTTCAGCGAGATGTTTTGAGTAAATAAATTCTTAATGCTAATTAGAAAGTGCAAGTTTAATTGGCAGATTATTCCATTTATGGGAAAATGTCTTCTTGATGAAGACATTTTTGCCAACTGAGCCAGTATTTTTAAACTTATTTCTCACTGAAAACTTACGTGAAGTTAGTTTTGACTCATTTCAAGTGTACTGAGATATTTGCACTAGAAACTAAAGATACTTGGTAACATTTTGAGTTTTTGCAGTGTAAGAATGTGTGCGGTGGAAACACACAGGTGATGCAACACAAAACTGCTTCCTGTTCCCTTCAGGGGAAGCGGTCTGAAACGAAGCAGCGCTCCGGGTCCTTCACTGGCTGTTTTTGTGTTCAGATGTGGCTTTTCGGGGGTCCAAACAATCCTCATTTGTCTATTATTGGGCACAAGCGGCCGCTGTGTGAGCAAGGCCACAACCAGACACGCAGTGTGACTGAGTCCCAGCCTGTCAGGCTGCAGCAGCAGCTGAAGCACATCTTTGTTTCACTGAACGGTTTTTTCAATCCCTGTCTGCTCTGACCTAGAGAACACTGCAAAAACACTAAATCTCACCAAGTACTATTGGTTTAGTTTCTAGTTCAAATGTCTCAGTAGGCAAAACTAACTTAAAAGTAACTTTTCAGCAGGATAAAGGAGCTTGTTTTACGTCAACAATTGCTTTATGTTGGCTGATTATTTAAATTATAAGTAGGGGAAATGTCTTGTTATAAGTGAAATAGTCAGCATGTGGAACAAAAACCTATTTATTTATTCACATTTTGCATGTTTTTGTTTTTTGCTTCCATTTGTTTCTCTACAACTTTTACAAGCAGTTCAAGCACTTAAAAAAAAAGATTGGCCATTTGTGGCAACAGGTTCACGTTTTTCTGGAAAATAAGCCGTTTCAAAAACCTCTGGAATGCAACGTCACAAATCAGCAGGCAATGCCCGTTACCTAGCAACCTTAGCAGAGTCCGTTACCTAGCAACCCAAGCTGAACTCCAGCGTAGTTTCCTCTGTAGGCGCTGCTGGAAAAGACAAAGTGTTTTGTTGTTGACTTATCATCCAGAGACCACCTGCTGCATTCTTGTTCGCGTGCAGAAGGCTCCGCTTTTGCTTTTCAAAGATGTACGGCTGTATAATTGCGAATCTGCTTGCAGCCATTTATATGTGCGAGTGTAAACGTTGAGTTAGCAGCAGCTTATTTTGATTTAAAGTGACAGGAGGCCCTAAAGCTGCTCAGAATGGGCAGAACAGAGCAGACTGAAATCTTAGAATGATTTTATGCAAAAAGTTTAGCGAACATATTTTCTATAGACCATAGACCGATCCCAAGATGTTCAAGGAAGCACAATACGTCTCGTCACTTTCAAGGAGTAATTGTCTTAAAACAGCTCATATTACTTCCTGAAAAATTACTGATAAGTGAGTTTTGCCTCAGATATTTTCACTAGAGGCTGGACCAAAGATACTTGGTGAGGTTTTGTGGTTTTAAGTGTTCGGATTCTTCTCCTGACTCCCTCTGTCTGTTTGTGCAGGTGATCCCATGTCTGGCCTGTTTAGAAAACCCATGAATGACGACGGCGACGTTTACACCTCGCTGATGTCCAATCAGGCCTCCTACCTGCCGGACGACCTGAAGTCGTCCAACGCCCTGGGCGACTTCACCGGCGACGCCTACAGCTTCACCTCCAAAACCAAAACCGCTTCCAATTTACCTGACGACGCCCCGAAGTCCCTGCTGGGTTCCGACAAGACAGAATCCTACAACTACATGGATATCAGCCACGGGGAGGAGCGCCAAGGCAGCTGGGCCTCTGCTGACCTCGACCCGGTGGGGAGGTACATCGATAACAACCCCGGAGGAGACGAGGAAGACGAGGAGGAGGAGAATCTGGGTCCGGCGCTCGGCTCCCACTCCTTCCCCTACGTGGAGGATCCGTCTGATGAGGAGCTGAACGACTACCGCTCCTACCGGAACCTGGGCGGCACCCCGCAGACGGCCAGCCCGGTAAAGATCACCCTGACCGGGTCGTCCAAAGCCGAGCCGCAGCAGCTGCCCCCGTCGGTTGGTGTGTCGGAGCGCGAAAACGTCCTGAGCGTGGGTCAGCAGGGCGTTCCCACGGTAACCCTGTCTGAGCCAGAGGACGACAGCCCCGCCTCCACGCCCAACGCTTCACCAACAAGTAGGTGCAGAGCAGAACCCGTCTGAGCACTGAGAAACTTCACTGGACGATATGTCACGATAATTTATCGTCCATTTTCTAACAATGTAATGATAGACATCTGAATATCCAAAATAAACAACCAAAACAATATGGATTATGAACAAAACAAAATTATCCTTCAAAACCATATTACAGGCATGAAAATTAACTTTTTACACATTTTTATATCACAACCAAACTGTTTTCTGGCAATAAGTCAATGTTTTTTGGTGCCTGGAAAAGGAGCTGATAGTTACGTCATAATTGATGGGCTCTCTCCCATTACCTACCAACCCAAGTGGATCTCCAGCACGTTTGGTCAGCTGGTTTTACCACTGTATGTGCTGTACAATGGCTGCTGGAAAAGACAAGTGTTTTCTTGTTACCATCCAGAAACTATTTTCCGCTTTCATGATGGTTGTCCAGGAGGCTCCACTTCTGCTTTTCAATGATGTAGGATTCTATAATTGCCCATCTGTTTGCAGCCATTTTCACTTGTGAGTGTAAACGTTGAGTTTGGGGGCGGGGCCAGCTGAAGCTCATTTGGACTGAGCATCCTGAAATGTAATCATCTTGTCCAAAAAAATTAACGTTTTGTATCATCATCTAAATCTGTTGAAGAAAGCGTAGTAGGCAATCTAAACGTTAGTTGGAATATGAAAGGACCGGTAGCTAGCTGCTGATAACCCCTTGGTAGCTAGCTACGGCAGTTAACTGGATGATGTTCTTATTGAATCACTTCTGCGTCCAAACCATATGATTTATGTATTTGCAATTATATTTTTGTATCTTTGTGTTGTGAAACAGACTTTAAACTCCATTCAAAAAGGCCTTTAAAGTCTTAAATCTGACAGAAAAATCTAACTTTCTTGGAATATTTAGCAACATTTTAGACAAATACATTGGAATCGGCTTTTTAATAATCTGCAATCGGTGCACTGATAGTTTTCTGATTCTCATCTGGGCTCTACTATCTGTTTTCTCTGAACAGGGAAACAGTTTTCATCTGAGGACATGTTCAAGGTTGAATCCGGAAAGCCTGCAGCTTCCAGAAACAACGCAGGTCCAAAACCCGGGAGTCGGGATCACGAGGGCAGCAGCGCAGAGTCCGGAGACTCGGAGATCGAGCTGGTCTCCGAAGAACCTGCGAAGCCGCGCAGCAACCCCTTTACTGAGCCTCCGAAGAACAAAGCGACCAGCAACCCCTTCGACAGCAACGCCCCGGTGGCCAAGGCCGGGCCGGGCCTCGCTGCCGGGCCCGCAGCCTACAGCATCCTGAGGGAGGAGCGGGAAGCAGAGCTCGACAGCGACCTCGTCATCGAGTCCGCCTCCGAGGAAAGTCCCAAGAGAGAGCAGGGCATCGGCGGCCCCAAGCAGGGAGCCTCCTCTCCGTCCCCTCTGGCCTCCGCCGCCAGCCCTCCCCGCAGTCACCCTGAGGCGGCGCCGGTCCAGCCGCCGGCCGCCGAAAAGGCCAAGAGCCCCGTCAGAGCAGAGGAGGAACCTTCCAGCAAGCCGAAGCCTCCGACCGCCGCGGTGCCTCCGGAGCTGAGATCAGAAAAGCCGCAGCAGGGCGACAAGCCGCCCCAGCAGGGCAAAGGAGAGCTGGGAAAAGCTGCTGCTGTCGCCGCGCTGCTCGAGGGATTCAGCAGGCAGAAAGGTTGGTGCTCAAATCTGCAGCTCAATTTAAACACTGCAAAAACACAAAATGTTACCGAGTACATCTGCTCTCGTTTCTACCACGACAAAACCAACTTTTCAGCAAGACATAGGAGCTTCTTTCAGGTCAATAACGCCTTAATGTTGATGAACACGTATAAAAGGCTGTTTTCACTTATAACATGACATTTCACAGGGAAATAAAATACCAGTGAAACAAACATTTCCTTCAATTTTAAGGAAATACTGACTTAGAAAAACTCCTGTATCTTACTGAAAAATATCTAGAAATTAATTTTGTCTTGTTCAGGTATGTTCACTAGAAACTGGAGTAAAATACTTTGTATTTTTGCAGTGCATGAACTGTGACATCTGTGAAATATAAACATATTTCCTCTGACGAGTGGGAGGAAACGCTGCTGCTGCCCCCTGGTGGAACATAAGGGGAACAATAAAACCCTTCTCATTATTTATTCAATAGGTTTCTATTTGTTGTTAAGAATTTCTATTTAAATTCCAACTAATATCTAAAACACATCAAAATTGTCCTTATTGGTAAGTTCATACTATTTTTGTTAGATTAAAACACCAATAAAAACAAATGAGTTTGAAAATACAGTTATAGATCATGTAATCAATGTCCTAAAGAAGCATTATTTGTGTTTGCGGGGTTATAATCGATGTGACAGTCTTACAGTTACCTTAAAAACTAAGTGGTTCTTATATTATAACAGTTTTACTGTTATAATAAAAACTCAAAATATTGTGATAAAACTTGAAGTCCACTCCGTCTGGGATAATGCTTTTATCTGCATGTTTGACCTTATTATTATTGAAAAGATGAGCAGAAAATGGTGTTTTAATATTGATGCTGGATGTTCTGACTCCGTAATTATTTGATGTTAAAACTGGGTCAGTTTTCTGCCTCTAATCAAACACAACGTAGGTTTGGATGTAAACATTTATGAATTCTGCATGAATGGACGGTCGTGCAGTCCTGATTTGTTTCGATCAAACTGAAAGAAGGTTCTGGAATCACACACACACAAAAACAGGTCATGTCGATTAATATCTGCACCACTAGAGGGAGCAGCGCCGCTTTGTTGAAGATCATCAGATATTTGTTGGTCAGAGCACGTCCCCACCAGCTGCTATAGCAACAGAGAGAGGTTGGAGCATGCTCAGTGTGAGCCGTTGCCGTCGCTCCTGGTTGGTGTTGGCATGGAGGCAAATGAGGCTGCAGAAAGCAGAAGGTGTGAGGTGTGGCAGGCTGCAGGGGAGGACTGGACCTCGACAACGGCATCGATTCACTGAAACGCGTTTAAAGCAAACCGGGACGATGCTAATGTCTCAGCTACATCCTGTCTTCTGCTTTTTCTTTTCTTTTTTAGCGCTCCAATTGCAGAAATGCTCCGTCTTTACCATGAATTATTAAGAGCGGCGTCTTCATTACAACCAAGACAAGATGAAAAAAGAAGGAGGGATTTATAGCAACTGTAATCTTCACATAAATAAGAGCTGGATGTTTGCCCTGTTGCTGCTCTCTTTATGAAACACGTTTCCCTCCCGTCTGCTGAGCCATGTGACAGCAGACAGTCAGGAGGCTTTGTCAGCTTTCAGAGCATGAGGGAAATGTTGATCCACCAATAAAGACACTGCGAATTAGGGCTGGTTAATCAGATTAATCGTGATGAATTGATAATTGAAATAATCATGAACCTATGTAGTAATTCATTAATCGTTAACTGAAGTGTACAGACTTAAAAAAGGCCATTTGATGAAAGAACATCATAATAATTTAGACAAAACTGTACAAAATATATAAACATTTACCATTAAAAAAAAACAACACCTTTGTCTGTATATAAGGTCAACCCAAAACTCCTTAAGTGGAAAAGTTTTATTCAATAATTAATCGATTGATCCCAAAAATAATCAACATATCAGCCTGTGACTATTGCAGTAAACTCGAGCAGAGAGGGCCGAACGTTTCACGGCAGAAGTTTCAGCTTTAGACGCATCCTTTGTTACAAATAATCAAACGTACAACGAAAGTAATGCTGTTACTGCAATGAAATGTTTACCTTCTTATTTAAAAAGGATTTTAATCATTTGTTTATTGGGATTTTTAATGCGTTTCCAATTGTATAAAAAAAAAAAGGTGTGTAGAATGTGCCTATTTTTTTTTATCTGATTAATCGATCAATTTCAAACTATAATAATTTTGGTTTCAACCCTAAATGCTGGATGGATTTACAAATATGTGAGACACTGGTAAAACAGGCTTTTAATTTTTAAAAAAAAGAAATTTGCTGATGAGAAAATTATTTCTGGTATTGTGTCAACAAGGCTTTCATAGGTTAAATGAAAAACCTGCAGAATGGGCCTTTTTATTTTTATCCGATTAATTGCCAACTCAAATAATCGTTATTTAAATCCCTAAAAATTACTTGGAGCCCTGGCAAAACTGGCTTTTGCATCTTAAAAAAGGAATTTTGTTTATTAGAATATTTATTTATAATATTTTTTAAAATTGACTTTAGTGATTTGATTAAAAATCTGCAAATGTGGCAATTTTATAACCAATTAATCGATTAATCGCCAATTAAAATCATCGTTACAGTCCTAAAAATATGTGGGGAATTGGTAATATGGGCTTTAAAATCTTTAAAAAAATAATTTTGTTTATTAGAATTTTTTTTAGGCAATTCATTTTGGAAAAGCAGTTTAATGAAAATTCTGCCAAATGTACCAGCTTTTTTTAATTATTCAATTAATCGATTAATTGCCAACTAAAATCATCGGGGTTTAACTATTACCTATATTGCTAACGATTATTTATAAATCTTTAAAAACTGAAATTTATTTGAAATAGTTATTTCTAATAAATAAAAAAGGCAAGTGACTAAATGAAAAATCTACAAAATGTGCCTGTTTTTATCCAATTAATCGCCAAAAATAATCGTTTGTTGTATCCCTAAAAATTATGTGCTACTGGTAACACAGGCATTTAAATCTTTAAAAAAATTGTTTATTTGAAAATCTTAAGTTATTTCTAATACAGTAAAAACTAAAAGACAAGTGGTCAAATGAAAAATCTCCAAAATGTGCCAGTTTATTTTTATTTTTTGAATCGATTAATCATCAGAGCAACTGATTCCTAAAACAATGTGTAGTTTCTGCCTCAACATGGAGGCAGGTTTTGGTGTCCCAGTGTTACAAACTGAGGATGACACGGTGTTTGTTTTAACTGAAACATTTCTTTACGAGACAAAAGACCGTCCACCGCAGCCACCCTCTTCCCCCCCGGGCTTTAAATCATTGCATGGACGGTTTGCTGCAGCAGATTCGATGCTGTGCTGTTTACGACGTGACCCCCCCCTCCTCTCCATCCTCTCCTGCTCCTCCCTCCCTCTCCTCCACAAACACACCGACACACACGTACGCGGCTCCACAGCATCAGTCTTTGTGCTCCGAGAGTCGGCAGCACCTTGGAAACCTCTCCTCCCTCCCGTCCTCAGCCTCTCTCTCTCTCACCGCATCCTTCCCACCATTCATGCCTCTCCGTGGGATGACCGACTGAGCCGCTCCTGCCGAAGAGGAAAGCGCGAAGAGACAAAGCGACGGAGGGACCAGCAGCATGCAGGCGACTGCAGACATGACGAAGAAGGAGTGCTCGTGGAGCAGCTGGAAGGGCCAGGGTACTGACGCGTTTCTGTGTTTTTACAGCCGGTTTGCATGTCGCCTCCAGGCGGACAGACGCTCCGCTTCATGCATGCACGCGTTCGGCTTCTAATACTGAAGTTCTGCTCCTTTATTTTTGCATGGGACACACCCTTAGTTCGAATCTGCACCCAGAGGAAACAAAGGCGGCGGTGGAAAATTGCTCCATCTGCTTTGGGTGCATGCTGGTACCGATTGTTGACACCCTCCTCGCTGCACCGCGCGGCCGTTTTCATATGCTCCCATTTTTTTCCTCTTTGCTTTGGGGGGGTGAAATGAGTGCCAGACCGTCGGATGGTGCTGATAGACTGTCTCCATGGTAACCAGGCCACACCCATCCTGATTACATCAACCCCATATCCTAGGCCACCACGGCGGCCCGCAGAGCGTCCAGCGGGGGAACGTTTCCGCCGAACGCAGAGAAAATGGCGGCGCTTTCAGCACAGTGTTGAGCATTCATTGTGCCACATTCTGGCTTCACGCCGTCGAGTCGTTGCAAGAGTTAACGACCCCTAAAGGCCAAACCTCCGCACGTCAAGACGCACCAAATAAATGCTGACGGGAGCGAAGAAGAATCGATTTATGTTCTCCCTCTGAATCACAGAGTCATTTTTAAAGCTGCAGGGTTTTTGTTTAGTCATCCTTCCTGCTGAGCACATGACTGATTCAGCAACAACACAAACGGGCCGATTCACACGAATACGGCCAATAACCACAATCCTCCTCTATTATACACAAAAACACTGTTTAAATCCGACTCCAGAAAACATTATAACCAATTTCTAACATATTAAATCACCCAAAAGACAGAAAATAACATTTAAATCCCAATTATGTCAATAAAGTGAGCAGCTTCACAGTATTTATTCAAGACACAATCAACACATGCAACTAATTTTCAATCATATGTGTAACATTTAATTATTCATTTATTTTATTGGCATTTCCATTTTCTAATGAAGCTGAAAAAATATAATGTTGTAGTTTTCTAAATATTGCACAAAATATGTTTCTCTAAACACTAATTGGCTTGTATGACAGTAATTCACAACATTCAGTAATTTAACATAAAACATTATCTAAATGCTTTTACTGTGAACCAGTAGAAATGACTCTGCTGCTACTAAAAATAAATTAAATAACATTGAATAATTTTTAAGTAGTATTTCACTTTCATAACAAAGCCAAAGAAAAAGAAAACTAAACTAAAGGTGTTAATAATAGTAGTAATCAAGGTTTACTACTTTTTAATGTATTTATTTTTTATGTCTTTTTCTTTTAAATAAATTAAAGAAGAAAACCCTGGAGATTTTCCTGAAATATTCAGCTGATTATTTCCTTTGTAACATCAAAAACATAATCCTAAAGCAGAACCTATTTTGGAAAATCTACATTTTGCACGTTTTTATACTTTCACTTGAAGCTCTGCTGCTTCTAAAAACCCAAGCGCTAAAAAAACCATCCAGATGTTTTATGGATGAAAGTTCATGTTTTTGTTGCCATTCTGTTACCTAGCAACCCCAGCTGAACCCAGTCCTGTTACCTAGCAACCCAAGCAGAGCTCCAGCACATTTGGTCAGATGGTTTTACTGCTGTATGCTCTGTACAATGGCTGCTGGAAGTAACAAGTGATTTGTTGTTGACTTATTATTCATAAGCCTCTTGCTGCATTCTTGCTGGTTGTGCAGAAGGTTCTACTAATGCTTTTCAAAGTGTAAAAGTTGACTTGGGGGTGGAGGAGCGTGGCCAGCAGCTACTTATTTGGATTTAAAGTGACAAGACACTTTTAAACAGCTAAATCTGAAAGGAATAAAGACTAAAATCTCATCATCTATGAATGATTTTGAGCAATAAATGTAAGGAACATGATTTGTTTAGGCCGCAGACCCATCCCAACCTGTTGAAGGAAGCACAACGGGTCACCTTTAAAGCAAAAAGCCTCTGACTGACAATAAATTCAGTAACATCTCTGCTGAGATGAGGCAGTCCCAGTGTTTTTTCATGTCTTCTCTCCGTCTGGCTCGTTTGAGGCCACAGGGAAGTCGTTGGTGGTTTAATTAGGTCAGGCTAAACTAGTTTCACTACAGAACCGGGGAAGGTGGGGCAGGAGACGATGTCATTGTCAGCTGCGTTAACGGTTTGATCTGGTTTTGGCTCAGAGTGAGAGCTGAACTCACCGGACGTAGGAACCGGACCCGGTTTCTACGTCAGACTTTAACGGCTCATTTTTCTGATGAGATCGACGTTCAGTGAATCCCTGCAGATTAAATAATGTTCAGAATAATTCAGTTATTTACACACTGGAGGGATTTTATCTCGTATTTCCCTCTGATTTTCTGAGTTAAAGAGAAACTTTCAGATCAGTATGAATATAATGTGAGGTCTTGGTTTGAATAGTTAATTTTATCAGAAAATTTTTAGGTTTTGCCCATTTTAAGATGAAATCAGACTTTATGTCATAAACAAACAGTAAAACATACAAGATTAGACAGAAATATAATCTGGGAAAAATGACTCAATATTTATCTTCGAATGATTACAATAAAAGTGTTCAACTAGCGTTAAATGGATTTATTTGAATGTAGAGTTCTAGCTAACAATTATTTTAGTAAATTGGTTATTTTATCTAATTAATTGTATTAAAAATTGGCACATTTTGCTACTATATTATTTGACCACTTAAGCCATTTCTATACAATAGAAAAATACATAAAAAATGCAAATAAGCCATTCAATTCCTTTTTTTTAAATAAGAAAATAAACATTTTATTACCTAAAATGTATGTCTAAGTTCAATTATTTGTAGCAAAGGATGCATCTGCAGCTAAAACTGTAACTCAGGCCTTTCTGTTTGACTTAATACAGTTTTGTTTTATTGACTGCTCTGAATTTGTTCTTCCTTCAGGAATTTTCCTTTTTTTCATGTAAACTCTACATCAGAATTAATCTTTTACCAAATCCGTTGATTAATCGATACATAACGATTAATCGTTTCAGCTCTGTTACCAACAAGACGATTAAAATACGAGGTTTTGATCTGAACAATGTAGAGTTGGGGTTATTTTCTCAGAAAACCATCTTAAGGACATTATTTTGAGCTTTATTGCAGAATAGTTTGGTCGTTTTATTGGACTGTATTTTGTCCTGCCTGGTAAAAACAAAGCGTCTTCGTTTCTGTGCTGTTTGGGTTTGGAGACGAGCGGCCAGTTCTCCACGTTCACAGCGACATGAATCCCAGAGGAACGCGCTCTCTCTCTATCTCTCCCTCTCTCTCGCGTCATCTCTCGGTGGGGAGAAAAATGGAGCATGGTTACTATGGTAACTGCATCAGGCGGATCCCCTGCTGGTTTGAAATGAGCTGTGCGGTTGTTGGTTTCAATCGGCGACTTGAGTTTTGGTGGAAGACCTCGGAGTCGGGATCTGTTAGTGGACCGGCCGCGCCCCGTCCACCTCCTCCTCCCCTCTGCCCCTTCCTGCTCTGCCGGATTCTGATTGGCTGGCGGCGCCAGCGCCCCTCCCCTGCCGTATACGGGGGGGCCGCCTCCCCCCCTCCAGTGCTCTCCTTTTGTCCGTGAATAAAGCAGCTGCCTCTTTCCTTGTTCAGCCATGGGAGCCGCAGGTCAGTACTCACTTCTGATACAGAAAAAGCTTTTCAGTCACCGAGTTTCTCCCTGCAGCTTCGGTAATGTTCATGTCGGCGTGTGTGATTATTTACTCTGTGTGTGACTGTGACAGAGCATCTCCATTCAGAGCTCTGCCCAGTTGGTCAGAGGTGCATGTGCAGCAGCAGTTGTCGCTGAATGGCTCAGCTGTCCGACGAATCGCTTCACGTGCCGCAGCAGCAGCAGATTATTTAAAACCCGGAGAGAACCGTGTTACCGTGCAGCTCCAGCCAGCCTTTCTGGCTTCCACAGACGACTTTCAGCGGAGAGTAAAGATGGCCGTCATCACTATGCTGCTCACAGCTCCTCAGCTAAAATTAGAGCAGACATGAAGGCAAGCCCAGCAGGCAGAAGCAGCAAACCTTCGTTCATCTCTGATGTTACACTTCAGAAGAAGTTGGCGCCTCTCCCTGGCTTGCCAAAGGACGCATTGTGAACCCTGGTTGAACTGAAACAGGCCTGGATTCACAGCGGCTGTAACGCTACACTGAGCTAATCCTCAGTCATCACATCTTCTTCTTCATCTTTGGCAGTAGCTTTAAATTTCAGGCCCCAGCACCCAAAGATGGCACTGCAGAAAGAACTCCGGCCTGCAGATGCCACAATGTGTCCGTTTTCCTTTAAAAAGCGGAGCGGCGGCGTTGATGCCTCGTGATCCTTCACTGCGGACCTCTGTGGCTCCAGGTCATGGCGAGCCGTTATCAACGATCTGCTGATTGTGCTGCTATTTCTGCTGCAGCTTCCCAGACCTGCAGGTTAATCATTAACCGTCCTGGGAGCAGCAAAGCGATCGTTGCATGTATGCGAATGTGTGCATGAGAAGGGGGCGGGTGATCCAGAATCCAACCAACATGAATCCATCTCAGCAGGTTACAGCCAGTAATCATCTCCAGCAGATGCTGATTAACACTTAGCCAAGGTTTCACCAACTCAAACTTAAGACGTTTTAAGATTATTACGATGGATTTTAAGTTTGTTCATCCAACTGGTGATAAATCTGCATTAGACGATAGATGGAAAAGAAGCTGCATCTCGTTACGTTAGCAGTTATGGTGCTAATGTACCATAACCGCCATGATATGTTAGCAGTTAATCACAGAACGCTTATTTGCCACAACAGGATTTCTGTTTGGTCCATTAATTCGCGTTTAAGACTTTTTTGGATCGCTACCAGTGGAATTTAAGATCTATATCCACAGAACTGGTGATAAATTAGCATTTATCCATGATAGATCCTGAAGAACTAGCAGCTAGTTAGCGACACAGAACACAATGAAGACGTCCAAGGGTGGCTCGATCTTTTGCCTGGCAGAAAAGTCCCAGGAGAAAAATAAACTACATAGAATATATGATTAAATACTCATTCCACAACATTCAAGACCTGTGATTAACATATTTAAGGTCAACTTATATATATTTGTTTTATAAATTTCAAGGGGTCTATTACACAAAATATATATTTTGCATATTTGTTCTTGAATTCGGGTTTCAACTGCTTCTAAAAACATTCATCTATTGTTTTGGTAATAAGTTATTGTTTTTGGGTGTCTGAAAAATGGGCCATAATAGAACCTTCCCAATTGTTGGGTCGCAATCAATGTGCATTGCTTTGTTACCTAGCAACCCAACATAAACTACAGCATGTTTGGTCAGCTGGTTTTATCGCTTTATGGGCTGTACAATGGCTGCTGGAAAAGAGAACTGTTCTGTTGTTGACTTACCATCCAATGTCAATGTAACACTTCAAAAACAGGTTCAGAACTGCACCAAAGTGCTGCACAAAAAAGATAATAAAATAAGTTGATGAAAAGAAAAAGAAATATTACAAGAGAAAAAAAAAACACTTACTACATTCTTTTTGGTTGTGCAGGAGGCGCCACTTCTGCTTTTCAAATATATATGGTTGTGTAATTGCACATTTGTTGCAGCCTTTGTGAGTGTAAGCGTCGAGTTGGTGGACGTGGCCAGCAGCTTATTTAGATTTAAAGAGACAAGATGCCCTAAAACAGCTCAGAATAGGCAGAACTCACCGGATTAAAATGATCAAAAAAATGTATTGAATGTGTTTTTTTTCGCCTATGAACCTATCAGGACCTGTCCCAGGACGCATAATAGGTCACATACTTTTGAAAACATGGATCTGAGACATTTTAAGGATGCGCGGACACTCTGCTGGGTGTAGAAATGAATGAAACCTTTGCGCCATCTTGTTGGAGCTGGGTTTAGTTGCAGCTCCCTGAGGATGCTGGGTTTTCAACGGCTTCCAGTGGTTTGACCCAAATATGATCTGCTCACAGCGGAGCCCGCCCGTTTAAAAGCCTCATTCCCGCTAATTTGTGGTTGTGGATCCTGACTGACCTCCTTAATGTGTGCTTCCTCCTCAGCAATCGACCTCCTCTACTGGAGGAACGTGAAGCAGTCCGGCGCCGTGTTCAGCAGCGTCCTGCTGCTCCTGTTCTCCCTGACCCAGTTCAGCGTGGTCAGTGTCGGAGCCTACCTGGCTCTGGCGGCGCTCTCCGCCACCATCAGCTTCAGGATCTACAAGTCTGTGCTGCAGGCCGTGCAGAAGACCGATGAGGGGCATCCTTTCAAGTGAGGGGACCGATCGCCGGCCTGGGAGTCGTTTTGACTCCAGAGGCTAGAAAGATATTTTCTGATTTTGTTTCCAGGGCTTATCTGGAGATGGAGATCGCTCTGTCTCAGGACCAGATCAGTAAATACGCCGATAAGATCCTGCTGTACAGCAACACCTGCATGAAGGAGCTCCGCAGGCTGTTCCTCGTTCAGGATCTGGTGGATTCCTTGAAGGTTGGAACGCCGTCATCGCTTTTCATTTTATTGCTGCTGAGATTAAATGTTTGCTTAACGACGGATGTGTTCAGTTCGCAGTTCTGATGTGGCTGCTGACCTATGTGGGTGCACTCTTCAATGGCCTGACGCTGCTCATCCTAGGTGAAACCATCTCTCTGATGCACTGATGACTCACATGATGACGTCTTTCACTGTCATTTGTTTTGTTTGAGCCACTTAGTCAGACGTCTCTACAAAATTACACTTAATCTGGATTAATCAGGATAAAATCCAATCTAAAAACCAGCTATCTCTCTCATGCCTCTATTGACAGAGAAACCGATTATATTTCCTTCGAGAGGTGATTTCTGTTTAACTGCAACATTTAAGCTGATCTACTGAGCATTTTGGGAAATTATGGGATTAGTTTGAGGAATTTCCAAGTTTGGATAAGTCTGGAAAAATAAAGCAGATTGGGAAATATTTAGATTTCCAGACTTTATTCTTTATCTCACTGTCTAAATGTTTGTGTCTGTAGTTCTGTGCAGGGATACAACCAACAATTATTAAAGTAATCGATTATTTTAACAATTAATTGATTGAGCTGTTGGCTATTCTGATGGTTAATTGAAAAATTGACAATCTTTGTAATTAATTGGCTAAAGAATTAGCACCTTTCATTGTTTCCTTTATTCACTTTTCTCTGCTTTCATTTTATTTCCACCCTTCCTTTCCTTCTTCTAGCACTCCTTCCTTTAGTGATCTGCATCGCTTATTTGTCCTTCCTTCCTTCCTTACTTGTATACTTTTACTTCCTTACATCATTCCTTTGTCCTTCTATCCTTCTTCCTTTTGCCAGACCTTCAATCCTTCCTTTTTTCTCAAGTCCTTCCTTCCTCCCTCTTCCTGCTTTCCTCTCTTCTGTTTCTCATTGTGTTTTTCTTCCTTCCACTCAATCTTTCCTTTCCTGTTTCTTATTTGCTATAAAGTTCCTGCAGGTTTCACCAACTCAAATTTAAAACTTTTCAAGACCATTATGAGTAAAACTTAATCATAATATCGTCACAGAAAAATGTTTGAACGTCGTTCAGCCAACTAGTGAGAAACTTGCATTTATCCCAGATAGACGCAAAACAGCTAACGAGCTAGCAGGGCTGTATTAGCAGCTGGTTAGCGGTAGCCTAGAGTCACACAATGCAATGAAGATTATTCTGCCTGATAGAAAAGTAAAATATTACATTGAATATACAAGATTAAATATTCATCTCGAGGCAAAATGTAAGACCTGGGAATAATATTAACTTACATTTTTTAGTTTAGGACATTTTAAGGACATTTAAGTGTTTTAAAGGACGCACCTTTAAGTTTCAGTCTTAAACTTATTACTATTTGTATATTTTTCTTGAAACATGAAAAGCTGAGGACACCAGAAAGTTGAGTTTTGGATAAGTCGTTAACAGTTTTTTTTAATCCAGTCTGTTTTTGCTGTCAGTTTACATCCATTAAAATAAAAAAAATAAATAAATAAAAAAGTGTATCATTTTTTTCTAACTTCAATCTGAGTAAGATCTGATGGGCTTTATTAACTATTCGTCCTTATATTCCTCTATAGCTGTGGTGTCCATGTTCACTTTGCCTGTGGTTTATGAAAAACATCAGGTAAGAGCAGAAACATCTGTGTTCTCTGGGAAAACCTGTGCAGCCTTATAACATGTCTGTCTGCAGGCGCAGATCGATCAATACGTGGGACTAATACGGACACAGGTCAACTCTGTGGTGGGGAAGTGAGTAAATGCAATGCCGATTTTTATTTATTTATGACTATATTACTTTGTTAGGTTTAAATTGGGCTGAAATAAGATTAGAAAAGGACTAAAATAAAAGTTTTTCTCCTTTGCAACAAGAATCTCATGAAAATCTTTGTTTTAATATTTAAGATGCTAAATTAAGATTCCAGGAGATTAATTTTGATTGGGAACCAAAGTCGTAACATTTGTTACGTTTTAAGCTGGTGCATTTCGCTTTCACACTGAACTGTGTCAAAAAACCCAAACCTTTAGAAAACCTGTTCCCCTCCTGGCCTGTGGTGGCGCTGCAACAAGAATCACTGCAGGAAACAACAAAGACCTCCGGAGAAGACGCCAAGTTCAACTTCCTTCTTCACAAAATGTAAACAAAATGGAGCGGCGTCAGGACTTTGCGGTTGTAGCATTTCTCTTTGCCGTTGGTGAAAGAAAATGAGCCATTTCTCCCGCTAACGTTGGACTGGCCTGTTTGCTCTGGACGCATTTCCCAGAATTCCCTGGGCTATAGTGTACTTCCTGCTTTTGAAGCACCAAAAAACAAGAGAAATCCTGCCACTGCTAAAACTCTTGACACCACGCCACTTGTTTATATTTTGTGAAGAAAGAAGTTGTGCTCAGTGTCTTCTTCAGAGATTTTCATGTCGTTTCCTTTGTGGTTCTTAGTGCAGCGCCCCCACAGGCAAGGAGGGGAACAGGTCTTTCAAAAGGTTTGGCTCGATTGTGTGAAAGCAGTGAAAATGGAACAAATGTTTCAACTTTGGTTTCCAACTGAACCATCAAAAGCGAATCAAACTCGGTACTTTTTAGAATCCCCAAACTTAATTTCAGACAAAAATTAGCAGCAGTTCAACTTTATTCATCGTCTTAACCAAACTTTATGACGATGTATGAGATTTTACCTGTTAAAATAAAATCTTACCTCAAACCTTTTCCTGAAAACGACAAACCAAATCTCTTTTCCTGTCCAGGATCCAGGCGAAGATCCCCGGGGCCAAGAGGAAGGAGGAGTAATCCTGTCCGTGTCACCTTGAAGCTGACGGTCCGGTCCAGCTCCGAGTCGGGCTCCCGGCTGAAGGGCCCGATCACCATCTGTGGGGCGTAGTGCTTTGTCATCTTGGTGTTCTCTAAAGCATCCACTGGAGAAGCCTTCACCCTGTCTATAGCAGTCCAACACTAACACACAGTCACAGTACGTGTATAATCCTGCTTCTAGGTAGACAACTACACAACTCAAAGACAAAAAAAACAACCTGTTTGTGTTGCTTATTATGAAGTGCATGAAGTCGAGCCTTGGGTAAATAATATTTGATATCTTTTGTGCAGTTTTGAAATCACGCTACATTTTTGCTTTGCAGTGTTTAACCACGACTTGTAATGGTTTGGCCCCAAGAGGCTGAAAGCCCACAGACTTTCTCCGCTGCCAGTGTTAAATACTGCTTCATGTCTCTGAGTTAGCAGTCGGGGCTTTTCTCAGTATGTCAATAGAATATATAAATAATAATAATTTCCTTTCTGTGTTTCCAAGCACAAGATAATTTACGATATGCGTGTTAGATGTGGTAATCGTAGGGGTTTTGCTCTTTGTAATAATCATAAGGAACAACACACATGCTCACATTAGGTACTGTTGTACAAGTATGAAGACAAGGTGATACTAAGCTTGTTTGAATAACTGTCCAACTTTGTATTTCGTTCAGCTATACTCTGTAGTTCTTTAGACCCTGGACTCTAACTATTTGCACTTACAGTATGTATTTAATTACAGGAATAATGAGAAAATAAATGTACCTTGATGTAACACCTCCTCACGCACCTCACTGGTTCTTCCTGCCAGCCTGATGGAGTCTCAGGGGAAGCTGTCATGTCGAGTCTTGGTTTGGTGAGCTATAAATACGAAGCTCTGGATTCTGGCACTGACACAGCAGAGTGCTGCACAGACACGTTTAACTCGAGTCAGGGGTCACAATGAGCCCGTTTGAAATAAAGACCGACGGGACTCGTCTGCTGCAAACAACTATTTTTACTGCAACGAAATCGGCATCAACTTAAAACAGCTCTTTGAACTCGGGAAATAAAATACAGAGCCACTAAGAGTTTCCTTCTCTTTCAACATAAATAAAAATTATTAAGTTTACATCTGAAACTGATGCTCATTATTATCTGCATCGGTTTGTTTAACGATTGAGCAAAATGGGTGAATGGAGCTGGAAGAGAACACCTTGGGCTTCTCCACTTCCTCGTTCTGCAATGTCCATTCTGAGAGACGGGTCGACCTGCAGGTCAAGGACAAGCTTTAAGACAACGGATCAGAACCGCAGCAGCAGCAGTGGTGATTTCTCATTTTTATGAATGAGTAATCAATAGAATACCATTTTATTTTATCCGATTAATCGATTAATTGTCAGAACAATTGGTTTAGTGTCAGAATAATCAATTAATCAGCAGAATAATTGATTGTACGTCAAAATGATCAATTAATGAGGAAAACAATCGACTTTCAGAAAAATTCATTAAGTATCAGAACAAGCAATTATATGTCAAACTAATTGATTAATCATCAGAGTAGTCAATTAAGTGAGGCAATAATCAATTAATCATCAGAATTATCGATAAATCGGCAGAATGATTGGTTAATTGTGAGAATTATCGTTCAGCAGACTTATTGATTATGAGAATAATTGATTAATTGTCAAAATGATAAATGAATCATCAGAAAAATCGATTGTCAAATTAATCTATTAAGTATCGAAGAAGCAATTAAATGTCAAAATATTTGATTAATCATCAGAAACACTCATCTGTCCTGTACCTGGTCCCACTTTCCGTAGTTCTCATAGTTTGTTGGAGCGACAGCTTCTCTCGGAGGAGACCTGATGAACAGTCTGCAGAACAAACAGAACCGGGTTACTGGTTCTGCTGAAGCGTCAGCGCTTTCTGTGCCGGCGTGCGTCTGACCGGGTCAGGCCGTCCCGGCAGTCGTCCTGCAGCTGGCAGATCCGCTCAGGGGTCAGGTGCAGCGTGCTTCTGGGCCCGTTGCACAGCAGGCTGTTGACGGCCATCCGCAGAGCGTTGATCTGAAACAATCAGGCACGTCGGGAAAAGGATGAAAAACGGCAACGGCTGCATTTACATGGACCACAAAACTGCACAAATTAGAATTATGAAAATAAATTCACTAAATTCACAAACGTCAAGCTAAGAGCTGAATGTGCTGTAAACATTAAAATATATTTTAATTGTTCATTACTTAAAATGGGGTTGTGAAATTCAAATGTGAAAAACTTTAAACTGACAAACTATATCGGTAAGTTCAGAAAATCAAAGCCAGACGTGACACTTTGTGTCGACATTAAACATTTAAACTTATTTACTAAAAAATACGCAGAATTTAGAACAAATCATTGGGCTGAAACTAACAATTATTTTATAATCAATAATTCTGCCGACTAATCGGATAAACAAATTGCCATTTTCTGCAGATTTTTTATTTAAGCTTTTTTCTACTGTATTACAAATCCATTAAATATGCAAATAAATAATCAAATTTATGAATTAGATGAGAAAATACATATTTTCTTGCCTGAAAGGCAACAGAATATTATTCTTTTAGTGAATTTTAACCAGGTGCAGATAAAACTGCACAACTAAACTAAAACATAATTAAAACCAAACGGTTTTTAATATATTAATTGCAAAAGGTGTATTTATTTTAGATCGTTTTGGCTCAATTATTGTTGTATTTTTTAGCAAAAACCCTTTTTTGAGACCTTATACTCTAGTTAATCCATTAATTGACAACTATTTGAATAATCAATGATGATTAATCATTTCTGCACTAACAAATTTTAACTGATTAAGTCTGAAATACGTTTTTATGAGCATTTTTCCTGCTTTTACTGATGACAGTCGTCACCTCAATGATGTCCATGACATCAAACTTGACGTCGAAGGCCAGTTCGATGTCGTTCTCGGGCAGGATGGGCTCCTTGGTCAGGCTGTTGAAGCCCAGGCCGCAGAGGGCCCCGGTGTAGTAGCTCCGCTCTTCATTTGTGCTGCGTAAAGGTCAGAACGGCTGGACGGTCATCCTCTCTGAGGCCTGTTGCATATTTAGCTGCAGCAGCATGTTGGGGGGAACAAACCGTAACTCCATGACAGGAGTGAAGAGCATCATCACCAGACCAGGCAGTCCAGGGATGTCGGGCAGGATGGATGTATCGTTCAGCATGATGTGCGAACCTAATAACAAAACACAGAATTAACATCTTCATCCACAGAACTGATGTACTCTGAGTTTACCTTTTCCACAATAGATAGATGATTCGTACAGTTTTCCCACTGTGAAATCCACACACTATTACATTTTTAAACTTTTCCAGCACCAAGCTAAACAAATTACCGTATTTTTCGGACTATAAGCCGCTACTTTTCTCCCACGCTTTGAACCATGCGGCTTGTAGCATTTACACAAAACACAAAGTTTAAAAATATACCTAAAAAATGTTTTCGCCAAGTCTGGCATTTAGCAAATATAAATGATTTAGGTTATTCTAACTAACCTAAAACAAGAAAAGTTTAGTCTAAATGTGTCTTTGTTAATATGGAAATAACCAGTTTCAACAGTAAATGATGTTTTAACAAAATGTTATATTGCATTTTAACATCAAGTACTTTCATGGTTTTATACATAAAACAATCACTTTCCAAACCTTGAAAACACCTAACAGAAATCAAGAACCCTGTGCATAAAAACATGGTGACACAGGTTAAGATTCAACATGAAGATTCATGATTCAACATGAACATATTTTTATTCCAAACCTGAAGCGTTGATGGCCACCAACCCGGCCACCATCATCCTCTGATGTTTGAAATGCGGGTTTTCATTCAAAGTTACGCTGTTGATGCTCCTTTTCTCTATGGAAACGGTCCTGCAGGACGACATGCCGCTCATCAGCAAACGTCAGGAAATGTAACTTTACTTCCAGCGCTAGATTCTTACCTGTAGTGTGATTTCCTGCTCAAACTGTAGAAGTTTGTCTGGTAGGAACTTGAAGGTCCAGCCAGATTTACCTGAATAATCAGAAGAAAACAGATTTATCAGACAAACATTCATGCAGAAAACACTCGATGAAATGCTGCCACCCAGTGGACAACATTGGAATTGAAGCAACAAATAAAGTTATTACATTACTTAGTTTATGGATTATGGTTTTCGACAAACCATAAACTAACATAAGTATGAAGTTTACACAAATGCAGTGTGTAGAGCTGGAACTAACAATTATTTTACGTACTGATAATTCTGTTAATCGATTTATTAGACAAATAATTTTCATTCAATTTTTTTTTTTTTTACACCATATTAGAAAAAGATGCAAATAAGTAAACAACATTGAGCCCATAAAGTTCTAACAGAGACTCAATCAACAGCAAAAAAATGACAAAGTGCTCCAAGAAAATTAATTTCCCGTGCCTTGAGCCACAAAGCTCATTGGACTCCAACGATGATGAATTGACAAAAGTACGCTTTTGGAACAGAGACCAAGAAGAGATGAACGAATCCGATTCAGATCAGGAGAAGGAAGCCCAGATTGTTCCTGGACCATCTGCAGCAGGTCTGCAACAAGACATAGATTTTAAAGAGCTAAAAAGACTTCTGCAAGCCTCCTTGAGAGAACAAGAGTTCCTAAAGAAGAAGCTTAAGCATGACGAGACACACATAGAACTACTGAAACGGGAACTGAAGAAAGAACTACACAGACATGACAAAAAGGTTGAGGATTCTTCATCTGAGTCACTTCACATACCACCACGTCCAGCCCCTCAACCTAAAGAGACTGTGTGGAGCGCTTGTTTGAACAGTTTGTACCATCGATTTGAAGACCTGCTCCTCCAACCAGACGAGGTGATTGTGGAGACAGAAGAGCCACTCGATCACAAGAAGCTGGAAGAAAACATGAGACTCCTGGATCGAGACTCAATACCTGTCAAATATTTTTTCAACAACCTGTCTGCCCTGTTGAACTGGACCTCTGGGTACATGTCTGCCTTTTGGTATATTACCTACAAGTACACAGCGTGGCATGGCTGGACCATCCCCTTGTTGCTGTTGCTCATAATTCTCCGCCTGTCTCTAAATTATTTAATTTCAAAAGGCTGGAACATCAAGTGGAGCATCGTACCGGAGCAGACTGAGCCACTGGAACCTAAAAAAGAAGACCCGACTATAAAAGAGAAATTCCATCAGGTTCTTGAGGTCCTTCAGCAAGCCCAGAACCTGTTTGGACAGATGGCCGACAACCTGGAGAAGGGAAAAAATCTGTTCATGTGGGTCCAGCCAGCAACGACGATGAAGTTCTACGTTTTTCTGTGGGTGTGCTTTCTCGCCACATGCTTCTTACCTTATCAGATGTTGGGATCCATCATAGTTCTTACTGCCGGTTCTAAGTTCTTCATCGTTGACTTCATCTTTAACAGTTACCCCAAGCTAAGGCAGCATTATGACACCTTCCTTATTTTCTGGAGGAGTTTACCCACCGACCCGCAGCTGCAGAAGGATCACACCGACAACACACACCACACCCTGAGCAGTCGGTTTGCTGCAACAAGGGCCCGACTGAGCAGTTTCACTGGTGTTCATTTTAGAAACGGTGGCAGCCCTTTCCCTTTCAGGAAAAAAGAAAAGGGCTTTTCATGAGATTTTCAGCCTTCCAGAGAGAGAGCAACCCCTGGCTAGAGCATAAGACCGGCTAGGCGCTGCTGTATGCTTAACAGAGACAGAAAAACAGCAACAGAATTCTTTGGTTGCGGAGTCCTCTACGTCACGGAGAACTATTTGTGTTTTAGAACTCAATGGGTAAGATCAATAAAGCCATAAAATTGACAGACATCACACACTTCCGGAGATTTAAACTTTTATCAGCACTGCCCGGTTCAGGTATAGGGATGGCAATAGGAACGACGACCACCAAAAAGCCACTGTTATTTACTCCTGTGATCCACAGAAAACGAGCAGTATCAAGCCATCTCCTCCCAGATGAGAAAGGTGTTTGAACAGGCAGGTCTGCAGAGTGTAACTATAGAGTGACTTGCATTCTGGTGCTGCAGCGACTTGGGAGGAGCACCAGGAGGCGACGACTCGGGAGGAGCACCAGGAGGCGACGACTCGGGAGGAGCAACAGGAGGCGACGACTCGGGAGGAGCACCAGGAGGAGACGACGCGGGAGGAGCACGACAAGGCGACGACTCTGGAGGAGCACGAGGATGTATATGTATATACACACACGACTGTACACGTGTATATAGGAAATTTTTTATATTTATATTTTTATGTATATAAATTCCCTTCTCACCCATCGCGGGTGGTTCTTATCCTCTGAGCTCGGGTCCTCTACCAGAGGCCTGGGAGCTTGAGGGTCCTGCGTATCTTGGCTGTGCCAAGGACTGCACATTTCTGGACTGAGATGTCTGATGTTGTTCCTGGGATCTGTTGTAGCCACTGCTCCAGTTTGGGGGGTGACTGCCCCGAGGGCCCCGATGCAACATCAGGAAAAAGGAGCATGAGAAACTGGAGAAATACCAGGGCCTTAGGGAGGAACTGGAGAGGGCCTGGAAGGTGATGACCACAGTGGTGCCTGTGGTCATCGGGGCCCTCGGAGCAGTAACCCCCAAACTGGATCAATGGCTACAACAGATTCCAGGAACAACATCAGACATCTCAGTCCAGAAATGTGCAGTCCTTGGCACAGCCAAGATACTGCAGGACCCTCAAGCTCCCAGGCCTCTGGTAGAGGACCCGAGCTCAGAGGATAAGAACCACCCGCGGTGGGTGAGAAGGGAATTTGTTTTTTTTTTTCATATACACATACATATTGTCGAGCTTTTTTGGTTTCTGTTGTTAAGGAGGCGTGTCGGTAATTGAAGATACCAGACAAGAACGAAGGATCTCTTACAGGAACTTTACTCCTTCCAGCATAGATGAATTATAACGAAAACTGAGTTGTTCTCACAGAAGAACTGTGTGACTTCTGGCCTCTAGCTCTGGCACAGACAGCATTTAGCGATGTCCGGGCAGTGAGCGGTGAGTACCATAACCAACAACAGAAACAACATAACGGATCAGCTGTTAGATAATGGTTGCTAAGGTAACCACCAGTTGTCAAGAGCAGAATAAAAAGAACTTAAAACAACGAATCTCGCGTTACTAGCCTTTCCCCCGAGCTGTGTTTCATCTACTGATCTAGGCCTGGGAAATCAAAACAAATAAAACACAAAACTAAGCTTAAGATCTAATAAAGTTTTAACCTTTCTTACAATATATATACATACACACACACATATATATATATATATATATATATATATATATATATATATATATATATATATATATAAAGGAACAGGCCCTGGTGAGTCCAGCTTTTTCCAGCCATTGGTAGGATTTACTGATATCAGCCACTTGGGTTATTTGCTGGTGGTACATCCCATGTAGGGGCTTGTCCTCCCATGATGGTATCTCTGGCACTTCAACCTCCGTTCCCTGTCGTCTGAGACATTCACGAAGCACATTGAGGCTCAGTGAATGTTGAGGCTTTGTCCCTGATGTATCTATGGCTCTTGGATGTTTCGTCCTGGACAGTGGTTCTCACACTCACTAGTCCTCTGCCTCCTTCCTTGCGGCTCGTGTACAGTCTCAGGGTGCTGGATTTGGGATGGAACCCTCCATGCATTGTTAGTAGCTTTCTAGTCTTAATATCTGTGGCTTTTATCTCCTCCTTTGGCCAGCTAATTATTCCAGCAGGGTATCTGATTACTGGCAATGCATAGCTGTTTATCGCACGGATTTTGTTCTTGCCATTGAGCTGGCTTCTCAGGACTTGCCTTATTCGTTGGAGGTATTTAGCTGTGGCTCCTTTCCTTGTGACCTCATCGAGGTTGCCATTTGCTTGTGGTATACCTAGGTACTTGTAACTGTCCTCTATGTCTGCTATTGTTCCTTCTGGGAGTGAGACCCCTTCTGTGCGGATCACCTTCCCCCTCTTCGTGATCAGCCGGCCACACTTCTCTAGTCCGAATGACATCCCAATGTCCGTGCTGTAGATCCTGGTGGTGTGGATCAGTGAGTCGATGTCTCGCTCACTCTTGGCGTATAGCTTGATGTCATCCATGTAGAGAAGGTGACTGATATTGGCCCCATTCTTCAGTCGGTATCCGTAGCCAGTCTTGTTGATAATTTGGCTGAGGGGGTTCAGGCCTATGCAGAACAGCAGCGGGGACAGCCCGTACAGTTTTGGCTATTTTACTGCTCTCAGTATGTTTCAGCAATTTGTCATTTTTGAGTTTGTATACTCCAGTTAATCACTGAAATAATTGTGAACTAATTTAGTAATCGATTAATTGTTTCATCACAATTAATCGTTTGACAAAGTTCTGCATCTTCATTTCACTGGGGACTGAAGGTGTTTTCAGTGATTTCACATTCACTGAGCTTGTTAAAGTTTCCTTTAATGAGCAGTAAACCGTTCTTACGTTTGTTTTGGAGCAGGACTTCGGGGTACTGGAGAGCTGAGCGAGCAGAATGTTGACGGTCTCCTCGTCCTCCTTCTTGCGGGCCTTCCAGGACCGGTTGACAGAACAGGGGCCGTACGTTCCTTTCTCCAGGTCGTCGTACATCGACAGCAGGTCTTCATGGCTTTGCTGAATCAGACAGGAAACATCGTTTTTTCATTCTATCCACATAAATGTGAAAAACTTGCTAAGTTGTAGATATACTCCTCTACCTGCAACTAAGATATAGGAGTATATCTTAGTTGCAGATGCATCCTTTGCTACAAATAATCAAGTGTTTACTGTAATACTGTTGTACATTGTATGAAAAATTAAGAGTGAACCGATTTATTCCTTTAATTTTGGGAGATCAACGATCGGTTGACACGAGAAGCCGATCTTATCTCCCTCAGCAAAGGTCCAAAAATCATTTTCTGTTGTAGTGAGAGCGTCTGACTGATGGACCGGCCCACCGGGTCACGTCCGCATGTTTGTAGTGAACAATAATCCCACCAATGTTGCCAACTTGGCAATTTCTTGCTACCTTCAACATTTCAGGCAGAAAAAAAAACATCTGTATTTGTCAAAATCTGAATCAGCAGGTTCAGAACCTCGCCGATAATTTAGAAAATAAATGATCGTCCAGAAAACTGCCATCAGTGCAGTAAAAAATTCTGGAGTGGTTGAATTTAAAATCTGCTGAATCGAATCAATCAATTAATCATTTGCAGCACATTTCAGCATCAAAGCATTTTTAAGAGCTTTACATGATTTAAACACAAAAATACAAAGACGTAGAACTTGGTCAATAAATGAAACATTACATTTTGTCAAGTTCCATCATTACATATCAGAATGTTGATTGATTGTTCATTGATTATGTTTCAAAAGAAACTGTAACCAGGTGGGGTTTAAGTCTAGATTTAAAGGAACTCAGAATTTCAGCTGCTTATCCATGTCTGGTTCTGGTTCTGGGGATGCAGAGCAGACCAGGAGCAGAAGAGCTGCTTTATATCTGATAACTGATCAGGACAATTGATTGAAGCAACCGTAGCTTAATGGCACCTGAGAATCGACGCTCTCCTGCGCCTTCACGGCGTGGCCCTCCTCCACCAGTATGTCCACCATGCTGGTGCTCTTCGACTCCTTGTTGAGCAGCAGCTCCACTCGCATGACGTCGTACAGGATAGAGTAGAGCGACACAATGACCGTCTGATGCTTCACCATGGTGACGAAGCAGTCGCGGGCGCGGCTGCTCCACTTGTTTCCCAGTATGATGGACTGGGCCGACGGGCGCATCCCAGCAACCTGGAACTCATGGGCCTGAAAGAGGAGCAGAGATGTGGTGATACAATCATTTTAAGCTTCTTCCTGGAGGTTTAAGTGTCCAGGATGGAAAGTGAACCTGGAAGGGCTGGACCAGCAGGTCGGATGGAAGCTCTCTGAGGCTGCTGCTGGGAACGACAGCCGTGTTCCCAAAGTCTAGAAAGAAAACCTGAAAAATGAAGGAAAAACGTTTCTAACTAAACTCAGCATCTGTGTCACTGAACGCAGATTCAAAATATCAGTTTAAAATAGAGCTGCAACTAACAGTGTTATCATTTTAACTGATTGCTGTATTTTCTGGTCTATAGACGCCTCACTAACGTACAGATATAAGCTGTACTGGGCTAAAAGCTGCTCTCAGTTTTTAACAAGGATGCACCAGAGTCTCCAACGGCTCCATTTCCCTCCGGTACTGCTAGATCAATACTCCCCAACTTAAAAGCTGCATCATATGAACTTCTTCGTAAGTCTGCGGAAGAAAAAACTCTAAAATTGATCCTGATTGGTGTTCACCTCCACTGTGTTACCGCGCATGTGCAGGATCTTGGCTCGGTAGTACAGACTCTCCTCGTTGGTCTCAGAGTACGGCGCCAGACACAGCAGGTTGGGGTAAAGCGACACCGTCACAGGAGACAAAGTACATTTGTTTATCTCCGCCGTCAGACGCCGCTGCTTTCCCAAGCTGGCTTCATCCGCTGGGAATCCCCAGAAATGTCCCACATCTATCACCTGCAATGAAATTACCGCCGAAAAAACAGACTTCTGCTTCACTTTAGGAGAAAAGTATCTAGATTTCTGCTAGCATCTCTAATTGTTTTGGTGTGTGACGCTGTGAGGAGAGGACCGACCTCGGTGATGTTCACCACAAACAGGCGGTTGGGCGGCAGCCGGTCGGGGTCAGGCTTGGTGCAGACTGAGTCCATCAGCGAGAGAGACTGGCTCTGGATGTCAGCCGTCAACCTGTCCATGAAACACAAACGACAGTAACAAACGGAGCACATTCTGCACTAACGTCCCAGATTTACTATAATCTGATGTTTGGAACCCAAACTCCCACAATGGACCCAGAATAACTGACATGACGCTGCATGTAGGCCAGTCACACAAACAAATGATCATGGAGTTATTAAGATAAATGATAATGCAAGAACACACTCGCTAAGATCATCAAACTTTAAGTTCGAATGAACAGACGGATCCGTCACGCTGAACAAAGGTGATGACGAGTGTTTACATTTTAAAACCACATAAAGTGCATTTTCATCCCACACTGGACTCTGTCTGAACCCTTTCTCCTTCCTGTTCTGATACGGCCGCCATCTTTGTTTCTGTATCAACGGCTCCACTTAAGGATGACCAGCTGTGCCCTCTGCTGGCCGGCGGCCAAACTACAACAATGAAAGGAAGTCATTAGTGAATCGATTCAAACTAATTTTAATCCCAGGCTGCAGTCACACTGCAGTATTGCGACCAGTATAGTGTCTGACAGCCCGAACAATAGATCAGATTTTTATTTCGGCCACTTTGATGTCCGATCGTTTAAATGGGACCTGAATCCTATCGGATCCTGAATGTCATCAACACTCGACCGACGTCACTATCCTGCGTCCTGATACGCACAAGCAAGAATAAAATAACCACCATGGTGGAGGGTAATGAGGATTAAGTTATTACTGTGGCGGCTCAGTGAGCTATGCTCCACAGTTAGCATCCAGGTTTACCTCAGAGCTCGCAAGAAAACAAAATCGGATTTGACACAAAAAGAAATCAGCATTGGGTCACTTCAGGCTACAGTGCGAACGCAGCCTAATAGACATTTAACTACTGTTTGCATCGCTACTTTCAGGAGGCTAAACTGCACACCTCTGGGTCAAAACCTGACAGTATGACAACTGAGCTTTACCGTGAAAATTTCAGGTGAGCTAATGATCTCTTCCCGGCGCAGAACTCGATCTGTTCAGACGGATAGGTCTGCAGCTCCATTTTAAAGCTCTTATGGGCCATTTGGAGGGCGAGCGTCACCTCAGGCAGCACACCCGAGTCGTTGGAGGTCCGGTGGAACTCCACATAAGCTCTGATGACACACAAACAAGACACAGATTATTATGACAATAAAATAAAACCTTCACAAGAAAGACAAACCCAAGTGATGTTTGTACCTGGAGCAGTCGAAGGAGACAGTTTTCACCTGTCCACACAGCCGGAACAAAGACTGCAGCTGCTTATAGTAGAGGAAACTGTATGGAGGGAGGTTCCTCACCTGTGCAACAACAATCAACCAAAACTAAACCAATGAAGCCAAAGTAACAGTTATTCTCAAAATTATTAAAGCGACAGTATTATGTGTCTTGTGTAACATAATCAAGTATCTATGTTACCTCGAGTTGTTGTAATAAAACTGCACATATCAAATATGAATTAAAAGAAATTGGGCCTCTGTCTCTTTAAGAAACTCCTCCTCATCACAACATGGCTCCTCTATTAACCCTTCAGCAATGTTTTTACCAGCGGTTTACTGAAATGTAGCTCAGCAGTTCCACCAGGTGTTTGCTAATTGCTGCTGGCTAGTCTGAAGGAGTTGAGTGGGGGAGGGCTGCTCTGTGAGGTGGAAGCTCGGAAACTGCAGCTCTGAGGAGGAGCTGAGGCTCGAAGGCGGGGCTTGGTCCACCCAGGCTTTTTCCCAGCTAAATGGTTGAACAATTTCTCAAACATGCATTTAAGAATCAAGGGAACACCTCAGGTACGTTTTTGATGAAGGAATAACATTATAACATGATTTAAAACTCAAAAAAGTTGATTTTACATAATACTGCCCCTTTAAGAAACAGAATACACCTGTTGAATCACGTTTACTCAGTAAAAACAGACATTGTTTTAGAATCAATCAGCAAAACCAAATCCGATTCCCAGGCATCGTAAACATCGATACCATGACTGTTGTTCGAGGGTTGAAGCCGTTCAGCTCTTTGCAGGCCTGCCTTTCATCGATCTCCCGCTGGAAAAAGTAGTTTGGGTAGAGGGCGCCGGCAATGACGATCTAAAGCACAACATTAAAGATAAAGGTCCAGCGACACGACAACAGCTCATCTGTTGTGCACAGAAATCCTGACCTGCAGGATGAACTTCTGCCTGTTTATGCTTGTGTTGTCTGGGGTCGGAGAGTCTTCTGGGACGTGCATGTTGAACTGGGTCATGCGTTTCTTCAGGTCCTCGTACAACTCTGCAACCTGGAGAACACAGTAGATACACTGCCTGTCCAAAAGACATGCTTTTAAAACAAATGGGTACGAGCTTCTCATTTCCTGACCATGTCATAAAACTTGGAAAATATGGTAATGTGTAAGAATAATCCTGAAACTACCTAAGTATGTTTGAGAACTATCCAAGGCATTATTAGAAATTGGAAAAAAGAACTAATTTGATGGGCCACCGTTTAAACATAACAAAAGTAGAAGTTATGTTTAACTTCTACTTTAAACATAACTTAAAGTATGTCACCTCTATAGAGGTGAACCTCTATGTTCACCTCTATAGAGTGAACATAGAGGTTCACTCTATGTTCAGGAGTGAACCTCTATGTTCACTCCTGAACAGAGAGGTTCAGGAGTGAAAGTTAGCAAGTTTCTACTTTCACCAAGTGCTAAAAACTAAAGAGATTGTGGCTGAACAGCTGGGCAGCGTTTATAAAACTAATAAACAATGACGCAAAATTGGGGGAAAGGATAAAACTTGCAAAGAAGCATCAAACTTTGACTCTGGGGAAATTTGATAAGATGAGGCCAGATTTACCTTCTTCCAGAGCGATGGGCGCATCAAGGTAGGAAGAGAAGCATCTAACAAGCAGAACTGATAGAAAATTCACAATCTACCTTCTGACTCAGCTGGAGTCCCACAAGGCTCAATACTTGGACCAATCTTATTTAGCCAGTATGTTAATGATTAACTGCAAAAATAGAGTTACATGCAGATGATATCAGTGTCTCATCAGCTGCGTTTGCATTAACCATAGAATTGTGCAAATTGAGATTACGCAGGGTTTCTCCCAGAGCATTATAAGCCTGGCGGGCCACCAGGCTTGACTTGTGCCCCCACCAGGCCAAGCATTGATTATTTATTTAAGTTTTTTTTAAATGTTTGCATTTTTTAAGTCTGACAATTTTTGTGCAAATGTTTGATTGTTGATTGAATTGAAAACGGCTGAAACTGATTTTCCCAATTATGTGAATTTCAATTGCATTTTATCTTGAAATGCAAATAGAAACTAAATGACAAAACTTTGCATAATGTCTGCACCTCTCTGATGCTCTTGATCTGAATGAAGTTCTCTTTGCCCCAGCTCAGCTCATCCTGCCAAAACAAAACAAACAACATCCGTTCTGGTTTTACTGGTGTAGATAAAGAAACACGAGCTGAACTGGAATTAGCATATCTATTCACAAATTTCAAAGCTTCTTGAATTTTCTGATCATCATACATGTATGCAGTTACCTTTGGGTGTCTCAGTTGTCCTTTCTTTTTGGCAGAGTGCCATGCCTACACAAAATAAGAACTGCTTTAAAACAGTCCCACAAACAGAAACATCAGATTTCACATGAAACACGTGACATAAAATCACCCTGAAGGCATTGACAACGGCCATCGAGTCACTGGGTGTGCCACGGGCGAAAGCCAGCTTGCTCCTGAAATCATAGGAAGAGTAAAACATTTTGTTCCATAAAAACATTTATCGGGCAGTCACAGTTTGAAGAAAGGCTAAAATGATTCCTCGAATGGTTCAAATACCTCGATTATTAAAATTCCTCGAGGAAAATTTACCTGCTTTGAAGTTTTGTTAATTTATGTTTCATTATTTAGTGCACCGTGTTTTGGCCGGGACATTTTTTGTGTTGCATATAGCTCTGACCTCCGCCTCAGAGTTGTTGACGAAGGCAAAGAGTTAGCAGCATAATGTCCAATTTTCAAGTTCAGAGCGAACGGTGGGAAGAGCTGTTTACATACAGGTGAGATGATAGACTGAACATCCTGGTCTCAACAAACGGGTGGCGGAAATCATCGTGGCTGGTAGAAGTTTCTGAGTATGACGAACGAAGGTGCCGTAAATATCTCGTATTGCTCCCCCCGTTCTTACGTTCATCCCTGGTTAGGTTCTTTCATTTGTTTTGCCCCCTGCCCTTTCCTGCCCTTGTGTACAAACCTCTTGAGCTAATCTCCAGATCTTTTTTTTTTTCTTTGATGATGATAACTGTTTGAATAAGTTATTTAGCGTTCCTTTTTTATGTTTATGATGCGACTCACCTGTGGCCTGCGAGCTGCTGCATGGCTGGAATGGCAAAGAAGCTCTTCAGAGAATGAGATGCAGCTGAAAATAAAGAAACCATTGTTTAAACACTAAAAACAGATTACAAAGACATAAATGATGAGTAAACTGCAGACTTAAAACCAGGCTGCATTTTATGTTGAACCAAGTTGACCAGAAAAATACATAAGGAAACCTAAACGCTGGCTGCACTGATGTACCAAAACTAAGATGAAACGTGGAGGGAAATGTGGAGTGAACGTTTCTCTGTGGAGATCGTCAAACTGACCTATGATGAGACATTCATCCAAACAGCCGAAGACGTGGCCCAGAACAATCATCTTCCCCAGATTAAGGTCCACGGGCAGATGGGCCAGAACGCGACCGAGGAAGGTCAGCTCACCGTCCTCGCTTTGGTTTTTACTGTCAGACTTGGCGGACAGAGCGCCCATCTGAAGAATTAAACATCCAAGCAGCAAAAAAAGTACAAATACAAAATAATCTTGATTCTTTAGAAAACATTACAGCACCTTCCTAACATACCCGATTATGAATAAAACTATTACTACTTAAATTTAAGACCTGCATAAACTTTTAATGAGGTTTCCTATCATAAAAGTCATGCACTACAACAATGGAGTTTTAATCTGATTAAATCAATAAAAAAAGCAATTAATCATCAAACAACTGATGAATCAATTCAAATAAATACATTGGTTAAATTAATTGACAATTGACGATTAATGGATTTTTTTTTTAAATCAATGGATAAAAAAATTTTTTTTGATCAATTATTCGGATTTTTGGAATTTGAATTTTGGAAAATGTAGATTTTTCTTTCTCGGGTTTCAATAGTTTGGTGAGATCAGCAAGCTCAAGGTGGCCATCTTGTTTGACAAGCATCTTTTCCAGCTTCTGTTCACCTGGATTTTTAATTCAGATCAACTGCACAGCTAAATATAATAGCCAGCCTAAGGCTTTTTGATTAATCAACACAGATTGATGAATCGCCCAGCCTTACTCCCAGGTAGAATCACGTTTGACGCCTGCTTCACTTGCCTCTATGAGCTGGAGAACGGTCCTGATGATGTCGGCGAGGTTGGGAGGAGAGAGCGCCGTGGATAGGAGGGCGCGAGGGTCTCCCATGTCCAGCAGCTTGACCTTTAACAGGATGGTTGACAGAGGAGCAAGCTGAGGGGAGGGACAACATGGCGGTTAATGTTGGGTTCAGAAATCACTTATGGCAACAAAAAAAAAAAAAAGGCTCTCCCCTCACCTGCATCTCAGGAATCATATATTCAGGGATTTCGTTTGTCCAGAAAGCTTTGGTCACAAGACGGTAGCAGTAGCCCTTTGACACTCGGCCTGCCCTCCCTGTCAGGAACATTTTAAACAAATATATTCCCATAAAATCACTAATTACACTAAAGAAAGGGGCACATTCATGGTTTTCTATTTATGTTTCAAAATCAAAAATAATGGACTTGTCAAACTGAACTAAGTCTCTTTCCATGAATTGGTCAGCTGAAAAATTAAATAAACATTTAATTTTAAATAAACATTAAATTTTTCCTTGAAGAAGGTAGAAAAAAAACTTCAAAACTTTAAAAGTTTCACCAAATCTGAAGGGAACAACTGCATAGTACACAGACTTTTATGTTATATATTTTTAAACAATCTGTAAACAGTTTTAATTTGTGAAGCCATTGCCATTACTCTGATGGTGTGATTTAATTTGCTTCCTTGAAGAGGTTAGGACTATGGCCTATACAAAACATTTTTTGCATCTGGGATAATCAGATTTTATTCTGCTCTGTTCACAATGAGATGTTTTAAGGTCACTTATCACTTTATATTCAAATAAGCCGCTGTCAAGGCTCCAAACTCAACAATTACACTCACATGTAAAAGTGGCTGCTAACCCATATGCAATTACACAACTGTAGAACTTTGAAAAGCAGAAGTAGAGTCTCCTGTACAATGAGCAGGAGCACAATGGCTGCTCTTTTCCAGCAGCCATTGTGCTGTGCATACAGCGGTAAAACCTGCTGACCAAACGTGCAGGGAGATCCACTGGGGTTGCTAGGTAACGGGCTCAGCTCAGCTGGGGTTGCTAGGTAACAGTGCAGTGTTCAATATGATGTAACAATTGGGAAGTTTTGAAAGAAAAAGCTCACTTTTCAGACACCAAAAGACATTAACTTATTGCCAAAAAGCAACTCAGGCTGTTTTTATAACAGCCTGAGCTGTTATAAAGAGACCAAAATGGAAGTGTAAAAATTTGCAAAATATGAATTTTGCATAATGGGTTTCCTCTAACAAGTCAATCCCAAACTAAAAGAAAGTTTCAGTTTGTGAATCCATGATCCATAAAATTTTCTCTCTTATTGATCCAACATTGCGAATCGTCTCGTTTGAGCGGTCCCGGCTCTCAGCCGGAGTTGCTTCACCTTTGCGCTGGTTGCAGTTGGTTTTGGATGCCCACGTCAGACGCAGAGACTGATAATTAGTGTCTTTGTCACACACCAACTGACGGGCCAGGCAGAAGTCAATAACTGTAAAAAGGGAGAAAAAAAGCCAAAAGTCTGTTATATTTAGTCCAATACAGGCTGTAGAAAGCTATGATTAATGATAAATAATGACCGTATTTAACATCTGGCACAGTCACCGAACTCTCAGCGATGTTGGTAGAGAGGATCACCTGAGAAGGTAAAAAGATTACTAAACACAGGGATTACAATGAACTTCCTCCCTTCTATCAACAATGAGCTGAGAATGAAAAACCAATTCTCTGCTTTTAATAAAAAATAATTTGTCCATTTTACATGCGTTTACTGCAGAATGCATGTAAAAAGCCAAATACCCCAAACAGAAATTTCACAGATGGCTTATGGAGTGAAATGAGCAGCTTTTACCTTCCTGTACCAAGGGACCGGGGACAGGAACACACCATTCTGCTCCTCCAGAGTCACGGATGAATGGAGAGGATAAACCTGCAATCTGAGCCGCAGAAACACATTTAAAAACATCCAGGAGCCCATTTCCTTTCTCCGGACAGGATCTGCTCATCTTTTTGTTTTTATATCAACTAACCAAGATAAAAATGATAAAAACAAGTAACATTCACTCACCTTTGGTTGGCGAGCTTGGCCAAGCTCTCTTGCATGCAGCGTATCTCATGTATGCCGGGAAGGAAAACCAGAACGCTTCCTCTTTCTGACAACGGCGACCCACCCTCCTCAACTTTGCTACTCGGCACATTTATGATAATTATACTTTCCGATTATCAATTAAAAGTTGAGTCAAGCCTTAATATAATCCACCCTCACCTGAAATCTTTGCCCTCCATCTCATTAAAGCTCTGGATTAAACTGATGGCAAGGTCGTACATCTTAGGCGAGATCAGCAGGTCATCCGGATGCGGCGGGTCGATCTGATTTGGACCCACAAACTTTACATATTAACAGCTTGGATTAAAACCACAAGAACAGAAGTGCTGAAGACATATATTTAGATCTATTCACCCGATAAGGATACAGTTTCTGAAGGTCATCGAGGTAAAACTCTTCGATGGTGAAAGGAGCGCCCTCCACTTCATACACATAAGCAGGGCTCATCTTCCCCCAAATGGGCGTGGCAAAGTACTCGGCAAACTCTCTGCAGTTGATGGTGGCTGACATGAGGATTATCTGCCCAAAATTCATAGTTTTACAAACACAAGTTGAAGTTATGTTTCTAGGATGCACTAATCATTGATATACATCACTGGAGTGGACTTCATGTGGCACACATGCGCTACTGCTATGGATAAATAAACAAACTCAAACTTAAGATTTTTTGAGGTTGTTTTGGAGGAAATTTAAGACCAATATATCCACAGAAATGTATGAAAATTGTGCAGCCAACTGGTGATGAATTTGCACCTACCCATGATAGATGCAAAAGAGCGAGCGAGCTAGCAACAGTTCATTAGTACCTAGCTTGACCATCAGTCGAGCAAGTGTTTAAATTTAAACCACCGTTTTCTTCATGCGACCACTCATTGATAAATTTTTTTTTTTTTCAATCATTTTTTTGGTGTTGATTCCTCATACACTTGAAGAGATTTTATAAATCTCTCTTCTGAAGGCTAGTGGAGCTGTTGTCAGTCGGTTTCCATGGCAACGGGTCTGCATGTCGACATGTCCATGCCACAGAGAGCATGGAAAAAAATTAAAGAAGAGATTTCGAGCCGTTCGCATCGCTTTCTCTTTGTTGTGACAAAGAGAAAAACGATAAACAATAAGAAACTGGACAAATTTTCTAATTTGTTTGATGAACGTGGCGATATTGATAATCATCAAATGGAATGAAATGTTTCAGAAATGGTTTGTTAAATTTTATGGCAGCAATTACAGCGATAATTATGTAAAAATATACATCATATATAAACATTAGATC
Source organism: Poeciliopsis turneri (assembly GCA_922788865.1). Classification (NCBI taxonomy): domain Eukaryota; kingdom Metazoa; phylum Chordata; class Actinopteri; order Cyprinodontiformes; family Poeciliidae; genus Poeciliopsis; species Poeciliopsis turneri. Next base: position 1,441,334 of record CAKLNU010000948.1, read on the forward strand.
ACTTGTATCGTCCGGCCTCTCTTGCATTTTTGATAGAACAGAAACCAAAGTCTCATAGAAATATCTAAGGAGAATGCATTTTATATTTTAAATCATCACTTTTCTCAGCTTTAATTCAAACCACATTTTATAAAACTAGGATAAGAAATAAGGGCAGAACAACCATTTTTGTGGAAGATTCTTGCTCTTCCCGCTTCAGAACTGTGTGGTTTTGTTTGTATGACCCAAAGGGTAGTAATGCAGCCGCACATCATTAGCTATAGCAGCTAACAAGTAACATATTGATGGCACTAGTTACCTTGACATGACGAGAGTTGGAATGAAGGAGTTTTCTCAACACCAACAATAGAAAGTCCATCTCTTCGCTGCGCTCATGAACCTTCAAGTCAGAGACAGAAAAAGACTTCAGCACATATTCTGTACATTCCTATATATCACATCTTTTAAATATTATGAGAATTAGGCAGTTTTCTGTCAACACAAAACTGTTTTCCCCACAAAAAAAACAAACAAATCTCTGGAAACATGCCCTCAGGTTTCAGTCAACATTTACTGAGGCAGCAGGTGTCCAGTGAAAACAAAGGGCGGTATGATAACATGTGATTAAACCGATACAACATGCATAATATTTCTCAAAACAAAACAAAAAACACGACAAGACAAGAAAACACTGGAGATATAATCTCTGGAGGACAGGATGATGCAGGACAAAATGCATAAAATCAAATCTTCTATCCACATACCTCATCTACAAAAATGTGAGAGTACTCTGTGAGAGATTTGGCCAACACCAGCTTTTGCAGCAGAACCCCTGTGGTCATGTAAATTAGTCGAGTGTGCTCTGTGGCCATTTTCTCCAGTGCAACCTAAAAAAAACAGAAACATACACAGTTATAGCTGTAAACAGAATAACAGGTCAGTCAGTTGTTTTTGCTGAATGATAAATTGTCCCAGAAATTATTGAGATAAACGATTAATATTGTTGTTTTGAGACCATTTTCAAGAAATGTAATGGTGCACACTCCAAGTCCATCCTGCAACTTTCAGATGCGTCCCTGTTCCAACACACCAAATGCACGGCTCGTTACCAGGCCTGATCCAAGTCTGTTTCATGTAATTAACAAATGTATTGCTTTGACAACAACTCGTCTCATTTGTGAAAACCGTTGTGGTTCTAAATTCCCATGCTAGTCATAATTGCATTTAATTGTTTGAAAAGATTGAATCAGACTTCTGAAAGTCTACATTCCTTTTCCTGATATATGCAAACGTCCGACTTGAACAAATACTCTGGCTTTAACTAATATAAGTACCACTGGTAATCCAAACTAACCTGACACAGGAGGTTTCGTTTCATTTAATGTCAAAGAGTGAAAATAAAATGTGTATTTAGAGAGTGCATGCAAAAATCTGGACAAACAACAAATATTATCAGAGTGGAAGTCATAAAAAAAGAAAACATCTCATTTGAGTGGTGAGTCTTTCTCCCACTGACAGTGACATCAGAGGTCTGAGCCAAGCAGAGAATAGTTATTTTAAGAATCACCATTTCAGAACTGTGCACAACACAGCCAGATATTCCAGCAACAAAACACTCAAAACGGTGGAAAACTGTGAAAACTATTGGTGATAAAACAGATGCAGTGAAGGCTTTTGTTAAAAAGACTCCAGATCTAAAATTATGGTCATCATGTTTGCTATCACTGTTACACGTTCTGTCTTCAAGCAGGGTTTCTGCAGGTTTCACCAACTAAAATTTAAGACTTTTAAAGACAATTATGAATGACATTTAATACTTGTAGCACAGCAGAAATGGGTGACAAAATTTATTGTAAATAAGTCGCATGGATTGGCAACAGTAGTGAGCCAAAAAACAGTTTGGTGATTCTTTTTTTTTAGTTTTTTTTTTTTACTTTGGTCATTTTGGTTGTTTTTTTTTAAACACTTGGGCTGCTTTTATAAGCAATAAATGGAAGTATAAAAACAAGCAAAAAGTGAATTTTGAGTTATAGGTCCCCTTCAACACACACACACACACACGCACACACACACACACACCCACCCACCCACCCACCCACCCACCCATCCATCCATCCATCCATCCATCCATCCATCCATCCATCCATCCATCCATCCATCCATCCATCCATCCATCCATCCATCCATCCATCCATCCATCCATCCATCCATCCATCCATCCAGTCTAACACCCTTGTCCCTAGTGGGGTCTGGAGAGGTGCTTGGCTCCAGCTAATGTTCTGGGCAAGAGGCGGGGTCACCCTGGACAGGTTATCAGTCTGTCGCAGGGCAACACAGAGACAAACAGGACAAAAAACCATGCACACACTCACTCACACCGAGGGAGAATTTAGAGACCAATTAACCTGACAGTCATGTTTTTGAACTGTGGAAGGAAGCTGGAGTACCCAGAGAGAACCTACGCATGCACAGGGAGAACATCCAAACTTCGTGCAGAAAGACCCTAAGGCCAGGAATCGAACGCAGCGCTTTCTTGCTGCAAGGCTTCAGTGCTACCAACTGCGCCACTGTGCAGCCCACACACATTTTTTATTTAAGACTTCTAAATAAAGCCAGAATTTACAAACAATTGCTTACTAATTTGCAGCTGTACCAACCTGATATCCCACCAGACTTCCCAGGATGCACTTCCTCTGAGCAGCAACCCAGCGAGCGATACTGGTGGCTCCAATCTTGCGTGGCTGCGTGACCACGATGTTGCAGGAGGCGGTTTTCTCATTGTAGTGGTCCAAAATGAACTGCGGCAGCTGAGTGGTCTTGCCGCTGCCTGTGGCTCCACGAACGATCACAACCGAGTTGCTTTCTATGAAGGAGATCAGCTGCAAGCAGATGAGGACAGTTAAAGTGAAACTTCTGGAATAAAGAGTCATGTCACTGCAAATAACAGTTACACTGAAACAGACAATATAGTGCATTGGTGGTCGTTTTTAAACATATTGTGTTTGTCCAGAAACTGAAACTGGGCTGATATTAACAGCCAATGTTTATTTTGATTTTCTAGACATTTGTGAGTGTTTCATAAGGGTGGGGGCTCCCCATGTGCTATTTGTTATACAATATTAGAAAAACATTCCATAAATTACTTTTTACAACAAAATAAACATTTTATTACCTAAAATGCAACAAAATAGAATTAATTTATAGTAAAGCTTGATCACTTATAGAAATTAAGCATCTGCAGCTAAAAACATATTTCTAATGTGAAACGCTCAGATTTTTCTGCTTGACAGAAAAGTGCAGGGCTGATCCATTTATTATTGATTTTTAGACCAATAAAGCTGAATATGATTTTTGTTCTTCTTACAGAATTTGAAATAGGTGAACCTAAAACTATTACACTCTTTGGATAAAACATATTTGCAGGCAAAGGTGTTTTTTTTCCATCTTAAATGCAATACATACATACATTTGACCTATTTTGTGTCTAAATATGCTAGTTCGTGGTTAATCAATTACTAAACTCGTTGACAGTAATTAAAATGAACGATTCATCCCAATGAATCCAATAAAGTGTTTTAGTCTTATAAAACATATAATATTGGTAAATATTGGTGATCAACCATAACAGCAATATTATCTAACATTGGCTAAAATCCTCATATCGACGCTTCTTTAATGGATGTTCTAAGCTGATTTATGACAATATGAAATTATATTTTACTGACATTAGAAGGCGAAAAGAGCCAACGCTTGAATAACTCCATTGATATTAAATGCGGGCTCCTACTGCACAGGAACATACAAGAATAACTGCACTTCTTTGAAGCAAACATTAAGACTTAGTGCGCTTCTGTCCTGAGGACATAATGTCAATTTAAGTAAAACTCTGCAATGACCCAAAAAATAAAGTCCAGGAGGAAAATGCATTAGTTACCTGCTCCTTGTCTTTGGTTATGGGTAAGCTTGGGCATTCAAAGCTGGAGCCGGGAGAAACAGGAGGAGGGCCTAAACATTCAAAACAGTGACGGAAGAGGTAAATTTACAACAATCTGGGACTGTATGTGGGTGGAATCTACCGTTTGAAAGGCCATCAGGTAATCTATTACTCACTGATTGAAGGTTCTGGGTTTTGGGTCGTTCCGACATCGGCTTTCTGGCTGGAATCGTCGGGTTTATCCGAACTGAGAACACCAACATAAGCAGTCACATTCCCATCCTAAACTTCTACCTTTATGTCCTGCAGTTCCGTTTGGGTTGCTAGGTAACGGGCTGGGCTTGGCTGGGGTTGCTAGGCAACGGCTCAGTGCCCTTCCATTGCAACTTAATCTGGAGGCTTTTGAAACGTTTCCATTTTCAGACACCAAAAAACAATAAATTGTTGCCCAAAAACAGCTCTGTGTTTTTTTTAATGTCGTCATGATTACTTTGGTTTGTAATTTTGAGACTTTGTTCTGGTAAAATTGCATAGTTATTCTGCTAATATGTTAATTAAATTTTAAAAAGTATTGTAGTCTGGCCTTAAAGCAACTGTCAGGAGGGTTAAAATAAATAAAAACCACTTTTTAAAAATATTTTGTCATTTATATTTTAAGAAAAATAGATTAAAATTAAAATTCAAAAATAAGAAATTGATCCCAAAGAGAAATTAAATGTTGAAACTCATCAATTCAGATTCTTCAAAGTGTTATTGTTGGCAGGAAAGTTTTCCCATGAAGAAGATGGTGATACTTATCCATAATATTCTTGATTTTATTGCTATTATTGTTATTATTGAATATAGTACAGGCCTGTCACAATTACAATTGTTTTCTGGACGATAAATTATCCCAGAAGGTATTGCAATAAGTGATGATATTGTTATTTTGAGACTACTTAAAATACAATGGTAACGACATAACATTCTCAAAGATCAATAAACTTTAATTTCTAATGAATATTTAACAGCGATATTTTAAATATCAAAACTAAATAAAACAATGAATTATGAAGTTTCTGTCCTTCAATTAAAGGTCTAACTGGGACCAGAGGCCCAGACTGGACACTTTTAATATCCAGTCTTTGGTAGAAAATTATAAATCATGCAAATGGAAATTATTGAGCTCGCTTTAATTTATCATTGATTAATTGAGATATGCCTAATTTACCACACTAGCTACTTCACTCAAACTCTCTCCTCCTCTTGCTATCCTTTTGAATTTCCCTCTGGCTCAGCCAGGCCGTTCGCGCTGTGGCCTGAGGAACAACGCGCCTCGCAGTGTGAGCAAGCCGAGCGTTTCAATGCAAAAACAGACAGCAAGAAGAGGGCTTGAACAAAATACACCCACGGCTTGTGAGCACACATGCACTCTCACCCTTTCTCTCCACTGCACGCATATCGTGGAAGCTACAAAGCAGCTGACCTTACAACAAAGCTGCACACTGCACAGAGGAGAGTGAGGTGAAAGGATAGGAGAGGTGACAGCTCTTAGTCAGTTAGCAGCGTGCGACTAACTCTCCCCGACAAAGTCTGTGTGACGGGAGCTGTGGGAGGACAAGACGATCACCGCAGAACGGAAAAAAAGAATAAAAGAAGAAGGAGAAAACAGTCCAGGACTGCAGCCGAAACTAAGCGTTTACCACCAAAAGTAGATTTATAGAAGCGCAACGCTGGAGGTGCATCATGTGAACAGCTCATCTTTGCCAAGTCTCTCAAAAGCTTACAGCAGAGTCAGCAGTGCAGTGTTGTTTCACCAGTGAGTACAGATTCATTTTCTTTGAAATTTCAGTCTTATGTGCATGTGCAAACCCCTTATGACGCCCTAAAGGCTCTGCTGCGTGTTACTCAAACACCACTATGCAGTTTTGATGAGTCTGACCTTGGACCCCGCAGGCGGTAACAGAAAGAGTCACACTAACAAATCTGGGACAAATCAGAGCGCCGCTTGACTTGAACTGAAAACCGTCATCGAACCGATCAGAACAGAGGTCACATTGCTCATCTGTGTCAATATTACAAAAGATTCACTCAAAATACAGAAATATAGCCACAGAATGATTATCTGTATTTATTGTCAACTAATTTAGCAATTAACAGACACAAAAAAGGCCAACTGCTGAGCTAACATATTTAGAGCACTAATTAGGTCAAAACTGTACATAAACATGCAAATATTCTTTATTTAAGATGAATAAAAACAAGTCTTTACTAATCGACTGAGTCGCCCCACATTGTATTAACGTTAAGTCAACGAGAATGGGATTTTCACACGTCAATGTGACTTTTTTAACTGTAGATGAATAATCATCGTACACTAAACTAATTACACTTTAGGCAATAAAATATGTTTAATTTAAAACAGGAGTTGAATTAATTGTTCAGTGCATTTCTAACAGAGCTCTAGTCTTGCATGAAATAAGTTTAAGTGGTAAAATGAACAATCTGCAGAATTTGCAAGAATTTTTAAATCCGATAAATAGTCAAACATAATCAATTACTAAAGTAATTTAGCGGTAGCCCTGCATTTAAAAAAAATCAAATCAATTCAAAAATACTTGATACCAAAGAAAAATTTAATAAAATAATGAAAATAAGAGCTTCAATAAAATAAAATGAAATAAAAGCATGACCCAATTTTAGATTTTTTTTTTATAAAGCACTTTATATGCAACAAAATTTAACTGTAAAAAGTTCTAACTTTTTACAGTGACAGATTAATTCTCCTTTCCTCAGTTTTTCAGGGCCTATTCGCAGAAAGAGCAATGCCTCTGTTCGGCTGGATGAAATGGTCGACTCAAACCAGAGCGCAGCCTCGATCTCCAGGCAGAGCGGAGCCTGTGCCCGGCCGCATGTTGCTCACAGAGCTGCTGTGGCACCTGGAGGAACGAGAACGTCTGGCGAGACAACTGGAGCGGGAGAACCGGCTGGTCCACGGCGCCCTGGGTCTCCGCTGGTTCCAGAAATACCCCAAACTACGAACCCTTGTCTCATCGACTGAGCTACACCAGCTGGAGTTCCTCTGCTCGCAGGTTCCACCTGTCCACACAGCCACCATCGTCTCCAGGTTGTTTTCTTGTTTCTATGTCAACAATATCAACACAACTTAGAGCCAAGCTCGGCCCTCAGATCACAGATTTCCCCTTAGCCACTTGAATTTCAGAAAGGTCGCCGTTTTTTCAAGATGGCCATCTTCTTAATCACGAATTGCCATAAATTACCTACATTCATGTCATGGACTAACTTTATGTCACATTGTGTGTTTTTCACTTTCTTCATACGACTGTGAAGTAACACGTAACAAAATTGGACACCAAAAACATGAGACTTTGCCATTTGTAAATCTCACTCTGGTCGTTAACTGGAAGGAGATGAAGATGTGAGACACAAACCAAAAGGCAGCTGTCTTCATGGTTAGCTTTAGCTTTCGCTAATTTTTTGCTGTTTAGCGTAAACTTCTGCAATTTTTTATGATTTAGCAAAAGGTTTTACTAATTTTTTTGTGTAGGAGTTCAGCAAAATTTCTGCTAATTGTTTTGCATAAAGATCCATATTTTTTGTACTTAGTGGTTTACCGTAAACTTATGCTAATGGTATTTTTGTATGTTTAGCACTTTAGTACAAGCATCTGCTAATTGTTGTGTGTTTATAAACTTAAGCAAATTTTTTTTAGCGATTTAGCATTTTATTCAACAATTTTTTGGGTGTGCTTAATGGTTTGGTAGCATAGCCAAGACTCTTGTTTGGTGAATAAGTCGTTTGTGTACCCAAATTTTGGTTAGCTGTGCCCATCAGCCCATCATAACAACAATGGCAACCACTTTGAAAAATTATCCACCAGAAAAAGAAAAAGCTCAAGAAAAAATCTGATTTTTTTCAGTTCAAAACGTTTAGACACCAAGTGCAACAATTATTTTTCCATGGCAACTATCTTGATAAAAAATATACGTATCAGTAAATATTATTTCTACGACTAATTAGGTGTGATTTTCCTCAAAAAGTTTTTATCAGAGATAAATATTTGCAAATTTAACAGAAAAATAAATTTTCCAGTAACATATTTTTTATAAAAGCATGCAAGTTATGTTCTTGTGTCCACATGTAAAAGATTTTATTGAAATACTCAATTATCCGCTGCACTGGAGGGTTAATAAGCGTTTAATGTGTGAACATGAAAGGTCTGAAAGGCTTCACGTGGCGTGACTAGAAGGGTTTCCCCTCAGTTTTTAGCTAGAAAGGGAAAAAAGGATGAAGAGCACATGGCTGAGCAGCGCTGTGACCCATTTATTACACAAAACAACTCACAGCCGGGTCATTAATGTGAGCTTATATAACCAAAACATAAAAAAAGAAGAAATGGCACAACTGAGATGTTTCTGTCGCCTTTTTATGAATCTGTCCCATCTTAAAAATGCCATTCTTCATACAAATTTGTAAGGCTGGGAGATTAAAAAAAATCTCCCAGATCCAATTTTGCTGTAATGCTATAATTATTTTCTTGCTTTCTTTACTAGAAAAGAAAATTACAAATGACAGAAAATATTTTCAAAAAGCGGTTTTGATTTTTATCATCCCTGTTGTGAGTTTTAAGTTTCGGACCAGGCTACACTTTTTTTTTTTGTTTAAATATAAGAATATAGCCATAATAAAGAAGAACGTCAGAAAATTACAAAAAGTTGTTTTGATGAGAAAAAAGCTTGAACAGAATTATCTCGATCTGCCGCGATTCAGTCAGTCCGTCCATGTGGTTCTTTCTTCAAAATAGACGATAATTTGCTCAAATGTTTCAAAATCCTGCTACTTATAATAATTAGATGCTCATATGTTAAAAGACAGAGTTAAAAGATAACTCTTTTATAAAACTTACACCAAAGTATAACTTCAAAAACGCCAAGTTTTTTTAAGACTTCTACTTCATTCTCCCAACATATTACTAGAATAAAGTCATAATCAGTTTATTTTGATATTATTTTGATTTTATTCTCATGAGACTCTTTTTGCAATATAAAACAAATATTAAATCGTAACCCGGTCAAGCAAGATGGCGGCCCTGCGTGTACAGACATCACTAAGGAGTGAATTGGTACAAAAAATAATCCAGATTTTCCAAAAATTTAATCAATACTGATTTATGAATAAAGAAGGTAAAATCCATAAAAACTAGAGGTATTAACTACATTCTGATTGAAATGAATGGTAAAATAAAATGTCATTGTTACTAAATTTTAACAGGTTTCGCGAAGTGATCGCCACCAGCGACGTACGACCCTGGGAGCTGGCGACTGTCTTCAAGCACATCCTGATCGACTTCCTCAACCAAAGACAATATATTGAAGAAGAAGGCCTATCAACAGAGGTCTGGAGCAGCCAGTACAAGAAGCAGGGCTCGGTCACTCCCATAATGCCCCAGGGCGGAAGTCATGAAAGGGAAGAGATCCCAACGGTCTCTGGGTACGTGGATAGGGCCATGCGCCACTCAAGTTCATTCACACCCAGCAGGGTCTGGGATCTTCCGTACTACTACCCCGGGCCTCTCAGACCCAAAGGAGAGAGTACAACACTGTGAGAAGATACACCCCAGTGTGGAGAAATGTGAAAATGCCCTGTGATATGCCAAGGATCAATTCTGTGAAAGATATTTCTCCCCCAACAAGTAGTTTAAATACTACTGAAAACCCCTCGTTTGAGTTTGCATTGTACTAGAGGGCTTTAGCAATCCTGTAGTAACTGAGGATAGGTTTGTAAAATATGAAGAAAATGCTTTCATTATTAACATTTGACATTTTTTCCTGTCTCTGTAGAGTTTTTATGACGCAAGAAAAACAAAACAAAACAACAAAAAAAGAAGTCACACCATTTTCCTCTAAACATTTTTTAAAATCTCCAGCGTCTGGCTTTTGTTATCCAACATACCACAATAAAGTAGATTGGACAATAAATCAATAACGTATATCAGGATAGACAAATGATCAATATCAATAGAACTGCACAGCATTCTGGGAGATGAAGGCAGAGGACAACCTTCAGCCTCTCAACCTCTCACAGGTTGGTGGAATCAGCTAACCCACTCGCTCTTTGGTTACCCAGCAACTCTCATTCTTTGGTTACCTAGCAACAACCTCTGGAGTAACTTACACAGCAGCAGTTTCAGGTTTCACCACCGTGCCTCAAAACTGCTTAAAAGTGTCGAGTGGAAACTGTGCGTAATAAAGAAAAGGTCATCGGTTTGATAGTATTTCACATATTTACAACAAAAAAACCTATCAATAATTTTCAACAATTATTGATACAGACTGATGTGAAAGTCTAATATTATGATAGGATTTTCCAGCCATACAGTCCAACCCTGCAATAAATAATTTAAAAAAAAATCTAGTTTAGGCTGTCATGTCAGTGTAGCTGCTTTGCACAACCATTTTAAATTTAAATTTTATGTCCAATTCTGTTACAATAATCATTAAATCAAACACTCTCATGATAAATTAAAATGAGCTCTAATTTTCATCCTGATTGATATTTTTCGAAAGGTAATTTTGTTTAGAGACATCAGAATCCATTTCATTTATGGTTTTGGTTGTGTATGATTTTTATTTTCTTTTTATTTATTGTTTTGTGTTGTAGAGAGTTTCTTTCTTGGCTTTTCAAAATGTCTTCCAGTTGCAGAGTGGAGAGTTCTGTACAAAATTAAAGTTTATAAGGGCAAACTTCCACTTTTATTACATTACTATCAGATTAGTTGAAAATGGTCTCAAAACAATATTACTGTTTATTTTTAATAGTAATTTATTGGACAGTTTATCATTCAGCAAAATTTGTTATTGTGTCAAGTTGCAAAGTGGATTTCCTTTGACATCTAAGACTATGTTTATTTAATGTTGATCCAATACAGAAACAGCTGGGATTAAAATGCAATTTTTTAAAATTTATGCTCTTCATGACAAAACTCTGCTTTGGACCTTTGGTTTATTTCCAATTAAATTTAATACTTCCGTGTGAAAACTCATGTTAACTTATGCTGAAATATAAGGAAATGTGTTAATGTGACAATAATTATTATTAGCACCAGATTTTAGTAGAAGCATGTATATATTCATTATTAAAGTAAAAGATTTTTCCAACAAGCATAGTTTAATGAAATGATATGAACTCTGTTGCACATTTTATAATTTTTACAGAGTAGTAATTATTTGGAGAAACTTTTGTTTTATGATTATGCTAATGTAAAACAGTTAAAACAGTTCAGGTTAAATGCTGCTAAAATGTGTTTCATAGTTGTCCTGTAATGAGGTTTACAATTTATTGCATATTTCAAGGTGAGCTGAGGGAAACAAATTAATCCAGAATTTTGGATGTTAATTAAATATTTCTGGTTTCACTGGAAATATTTTATTGGTTTCACAAATCAAGTTATATATCTTTTAACACTTTTTTACTAACGTTGCTAATCCAGGTCTGTTAGTTTAAACGTGAAATCATACATTTTATGTTACAAGCTGTGAATTTAGAGGAAAATATATATATATATATATATATATATATATATATATATATATATATAATTTATTCCCAGATATTGAACCATAAGAGGATTTGCACATTTACGTTTTACAAATTTTAAATAGCCGTTAACTCAACTGGAAGCGCAGTAGTTCCTGAAACCGCCGAACCGGACCATGTGCCGCTAGCTAGCTAGCTAACTAAGGCTAACTAATGCTAACACCGAGTCAGCATAAAACGTTCGTTGCGCAGTTTTATAATTTTTCTTACGTGGTCTCTGCCGGAGTAGAGCTTTCGGTTTTGGTCTGTTTGAGGTTCAGTGTAGCGAGTGTGGTCCCTGACGTGAACCATTTGGAAATCTGTTCTCCTGTAAAGGTTGGCTTCATGATGGTCGTGACCGTCACTCGCCAGTCTCAGCGCCAGAGAAGGGACTGATCAGCGACGACTGACGTCATCGCGCAACCTCAAGTTCGAGTTGCTAAGCAACCTATCTGGGTTTAAAGCTATCTAGAAAACTATCACTACACTGTGGCACAGAATGGACGCCATTTTATAACTATCCCCTTTTTCAGACGCAGGAAGAACCACTTAATCTTCTACAGAACCCACCTAGCAAAGGCTTTTCTTTCAAATATAAACATTCTTTTTCATATTCAATTTCTCCTCTTTTTTTCAACTAAATCAAAAAAGATTGCAAGAACACAAAATTTAATGATTGAAAAACAGTTCAAAGGTGAAACATACTGGCTGTACATCGTAATATGATAGAACAATAAAATGTTCATCAATAAAGTGATCTCTTGACCAATACAGCACCAGATAACAGTATTTAAAAATTCATCCATATATGGCCTGAGAAAAAAAGTGACCAAAATAAACCCAACAAGGATATTGCGAATATAAGTTTATTTCTATCAGATTTTAGTAAGAAAACAGCTACCACAACTGGAATCACAAAGTTGGATAAAAAAATACAATTTGATTTGAAAACTTTAAGTCGAGACTTCACATCATGTCCGGCGGCAGGACCGCAGAGTCGTCTCGCATCAGGCTGATCTCCGTTCTGAGTTTTTCATTTTCCTTCAAAACAAAAGCAGTAATTTGATGCCTCCATATTTTATGCCACCAAAACTTTCATAAGAAGAGAGTTTACCTCTTGTAGTCTGGTATTGTCCTTCTTCAGTTTGACCAGGTATTCAATCCTCTGCTTGTGGTTCTTATGTCCGATGAGTTTTCCGTTCTCCTCTGAGAGTTTTTCATTCTGCCTGCGCAGAACCTCATTCTCCTGTCAGAAACAGATATTACTAAATCAGTGGTGTTTCTGCTGGTCTTTATGGAAGAATATATGAGAAGACTAATACTTTAAATATTCCCTTCTTCCTCAACATCATCAGTAAAAATCAGATCAAAGCATTTTGATGTGGTTGGTTCAGTTATGTTTTTGTCTTTTATGATTGGAATTATGAGAAAAAATTCTGAAGAAAAAAGAATTCTGGGAATTTTTTTTTTTTTTTTTTACAGTTTTGCCATAATTACTGCTTGTTTGTTGTTCCCAAATAATTGCTGATTATTTGAATAATTGATTCATTGCGATTAATAATTTCAGTCCTATTTAGAAGTAGTACCAGCAGGCTGGCAGTCATTGTAAATTTTCACTTCTTTATTTTCAAACTGGTCTCCGGTTCTTACCTGGAGGAGTTTCTCCTCATGGTGAACCCTCAGGTTTAGTTCTCTCAGCTCCAAGCAGCGGTTCCTCAGCTCAGTCGTTAACTCTTGAATGCAAGTCTGAGACTGAGCAAAGGAAGTTTCCTGGTCCTGCAATCTAAGTAATAGGAACGAAGAACAAACCTGGTCAAAATCATCAAAATATTAAAGTAAAGTCAGGATTCCTTTCACAAATTACTCAGTGCTTACTTTCTTTGAGCAGTAGACAGCCTCTGCAATATTTGGTTCTGGAACAAAAAATCGTGTTAAAGAAGTCACAGTAAGGTATAAATCAATTAATATCATCATCAATTAAAATCAGCTCAATAGTTTTATCAAATAAACACGTAGTTTTGCCTGTTTTCCTTGTCTGAAAACAATCATTAATCATTTTTGAAGGCTGATTTTGTGGACAGAGATTTCATAATCCATTTTATTTATTCAATAAAATTCCTTTTCAACTATTTCCAAGGTAAGTTTTCCAACTTTTCCAGCACCAGATTGGAGATAAAAACAATCCAAACAAGACAGTTTCATTTCACTTTTATACATGATGATTTATTAGTGCTATAAATATTTTTTGTGGTCGTAGCCAACAGGATAATATTTTGAAATGTGGTCAGAGAGCAAAAAATTCCCCCAAATTTACACTAAATCATTCAGGCATTCGGACTAATAAATATTCACATTGAAACAATCAAAACAAATCGTATTGAGGAAAAGGCAAATTTCCGCAATATGAAAAGAAAGTAAAACAAAAAAAAAATTTCAAAAACAAAAAAGTTATCTTTCAGTTTTTTGCGACAATTTATCTTGAAGCAAAATGTGTAATTTTGAGTGAATAAAGATCCAGACCTTTTCTGCTCTCTCCTCCTCCAGCTGCTTCAGCACAGCCTGCCGAAGGTCTTCACCCAAATCCTCGCTGAAACAACAGGAAGATGTTCTTTAGTTTCTCTGATAAAAGGTGAAAAATGGTGAATGTATTCAGTGAAGAAAGCAAACCTGTTCTTATTTTCAGTCCGAGTCAGCTGGTGCTCCTTGGTGTAAAACTTTTCAAGCAAACCCTGGATCTCCATTCGAACTATTTCTTTCTCTCTCAGCTCCTCCTGGAGAAATATTGATAGTATGAAATACTTGGTCTGAAGCTGAAAGGGAAAACTATAAGTCATTTTTTAAAAAGTATGAACAGAAATAATTTTGTTTGCACCTTGAGTCTTTGGATCTCCTCGTTTTTGGCGCTTCTCTCACTGTTCAGCTCGGCTAGAAGAAACTCCATGGTCATCATGGAGGACCGCCAGTTCTCCAACTCATGCTCCTGGCTCTCCAACACTTCGGACAGATCTCTGTTAAAACTCCCAAAACCACAGGGAGTCTGAAGCAGGGAAAGCAAAACAGATAAATATACACATGAATGCGTGGTCAGGGTTTCTGCAGCTTTCGGGAATTCAAATGTAAGAATTTAAGACTACGAATGGAATTTAAGACCATAATCATTAAATTTAAGACCATTATTATAGAATTTAAGATCATTATCATAGAATTTAAGACCACTATCATGGAATTTAAGACCATTATCATAGAATTTAAGACCATTATTATGACTAAAATGTGCAAACTTCATCCATCTAACCAGCCATAAATTTTGCGCTTAGCAAAAAAAGCTAGCTAACAATAGCTTGTTAGCATCTAGTTAGCAGTAGCCTCAACCACCACAAAATGTAATGAATATGTCTGACAAAAAAAAATTACAAAGGATATACAATTAAATAGTTCTGCCACAATAAAATTAAAGACCTGTTATTAACATATCAAAAGCCAACTTACATTTTTTTCTAATGAATTTAACACATTTAATATCATGATACTAAAATGATCAACAGGATTGATCATGATTAATCAGATTAATCTAAATATTTGAAAATAATCAATTATCAAAAGAACTGTCAACTAACTCAGTAATTAATCGCCAACTGTAATATATACAGTTGCATTCCTATTTTGGATACATAAATATAAGATTTCTAAGGATGCGCAGACAACCTGATAAATGCTTACGCTTCGTATCTGTTGGGATGTTAGCGATTAAACCAAAAAAGGAGTTTTTACCCTATCGACTGATTTCGGAGTGACAGTCGGCTCAGTGGGTTTGAATCCTCCATTTCTGACTGTTTCCTCAACAGCCTCTTGCTGTTGTTGCACCTGGCGAGTAAAACATTGTGGAGTTTTGAGTCAATCATGACCTTTTTTGTTTGTCCTGTCATAAAAAGGTTAACAAATACAGTTTACCTTCTGCTCTAGGGTCTTTATGATGAGCTCTTTTTGCGCCGCTTGCTCCTGTGTTGCATTCAGGAGGCTTTGCTGCTCATCGCAGACCTTCGTGAGTCTCACAACCTCCTCATGGGCATAAGTTATTTCTTCCTGCAACACCTCAACCTGCAAAAAAATACAAACAACTGAATTAAACAGCAAATAATTATTAAATAAGAGCAAAATAGTGCTGCTTGTAAACTTTCACCAGTTTAAAAGTAAGGCTGGGCGATAAATCTATTTTATCGATTGATGAAATTTTTGATTATTATTTTGAAAATTAGTCTTTTGTAGGTTTAGTGACTCCTTTGGTCTCCAGGTCCAAGGCGGCCATCTTGTTTGACGAGCGTTTTTTACAGCTTCTATTTATTTAGACTTTGAATTCAAATCAACTGTATGACAAAATATAAAGATACGTGTTTTTATAGCAAGAATAAAGTCTCATAATTATAAAAATACAACCATAGACATCCCAGAATAACTTCATATGATGATAAAGTCAAAATAACGAGAAATTAGTATTACGGGAATAAACTAAAAGTAAAAAAGTTGTAATGTTCTGAGAACTTCAAAACAATTTTTTTTTTTTTAAAGTTAATGTGCGTAAACCTTGCTTCATGCACATTAACAGAATTATAATCCCAGTAGATTACCTCTATCTTGTTGGATGCCATTTTTCTCTCCATAGTTTCTTTCAGTTCACTGATTTCGACCTGCATTTTCTGGTTCTGCTCTCTCATGTTGTCTCTTTCACAGCAGGCAGAATTATACTTAGCCTGGAATAGATTTAATCATCACATTAATTTAGTAAAAACTGTGGAAAAGCAGTGGAACGACAGAAACTGATTATCTAAAAAGAGGAAAAGCACCTTCAGGTCTTCAACGTCTCCAGTCAGATGGACGATGTTTTCCTCCTTATAGCTCAGCTCAGCACGAAGGTCTCTGGTTTGGTTCATGAGGTCTAACAGGACATCCTGATGAAGAGCACAGAGACGTATTCGAACGCGCAGCAGACAAACCCATATCGCATTTAACAGGCGAAGAACTCGGTTTACTTTGTCGTGTTTAATCTCCTGCTCCAAGCTGGTGATCTTTCCGTTTGCAGAGGTCAGACTCTGCTCCAGATCAGCGACTTTGGATGACTTAAAAACAAAAATAAAACAAGAAAGATGAATTAAAACGGTGATTTATTCTGAAGCCAAATATGTGTTTGCAGACTCTTATTTTGACCAACCAGGTTTTGATTTTGTAGCGTTAAATCTGAGCCTTGTTCTCTGAGCTGTGTGTTCTGCTGGATGGTTTCAACCAGCTCCCTGAAGAAAAAGAAACATTCGTCATGTTGCTATTTGAGTCATGCTATTAAAAATAAACACTGAAATTTAAATACTGAGGAGTCAGAAGCTCACTTTGACGTATTTTCTTTGTTTTCCTTCAGTTGCGACGTCAGACTGCTGGTGCGCTGCCGCTCAACTGCCAGCGAATTATTCAAATCCTTCAGCAAAAGAAGGAAAAAACATCAGAAACAGAACAAGAGCTGTGACTATTCGTATTCTTTTCATCAATCGTTCAATTAATTAGAGACATTTTCACCGAAATAATAAAATAAAAGGATAATACTGTCTCTTTTTAAAATCAGAAGATAGACATTTTATTCCAAAAACATGATTCCTTTAGTGAACATTTGATCAATTGTAGCTCTGATTGTGTCGTTCTTTCAGCAAATGGCTGAAAGTCTTTATACTCAAGTTAACAATTAATCAATTGCTAAATTAGTTTGTTTATTTCAATAATCGATAAATCACGAGTAATTTGATTAATTGTTCCAGCCCTGAACAAAACATGGCTGGATTTGAGAAAGATTGTTGTAAAGTTGGGAGTTTCATTACCAGGACCTCCGCTTTGAGCTGGTCGACCTCCTTCTGCCTGTGGAGCAGCTCCTGTTGCGCCTGATCAGCGTCAAACTTGGTCTCAGCCTCCCGCTGGTCGAAGGAATCCTGCAGAGTTTGGTGCTTTTCCAGAAGCTGCTCCCACTCCCGTCTGGAAAAAGGATGCAAAAGATTTTAGCACATAAACACCTGAGAGCAGAGAAACACGTTGAGCTTCGGCTTACTGGACTTTGTCGAGTTGGAGCTGGGTGCTGATCAGGTTGCTGGACAGCCGACTCATCTCTTGCTGATGCTCACTCTGAGTTTCTCTGAGCCCGTTCTTCACCGAGGTCAGCTCCTTGTCGGACGACTGCAGGACCAAACGCAGATCTTGGATCTCGCTCCTCAGAACTGAAAGTCAGAGATGAAGCCATCCTGAGCTGCTGCTTTTAGAAGCAGCTGAGACCCAAACTGAAGTGTAAATATATCCCCTTTAATTTATTTCTGAGGAGATATTTTACAGCTTTAGTTTTAGACGTTTTAAGCTTCACCTTCTCCAGCTTCTTGTTCAGACTGAAGGCTCTGCTGCAGGGCGTTAACCGTTTCCTGAAAGTTGAGCTCATCTTTGCTCCTTCTGGCTCGTTCTGCAAGAAGCTCCTGCAGAAGATGCATGTCAGACACGATTTAGAGACACAAAACAAAATTTGACTAACTGCAGGTGTGACTCTTACCTCTTCTTTCTGGTGCGACTCCTGAGAAATCCCAGCGATCTGCTCCTCCAGCTTTGCAATTTGCTTCAACAGCTTGCTGTTCTTCATCTCCTCCTCGTTTAACTGTGTTTGGACACGACTCACTTGATCCTGGATGACAAACATTTAAAGGTTAAAGGAGGAGCTCTGACTGTTGCATGTAAAAGACAGCCTGCATCAGCGCACCTGAACGTGACGCAGCTCTTCTGTCAGGGCCATCTCCGTCATGTCGGGCGGCGGCCGCTCAGACCAGATTTCTTCTCCGTCGTTTTCAATCCCGTTCAAATGTTCCGGACTGGAGTGCGGAATGAGCCGCGACCGCAGGTTGTACGCTTTAGTGGGCGTGGTGAGAATCTGATTTAAAAAGATGTTTTTATGACAACACACAAATCTGGCGACAAAATTTTCCAATATTTAATGTCTAATGAGAAGAATCATAAAGTCAAAAACAGATTTTTACATTAATTAAAATATCTTGTCTGACATTAATGAGATGAAACATTTTTTTTTCCCATATTTGCTAAATACAAAGCGGTTAGATTACTTAGTTATATGTCTAGTTTTTTTTTAATCTGCGCATTCAACAAATTTTTTGTTAAAGTACTAAAGCCTTTTTATGCAATATTAGAAATACAAGATGAAAAAAACAAATAATTAAGAAATTAACTGCCAAAAATGCAATAAAATAACACTCCTTTAGTGTTTGTTTGATTATTTGCAGCAAAAAATATCCTAACATGTAAAAAGCTCAACTTATCAATACAGTTTAATGATCATTTTTTGGTGATTATTTTTTTGATTAATTAATTATTGGATTGCAAGAGGTGATAAATACAAGATTGTTTTTACCGAGGTTAAACTGGGTTTATATTTACAGATAAAGATATTTTTTTATTAATGTTTTTTTTTAATCTAATCTGATTTTTATCTTTTTTTGTTTAGCAACTGCTCTTAGTGTGATTATATTTATATATCAATAAGCCAGTTATTGATAAATTGGCTACTACATTAGTTGATTATATTAATAATAAATTGTTTCAATCCTTTTCAGGCCTCATCTTGGACTAATTTACACACAATTTTAGTCTGATTTAATGCCAGACAACAGGCAACACAGCTATGTTTCACCTGACAGAGTGAATGTAAACGTTTGGTTTCGGCCGTGTCGCTACATACTCACCTTTATCGTTTCTACATGAATCCTGTTGAGCTCAGAGACTTCGTGTTTTTTGCATGCATGAGTGGCTTCCAGAATGTTTTCCAGGTGCCTGTTGGATTTCTCCAGGTATCTTTTGTCAGACTGCAGCTGAGACAGCTGCTTCCTGAAAACACAAACCTCTGAGTCAAACGATGAACAACTCTCAGGATTCATAAGTGAAATAAATCACTTTCAAGGCAGAACATCTGCAAATAGAGTGAAAAGATGCTGACTTCTGCATTTAATTACAATATAAACATGAAATATGTATTTCTCACAGTTTGTTTTGTAGTTGAGAGCAGAAAACTCAGTGTAAAATTAAGAGTTTGTTTGTGAAAGACATAAAACGGGAAGGAAACCCAGAAAAAAAAAAAAAAAATTTATTCTCAGACTTTATTCTGCTGCAGATATTAATGATGAGGACTCAACATTAAGCTCATGTAAAGTTTATTTTTAAAATCAAACTGAGATTTAAATACCAGACAACAACAACAGATTAATTTATATAATTTGTGAATTAAATATATTTTTATCAATTTTATTAATATTCATCATCACTCCTAAAAACAATTTCCGATTTAACTCGTTTTTGAAATATTTTAAAATACATGCATCTACTTTGTTATTCTATTTTAATGTGAAACTATAATTAATATCAAAATGTTCGCTGCAAAGTTAAGAAGCTTGTCAATTGCTTATATTTCAGAACAGAATCGCATTAAGTGCAGTTTTCAATTTTCATCCGCCATCTTTGTTTCTGTCAACTGCTCCACTGAAGAATCATCAGAGCGCCCTCTGTTGGACAGAGGCCGAACTACAATAATAAATGTCTCAGTGGCCGGTTTTATTTAATCGACTGGAATTAATTTAATTATAAAAAAGCATTAATCGACAATTAATTGTAAATTGATTAATTCCATTCTTAATAAATACACTTTTTCAGATTTTGTTTGTCAGTAAAGATTAGCAGGAACACTGTAATCTTTTTTTGCATTTCTAATTTGATTAGTTTTATAAATTGACTTTGTGCTTTTATTTTCTATTAATTTCATTTATTACTTACTTCGTGACGTCTTTGTGCTCCTCAAAAGCCTGCAGGACGGCTGTGAGGTCGGACTGTTTCTGCAGCAGTTTAGCGTTCAGCTTTTCGATCGTGGCTGCAGACGCAGAATCTGTCGCAGACGAAGTCGAAGCGGCCGGAGAAGCTGTGGAGGAGCAGAAGGTGGTTATTAAAACTGAATATAAACAATATTCTCCTCGATATCTGATGCCGGCAATTTTACCTTCTGTGAGTTTTTCTGACTCCAGCGCCTTTCGAAAGGCTTCCTCCAATTCAGCTGCGACTTGGGTGGAAACTTCTTCACATTTAATCACAGATTCAAGAGATCGCAGCAGACGGTTCTCTTCTCTGAGGCTGTAATTCTCTGCTGCATATCGAGTCATCTTTGGATGATGCTCAACCTTAAAAGCAACAATCTTTTAGATAATGAAATTATCACATTAATCCATATGGGAGAATGTTAAAATCTGATTTTTACCTGATCACTTAAGATCTTAATCTCTTTTTTCTGCTGGTCAATCAAACCCTGAAATTCTGCGTCCGTCGTCGAGCTTTCTCCGGCCTTCAGCTTCTTCTCCAGACGGGAGATGTGGTCTTCTCTGAACCGGATGATCATCCTGCTGGAGTGGATGAACTTGTCTTTCTGGGTCCAGGCCTCCTCCAGCTGAGCCACCTTCTTGAGCAGGACCTGATAAACGGTACATGAAGCCGTCAGAACTCGCAGCCCAACAGCTTCCCGAAGTAAATTAAAATCCCTTCACCTTCTTCTCCTCGTTTTGCTTCTTCCACAGACGCACAGCAGCCATGTACTTCCCTTTATACAAAACATCCTGCTGATTTTCAACTGATGGACCTGGAAGGAGTTTAAGAACCAGAACCCAGTGAGGCTTGAGAGGCATTAATTTGTAAGAACATTTTATTATTAAAATGATTAATCAGTTATCTAAATAATCATCATCTAAATTAGTAATCAATTTATCGTTACCTATAGTGTACAGATTCAGGTTATTTGCTGAAAAAAAATAACATGTTCACAGCAGTAATTAAACCAAAACTGTACAAAAAACCCCTACATTTTGTATTTAAAATAAAAATAAAAAAACATTTCTGTAAACATGTTACAACCATAATTCTTCAAGGTTTAGCTAAAGGAATGTATGTTATTGCATTTTAAGCCAAATTTATTTCTTGTTCTCATTTTAAAATTAGATTGACCCATTTTTATTTTTAATGTATTTTTTGTACAAAAATCCACAGAAAGTGCCAGTTTTCTTAATTAATCAATTAATTATCAGAATAATCAATTACTAAAATAATTATTATTGCGGTTCTGATGCATTTTAAGAAACAAAAAATTAAAACCTTTCAAAACTCAAATTATTTTTTAAACTTGCGATAACTAAAAATAAAAACCAACAAACTACTTGAAGTCTTTTTTTAGGAGTTTTTTTGTGTCATAAACTAATTAATTTTATTTTAGAAAGGGCTACTTGTCCCTATAAAGTCAGATATTATAAGCAATGAGATTAATGTAAGAAAACTATGTACACCTCATTAAATATTCAAATGTTGACCAAGTAATGTTGATGTGATTGTGTTTTTTCATTTCTAATCTCTGAAAGACAAAATGGCTTACTTGCACTCACACAAAAACATCTGACCTAATAGTTGGTGTTAATCAGGCTCTGATTTCATACTTTTGAGTGTTGACTTTGAAATTGTTGCTTGTGAAGTTCCTACTTAGAAAGATGCGATTTATTTGCATGTTTTTACCCATGAGAGGCTGAGGTCCTCCTGGTGCAGCGTCTCCTGCTGAAGAGGTCAGAGCCTGAGCAAGCTGCTCCTTCAGCTTCTTCACTTCAGCCTGGAGCTGCTTCACATTCCCCTGTGTGTCCTCATTAATAACAGCCTGCAGGAAATAAGCAAGAATCCCAAAAAGCGCTGTAACAAAACCACCAAAAGGTCTGTAGAGTTATGAGAGAAGGAATGATGAAACACCTTGTTCTTGATCAGCTTTGCTCTCTGGGCAAACTGCAACGTGGACAATGTTTCTCCAAAACACTTTGAACCAGGATGAACATTAGCTATGATGTAGGTCTTTGCATTTCCTCCAAGAGAATCCTGAAATAATAAAAAGAAATGTAAACAGATGCCATTGAGAACAAGGGATGCAAACAATTAATTGACCACTTTTTTTTTTTTTTTAAGATTTAAATGAGTTCCAATCGTGTTGTAGTTTGGCCGCCATACAACAGAGGGCACCGCTGGTCATCCTTACGGAGCCGTTTACATAGAAACAAAGATGGCGGCGCCGCCAGAAAATGTTTACAGAAAAATTTATGTTACAGAAAAATTGTAACATTAAGGAAAAAACATGATGCTAATAAACACGGCTGATTTAATGGAGCAAAGTTTTTTCATTTCTTCCAAGTTCAACTACATGCTGTGGTTCTGTTGATGTGGGATTAACTGCTTCACACATTTTATTATTTTATTTTCCACTCAGCAACTTAAAAGGTTTTCTTTTTGTTATATTTTATGACAAAAAGTTAGTCCAGTAATGTGAGAAAAACTATTTTGGTTTAGGCAGTATTTAATACAGCTGACACAAAATAATATTCAAATTTATTTCTTTTAATTCAGCTTATTGTGAAATTTTTTTTCCTTCATGTTATGGAAATACAGAAGTTTTCTGGAACAGAAGAAAACTTAGGTTTTTAAGAAATGTCCACTTTTCAATGAATCATTAGTTGATTGATAACTTTGAATCAACTCATTAATCAATAATTTGCTTCCCCATAGAGAACGCAACACTACAGATGCTTACTTTGAGGAGGAAAGTGAGTTTAGAGTCCCTGTAGCAGATGTGTCTGCTCTTTCCATTGGACACATCCACCAGGGCCATGATGACCTGACCCAAGCACATGAGGGAGCGATTGATGCTGCTGGCCTCCTGCAGAAGAGGACAAGATGCCATTACAAATGAGATTTAAAAAAGTAATGACCCGGGCTATCCGAAAGAAAGCTGCACCTTGAGTCTGGACCCCTCGGTGTGGGTGTCTTTCTGCCTCTCGGATCCGGCCAGATCCACCAGGTTGAGCTGAGAACTCCGGATGTTCACCACCTCGTTGCGGGACTCCTTGGACTCCAGCGTCATGGTGAACACGGCGTGAGATCTGGAGGATTCGCGGTTCATGGAGGTGGAGGCCACACGCCGGTTTCTCCAGCCCATAGAAAGAACCTGCAGGATTTCAGAAGCAAAGAAGGATTTTTTCCCTCCCCAAATAGTAACATTTACATTTTATGGTAAATTGAATAAACAGACATGTGGAGCCTATATGACGGCATGTAACATGTTTTTCTTATAACTCTGCTTTTTGGTTGTAAAAATAGAAATGAACTACATAAAACAAAAGTCAAAGAGATTAACTATATAAGTGTAGCATTATGTGAAACTTCAAATGAATATTACAAAAGCTTGAGGCAGTGAATGAAGCGGCATCCTCTCTAAATGTTTTATTCTTCATTATAAATTATGTTTACTATGTTTTTCCCATTTATTCCAGAATCTGAAAAATACTTTCATCTCTAAATTGACTGTGAATTTATTTATTTTTTCCATTTTGTAAACATCTGATACTATCTGAGCACATTCTTGGGCAGTTTGTTCTTTTTCTACAATCCGGCTTTTTTGTAATTTCCTTTTTTACAACCGCGACTCGTATATCCTTTGTGATATACGAGTCGCGGTTGTAAAAACCTATTTATTGCATTTCATGAGTTTTGCTGCCCAGAAAAATTGTTTTGAAATGATTAACTGCATTGTTTACAATATTTTTGGAGAATGAAATTTCCTAAAATATAAAAAATGATGAGCAACTTTTAATTATAACGGTTTAATCTTCCTTCTTGATAATAAACTGAGACTTTATTGAAGCTTTACTGTAATCTGATTACTGTCGGTGTTGTAATCTGTCCTACCTGATAAGCTTCAGCTGCTGAGTTCACATACTTCTCCACGGCTCCTTCAACAAACACGCCTTTCTTAATGTTTTCCCTGAGGAAAAGGCTGGCAGACGCTGAATCCAGCAGGTCGTAGATCTGTTCGTTGTAGATCTCAATAAACGAACATTTGCAAAGGAAACTCTTGGATTTTCCAGACTGTTTTAGAGGAGAATGAAGATCAGTGATGAGTAGAAACAACCAGATAAATAGACAGTCCTATGAAAGGTGCCTTGATTTGGATTTTTTATTCCTTTAATAAATTAAATCAACTTTTGAAAACTGCTTTTTGTATTCACTTGTGTTATCTTTGAGATTAAAAACAGTTTAATCTAATCTGGAACATTTAACTGTGAGAAAAAAAAAATAGTTATGCTTGTTCAGATTTCTTCTCGTTACTACTTACCCTTTCCACTTCTCTGCCAATAAGAAAAAACAGATACTCGAAACTTCGCGGTATGACCCCCCTCAGCTCGTCTGTGAAGTTGTCCAGCTCAGACGGACCTGCAGCCAGAGGGAGACAGGTGTGACTTTGGTTCTGTCTGATGTTTCAGTGCAAACAGTGATGGCAGCGAATACCCACCGAGCATGGTGAATGTTTTTCCTGAGCCTGTTTGTCCACTGCAGAATCAAAACAGGAATCTCATCAACAGCTGAATTGAGGCATTACATGCAGAACGACATGCTTTTTTTATTTCATAAAGTAAAACATGTAATACTTACTAAGCAAATATAGTCCCGTTATATCCATTCATGCAAGACTCAACAATATTTTTGCCCACACTGGTGAAAACAGAATCCTGTTGCAGAATAAAAACAAACGTTAAAGATGGAGATTTATCCTTTATGTTTATGATAAACTGACTAGACATCCGAGACCTGAGATGTGTCCATGTCGGCCACATGGTCGTAGGTGAAGGTCCGTGGTTCTGGCTTTGAGAGCAGACGGATGGTGTTGGGTGAGCTGACGTTCAGACACAGACTCTGATCCCCATCTGTGGTCAACCCAGTACCCTGGATCAGAGGTCGCACTCGTACAAAGACTTTGATGCAGTCGCTGTCCCCACTGTAATGCAATAAAATAACAGAATAATCCAACGGCCTGGATGAGCTGCAGAGTATGGTTATTTAGTTAACATTTGATGTTGAGTTGCTTGAATTATAATCTCTCAGCTGCACTATCAGCTGCACTATTGTTTTTTTAAAAGTGATCAAAGAATGCTGAATTTCTCTAGTTTTTCTCCACGGAAATAAAATTATACACTCAGGCTCAATAGGGGTGACAACTATTAGAAGACGATTTATTCTGCATATCCTACAGATGCTTATTTGGCCTGAGTCAAATATCTTATTTCAACCTCGGCCTGTGCAATATGGCTTAAAAATAATAAATAATAATCTCTTCTTTAAAAGAAATTACAAATAAAAGATATTATGTTCAACAACTTGCTTTTATTTCAGTCATTCCTTCTGGGAATCTAGTATGAACACAAATAAAAATAATCAAACCAAAAGGGAGTAGATAGAAAACTTATTCTCACTACCCAATATTTAATATTAAATTAAAACTACAAAGATGGATTTTCTTTTACATATTTGATACTATTCAGTTCAAATAAATAAATAATAAAACACCTAATAACTCAGCGCCACACGTTCATTGCAGCTGGATTACTAAGCATATTGATCTATTCCTATTTTAAGCTCATATTGGTAGATTTTGTCCTTTCTCTGAGAATTTATTAACCTGGCAGCAAGAAGAGTTGAATCTCCAGATCCTGAAATGACAAAAGAAAAAAATGAAGATTAAATATTTCCCAAGTCAAACCATTGAGGAGTTACAACAGATACGAGCGAGCAGTCAGAATTATTAGGAAGCTCGTTTAAAACACACTTTGTTTTAAGCTAGCAGTGGATTTAAAGTAGATGCTAACAGAATGCTAACAGAGAGGCAAACATAACTGTCCAGTTGAGATAACCGAAAAGAAAGTTTCGGACTCCAATCTTACCTTTTCCACCCGAACTCATTGTAGCAAACGTTAATAAACCCACACAGAGTGAACCGTAAGTTTTAGCTACTAATGTTTACATCCTTTAAAATTGGCGGGCGGACTTCCTCATCTTTCTCTTCCGTCGTCGCTGTGTACAATCCAGCTGACTGGTGCGCCACTGCCCCCTGCTGGCTTTACTCTTCTTCTTTTTTTTTTTTTTTTTTTAGAACGAAAACAGGAAACACTTCACAACCAAATTTAACTTGTATAATAGCTGAGCTGTTTAATTAAAAGAGAGCTTTAAATTAATTGTATTTTGGTATAACACTTCTTTACAAAGTTGTTTTAATTTAAATATTTTGAAAATAGGGGTGGTCTTTATAAGTCTGTGAAAAACAATGCAGCCATAGGGAAATAAATATTACCGTATATTTAACCCTTAACAAACAAACCAAATGCATTTTGATCCAGTTCTGAAACGCCTTTCAAAAAGTATTCATAAAGTTTCAATGGGAACAAAATGTGTGTTTCCTCACAAATCACAGGAATTGGTATTTGTTTTCACAAAAGGTCGTTACAACAGGAAACTTCATACTTAATTTTTAAATCAATTTTGTTTACTTTTTTGAGAGTGGCAAAGAAACATATTTGGTCCTGGTTTATTTTTAAAGTTAAAGTATCATTTTTTTTTTTTTTTAAATAGAGCTTCTTAACTAAGCCATAATAGACTGTAATAAGTTCAAACAACGTCCCGTGATGGAAATAATTTAATATTTATGAGTGGTAACTGCAACCCCACTCCTAGTTGGACCAACACTATCTTGGAACGTCTGTGATCTTTGGATGAGCTCTTTGATATGATTGGCTGCCTAACCCGGAAGCGCATCTTGTTTGAATGTCTGGATCGATTTGATTGGTCTGTTTCATGACTTTTAAATTCCAAACGGCTGGGTGTGTTCAGACACTGGAGAGGGATTTTCAAATAAGTAGTAATCAGTATTTACTGGCGATACTACCGTTCATATATCCACAAAAGGTCTTATCGTTTCAACCTGAGTGACCAGTATTGTTCAGGTAGGTGGTGAATTTCTACCTTATCGTAATTCAGTGTGCAACGGCTTTGATTTTTTTTCCCCGTTTTAAACTAGCTGTAGTTTTTCCGTTAACAGTTAGCCTGATGCTAACTGTTCTTGACGATGTCTTTCTTGATGTAAAAACTTACTTTACGCCATGTTGAAGCTTAACTTGATGGGTGTTAGTGGTAAAATGTACATGCGTTTATAATTAAATAGAGAGGAAAACATGAGATCGTTCAGATGACGTGATTTACTTTCTAGTCGCATGCTAACAGCTACACGGCTTCGCGAGGTATTTTCAGGGTTTCAGTCTGCAGTCATAATATCAGTACGTCTCTTTATATATAATATAATAAAAACTGTTCAGTAAATCTATGGAAAGTGATTTTGTTGTGTAGTTTCATGGGTTTTTTTTCGGAAATTGAAAAAAAGTTGTCCGTTGAGTTTAAGTAATGATATTGGTGCCCCCTGGTGGTCATATTGTGGCAACGTAGTTTTATTATTTTTAACCTCAACAATTGGTTAAAATTTCAATTTGTGAAATTTTAGTCAACTTCTGTTTTGAAAACGGCTACACTAACACAGCTTTGGTCTTCCAGTGACTCTTGTTTTGTTTTCTTTATTGCCCCTATCACATAAAGTGCACACCCAAACCCCAGGCTATTTTGTGAGGCAGTTTATGTGCTTCATTCCTTATAAACAAAAAACTACAAGCATCTCCATTCATCAGCTCTATATTCTAACTAAATGGCTTCATATTTACCTTTAATAAATGGGTGATACCAAAATATTCAGATCTATTGCACAATTTAAGAACAGCAGCATCAGGCTACTACACAAAAACATTTTCCCATCTTAACTCCATTTTCTTTCTTCTGAAAGCATCCAAGTCACAGATTCTGTTCTCTTTCATTTCCTAAAAAATAAAAATGGTCTTTAAATCAAACACAACAGTGCGGCTTGAGTTTCTTGACTCTGTTGTCACGTGCCTCAACAGGAATAGTCTTATCATCTGCATGCAGCTTTCAGAGTGACGCCTCTCGTAGTGTGGCGTTAACATCATTTAGCTTTTTCTTGTCTAACAGGATGAATTCTGTGGATGCCAAAGAGAACTCTGCAGTCATCCCAGCAGGAAAGCACAGCAGCTTGTCTCAGGACATATTTTCCCTGGATCAGCCCACAGGGAGGCTGTCCATCCTGCGTCAGACAGATAACCTGCCCAGTAAGACCATGCCGAGGGACTCCAAGGTACAGAACTGTTAGTTAATTTATCTAGCACAACATGCGACTTCATGCTGTTATTAACACAGTCAGGTTTAAAATTATGTTTTCTAATAGATTTTGCAACAGGTGATCATACTTCCCTGACTAAATGTCTGTTTAGGTTTCTTTCCAGACCCCCAGAAGAGATCCAGTGACTCGGAGGATTCTTTCCCCCAGCAACTCCGTCGTTATGCCCAGTGTGGACGAGAACATGAAAGTGATCAGCTCTTTCAATTTGGAGAAATCGGAGTAAGAAACACATTTTATGCTTCCGATTTGTCTTTACTAGAAAAAAAGTAACACTAAGTCTGTCATAATAACAAACTTTACTGGTTGATGATTTGTTCCAGAAATTATTAGGATAATATCGTAAACTTGGACGCTATTTTCAAGTACTACAATAGCATAATAATAATGTAAATTCACCCTTTTTGAGACAAATAAATTAAAAACTTTTTACACAAAGTCTCTGCAGTGGAAATGGAAGATGCCTTCAATATCCAAAATAAAACAACAAAACCAAAACAATAAATTAAACAGAAATATAAAACACATTTACACCATCTGTTCATGCGCTGCCTTATCCAAGAATACTTTGATTAAAAATTAAGCTGAAAAAATACAACTAAAACATAAATAAAACGATGTCTG
The DNA here is from genome assembly GCA_922788865.1 of Poeciliopsis turneri. NCBI lineage: Eukaryota > Metazoa > Chordata > Actinopteri > Cyprinodontiformes > Poeciliidae > Poeciliopsis > Poeciliopsis turneri. The sequence continues at coordinate 1,470,649 of CAKLNU010000948.1, forward strand.
TCAATAAAGTTCTTCAAAAATATTTATAATTGAAATTATCAAGTTCATTTTAGCTGATTAATTATGGCAGATTTTAATAACAGCGTTGTTTTTATTTCAGCGCCTCTCCACATAAACCAACTGAGCCTCCAAAACCAGGTAATTTATCTGAAAACATAATAAACTATTTACCTAATTTTGTCCTGTGTATAAATCGACTGATAATAAATTGACTCTCCCATCAGGTCCGTCTTCGTTCCCCGATGACGAGATGCCGATCCGGAGCAGAGGCGGCTACCAGCTGGACTTTGATAACCTAGACGCCATCAACCCCTTCCAGGGCTCCAGTCGGATGCTGCTGTCTCCCGTCAGGCCCGCCGACGATCCCAGTGAGGCCCGGCGGACCCCCAGGGAGGAACCGGGAGCCGAGGCCCCGCTGGACGACACGCTGCCCTTCATGCCGTCCGTGGAAAACTCGCTGGCGGACGTCTCCACAGAGAGCAGCGTGGTCATCGTGAACGTGGCGAAGGAAGAGCAGGACGTCATCTCGGCTACGCCTGATGAAAAGCAGCCTGGTGAAATGTCTGCAAGCACAGGACAACAGGAAGCATCGGGCGGATCCACCGAGGACGGCTCTCTTCCAGCAAAGGGATCCTACATCCTGGATTTTGACAACCTTGACTCCATCAACCCTTTCCAGACCGGAAGCTCTAAAATCCAGAACTCGCCTGTTGGAGATGGAGGAAAGGTGGCAGAGGACGATCCACCTGCAGAGGGAATCAAACCCGCTGAAGCTCCTGATGAGGAGAAAATCCTTCCTACAGGGGGGCTGATCAAACTCGAGTTCAACTTCAGCGACGGCGCAGAAGTCAAGCGGAAGCCGCTACCTAAAAAGCTCGGCAAGAGATCCACCGACGGAAAACGTGAAGAATTAAAGCCGCCGTCTGATCGTAAACCCTCCGAAGAGTCGGCTGGGAAAGCCGGACCCAGAGACGCTGCTGCGCCCAAAGCTTCCTACTCCTTCGACTTCGAGAAGTTCAATGATCCGAACTTCAATCCCTTCGGCACCAAAACGAGTATCGCCGACTCTCTGAAGAGCAGCGGCGTTCCCGGTCCGGTCCAGCCAGACGCCGCAGAACAAACCAACGACCCGGAGAAAGAGATGGCTGCTTCATCCGAGAAGTGAGTAAATCTGTCACAGGGTTCCTACAGGACCTGGAAAATCCTTGAATTTCAATAAAGTGTTTGATTTTACAATTGCACAATTTTATAACAAAATGCAATTATATGTTTGATTAAGAACCTAAATTTATTAAAGTTTTTTACAGTTTAAACCAAATATTTTCATCCACCAAATAAAAATTCACCAACATTTTTTTTCTTATCTGAAGATAAATTATATAAATTTTATTTTGTGACTCTGATCTGAGCTTCAATTGTTTCCCTGCAGGGCTGCAGAGACGTTGCCTCCTGCTGAGCCGCATGAAGCCTCGGTGAGCAGCAATTCAGTTTGTTGCAGCCCTCAAACTTCCTTCTCTCTGTGCTCATTTACACAAACTGTAATTCTCCTGAAATGTCAGATGGGGGATCGCGTGGTTCTGTCAGAGAAAGACCTGCAAGGTGAAAGCAGGAGCGGGAAACCCCAGAGCCCTCTGGACTCCAAAGAAGAGTTTGTTCCTGGAAGCATGTGTGAGTGAACGCTGCTGCAGAGTCATCAGATACGTATCTGTTTTTACTTCACTGCTGTTCTGTTCCAGTCATGGCCAACGACTTTGACGGGCAGATTGATTACCTCGAACAGTTTGGCTCCAGCAGTGTAAGTGCAGCACACGAGCAAAATCATCTGCATTTCTGCTGTGATGATATTTAAGTTATTTCTGTCCCTGAGCAGTTTAAGGAGTCCGCGCTGAGGAAGCAGTCGTTGTACCTGAAGTTTGATCCACTGCTGAGAGAAAGCCCGAAGAAACCTGCAGGTCCTTCTGCTCAGCTGCTCTCTGCTGCCCCTGCTGGCCTTTCTGAACGGTACGCTTGTACTGCTACCTTCATTTACGTCGAGTTGTTGCCAATGGATACATACACCACCCATAAACATCTAAAAATAAGTTATTTATCAAGGATAAACTCTTGACAATACCTTTGTTTAATTTAAAAATATAGCGGAACAAATTAAGCTAAAGATGAAAAGCCCTTTTTTGTTTGTTTGTTTGTCTATAAAGTTCGGTTTGTTTTGGAAAGGTGTGAACATGAAATCAAACTGACGCGACGCCTGAAAACCTCGATCTCGGATCGATGCGTGTGTGAACGCCAGGCGGACTGGAGACTGCTCCAAAAGCAGGAAGCAAACTGCAGTGCAGGGCATTGTGGGTAGAAACAACCAAAACAAACGTGAGAGTCAAACGTTGATGGGAGAAATGGCAAATGCCAAAGAAACCGAACAACCACTAAAATCTGACTCTGCTCCGTTACTGTTTACATCGACTGAAGAAGGAATTTCTTCTGCAGTTGTAGTTGCAGCGCCCCCAGAGGCAGGGAGGGGAACAGGCATTTCAAAGGGTTTGGCTTGTTTGAGAAAAGCAGCAGCTGAAAATGTAACAAAAGTTTCAATTTTGGCCCCAAACAAATGGAGTCAACTGGACTATCAGGTGTGAAAACACTCCAACTCTGCTGTCAAACGTTATTCTGTGTGACGCAAGTTGTCTTCAACAAAGAGTGAAGAAAAACAGTTTCAAAAACCAGAGCGGATACATTTCTTCTGAGGCGTCGCAGCGTTCGACTCTGAAAGCAGTTTGTTTGAGAATCAACTTGGTTGCAAAACGGATTGCAAGCAAACACTTTCTTTCATATTAAATATTCAAGGACGTTCATGGACAGCAGAGAAACGATTAAATAACTTTCCCATGAGAACCATAACACTGTTGCTGCACGTTGACTCACTCATAAACTGCAACTTTTAGAACAAGCCTCGGCTGCTTTATGTGAGAATCGGTTGCGGCATTAAAGGTAAAAGCTTCAACATGTAGGTGTGGTTTGGGTTACAGAAGGTCTGGAATGTTGTAATGGAAGATTTACAGGAACCCTGTGAGTTTTCTCTGCTATTTAAAGGGATCCATGTGCAGCAGGAACGACCCTGACCTTTACAGAGTTACGCGTTGCTAAAATAAAAGCAGAAATGTTGTCTTTAAATGACATGAGTGAAGATTTTGTCAGCTTGTTGATGCAAAATCAGGATTTTAATGAGCTGGAGCGCCAACATGGTTGGGTTTTAAATATAGCAACTTCTTCCATAAAGGCTAAGATGTATATGTGGGAAGGAGCCGTTTTATTAAAGGTTTGGTCAAATTAAACTGGTTTATGTGTGAAAAAGGGAATAAAATGTTGCATGATGAAATTAATATCAGCCTGTGGGGAAGGAAATGAACATCAGCAGTTCATGGTTGGAGTCATTTTAGTTCAGAAACGTTATGATGTGCTAAAATGTGAAAGAGTAGGAGCTTCTTAAAGAGACGGAGGCCCAATTTTAAAATATTTTAAGTTATGTTTGATATCTGCATTTTTAACAGCTGAACATAATATAATGCACTTTTATAGCACTTCATGTCTGGATACCCTCTTACTTCACATTCAGTTTCTCAGACATGAACATAATTACCTTACAGGTTCGGTGAAGCAGAGAAGGAGTCAGCCGAACGCTCACAGAAAGACGTTTTCAAACTGGTGGAGGACGCAGCGGCTGCAGTGAGTCTCAATCCGAGTCAAACGGTTTGGAGTCGGAGCGCCAGGCTGGTTCTCATCCTTCTCTTCTTCCGTCTCTCAGCCTCCAATCCTGCAGAGTCTCGTCCCTCCGTTCCCCAAACCTGCAGAGGAAGCCATTATTGAGGTTCTGACGTACAGCCAGAAGGACATGGACGCCGCCATGGCGAGGGTTCAGGCAGAGGTTTGTCTTTTCATGCCACTCTGGTTCTGTTTTCACTCGTTAATCAGATTTAATGTAAAGATGATAAAAGTTACTTTGTTGTGTTAAACGTTTTCAAACAGGCCAAGGAGAAAGAGGAGCAGTGGATCACCAAGGTCAAAAGGCTGCAAGACGACGGTCAAGAAATGAGGTGAGCTTTGAATGCGAACTTTACGTCTTTTCTAAGCTGCTTGGAATTAGATTTTAATGATATTTAGGTCTAGAGAAATAAAAAATGTTAAGTTTTGCTACTGAAGTCCTTATTCTGCGTCTTTATCTGCTTTAAAATACAATAAATACATTGACAGTAAAGTAACCACATCAAGCTGTCTGTAATTGGAAGATGAACATGAAACTGAACTGTAATCTCAAATTTAATGTAAAATATTCTTCTTCAATAGAAAAGTAATGGCAGAGTTCGAGCTGCTGATTGCAAGCATGAATGGTGAGTTTATAAAACATCTGATTTCTTTTGTTTTTCTTAAAAACCCTAAAAGCGTTTTATTTGTCCTCCTGATTAAATTAGACAGTCATGAGAAGGAGAGGGAGGAGGCGCAGAGGAAGCTCAGCCAGGCTCTGACGGAGAAGGACCAGGTGTCCGGCGACCTGAACGCCATGGAGCGGTCGCTGGGCGAAATGCTGAAGAGGCTGGAGAAGTACAAGGAGGTGGTGGAAGGATACAAAAAGGTCCGATTCTCAGAGGAAGAACGCCTCCGTTTTGGTTCTTCATGGCAGCAAAAAGCAAATCCTTTTTCTTCCTGTGCCAGAATGAAGAGACGCTGAAGTCCTGCGCGCAGGACTACTTGGAAAGGATAAAAAAGGGCGACCAGCGGTACCAGACGCTGAAGGCTCACGCCGAGGAGAAGATCAACCTGTAAGACGACAAAACTCACATCTGGTTTCAGCTGCTAACACATTGTTAAGTTATTGATTAATCGATTCAGAAAATACTTCAGATTTATTCATTTCAGGTTGTTGTTTTTTTTTTTTTTTTGTCAAGTACTTTTAAAGATGCAAATAAACCAATATCAATTCCCTTTTTCAATGAGAAAATACTGTCTTGCCTAAAATGCGGTAATGTCCCTTTAGCGAACACGTGCAGAGTTTTAGTTGCAGATGCATCATTTACTTCAAATGATCTTCCAGTACAATGGAGTATTTGGGCCATCATAGAAATAAAAAACAAAATTTCTGAAAATTTCTTTAAAACAAAATCTGAACTTTGACTTTAAAAAGTCACTTTTTTTATTATTATTTTGTAGCAAATTTTTGATTTTCCTAACTGAATTTTCAAGTTTTGTCGAAAATTTCTGAAATTAATCGCTAAATTTGAGTTTTTATTCATTTATTTTTTTCTCCACAATAACCCTAACATTTCATTGTATCAGTGTTTTGTAGTTCAGTGTTAATTGCAGCTATTTTTTCTTTCTTACAGCAAATGGCCTCTTTTCAGTTTATATGGTTCGGTTAACGATTGATTACCAAATCGGTTGGCTATTAGTTCAATAGTGCATTCGTTCTGTTAGTCAGATAAATAGTTAAACAAGAGACTAAAATCTACTTTATGTTTTTTTAGCGCAAATGAGGAAATTGCTGAGGTCCGATCGAAATACAAGGCGGAGCTCTCGGCTCTTCAGGCCCAGCTGAGGCGGGAGCAGCTGAAGACTCAGTCTCTGGAGAAAAGCCTCGATCAGAAAGTCAGTGATCATCAGTGTGAATCGATATATATATTTAAGAACAAGTAAAAAAATCTGCATGTGAATTTGTTTCAGGAGAAAGAAGCGGAGGAGCTCACCAAGCTCTGCGACGAGCTGATATCCAAAGTGCAGAAAGGCTGAGCTCAACTGTAAATATTTTGTTTCTGCTTCACTTTTGTTTGTTCTATTTTTGTGTTTTAATAGACTGTATAATAAAGAGAATTTACAAATTTGAATATCTTCTCTAAAGTCTCGTTTTATGTCAGCTGGTACCACTAGAGGGCGGTGTTCGGCTCCATTTGTATGCAACCATTAGTTAAGGACGCAGATGTAACATTAGAGCATCGTTATAGTTTCTGTTTTGTCCCATCATCTGTCTGGAGCCAACGCTCGTTCCTGCAACTAAACAACACAAAGCTCCCCTTCTTCCCGGAGCAATCACAGGCTCCCGTCACGTCACTCCCACGGCGGGACAAAGCGCTTCCTGAATGGTGAAAGGAAACCCTACCTAGATTGGACCTGAATGAGGCTGCAGGGGGAGAAGATGCTGCCGGTTCGGTCGGTCGACACGTCAGTCATCTACAGAGCCACCGTGAGACTGGAACCAGTCTGGACACGACCGACCCGGCACTCACCCACAGACACTTTAACCCACTCAAAGGGAGACGGGTCACTGGGTCAAACCCCCACATGGTCTCATTCTGCACCCTGAACCAACAGCAACAGATTCACAAACGCTTCCTGGTTCTTTAAAAAAAAAAGCTTCTTTCAGTAATTAAATTTAAAAACTGAAAGTTTGACGTTAATTTGTGACCACTTAATTTATCCTTTCATTTGAAGGATTAAGCAGTGCAGATGATGGGAATTCTGTTTCTCTTGTAATTAGAATAAAGCACAAGACCAATCTAAAAGATTCTTAAAGCTACAGCTAACTTTTACAAACTTAAAACTGCTACTATGGCTGCGTTTCCATTAAATGTGGGCAAAACTTGATAACCAGAAATGTAATTAGAATCACATGGATAAATTTAACCACTTGCTGTCGTTCGTTGTTTCCTGCAGTAGTAACATCCTGTTGTTGATCACATGACTCCTGCACAAAGGAAGTGTTTCTGGAATTTTGAAACATCAAAAACTTTTTATATTAAGCAAATTTCCTTTTGAAATGTCAAATTCCTCTATTTTAAGACTAATGGAAAAGCAGCTCATGTCACAGTAGTTTCTATTTGCATATTTTGAATTAGGGCTGTTGTAAAGAAATATGTCAGAGTAATCTATTAAAATGAAATATTGGTCAAGTTATAACAGCAGTATTACTATCAGATATCAGTAAAATGTTCATATCTGAGCATCTCTAACAATAACTACTGTAGTTTAGAAAATTACATTTTACAAATAGAGGTACTCCAATTGTTTCAGCCCCATTTTGAATCTTTCTCATATCTAAAATGTATTTGACTTGATGCATTTAACTGACAAAACTTTTTTTTGGAGCTGCTTTCAGTTGACCAAAAGTGCTGGAGTTCCCTTCTTGGGTTGCTAGGTAACGAGGCTGGGTGTTTGGGGTTGCTAGGTAACGGTGCCCCCAGAACATGACTTAACAATCTGCAGTTTTTTAAGCGGTTAATTTTTCAAACACCAAGAAACTGCTTTAAAAAAAAACAGAAAAAAACAAATACGCAAAGACTGAGACCCGAATGAACGTTCAAAATGTCCAAGAAAATTATCAAAAATGACAAATTACATTCTGGCATAAATTGGTTTAAAATGATGAATTCAAAGGGTACAATACACAAACAGTATACTTTATTAATATTACATAGATATGAAAAATGACTTGCTCTGAAAAATAAACCTTTGATACATTTTTAAGAAAATAAATTAAATATTCTGACTACAGCTTAATAAACTGTTGTTGGATAAGGAGGTGGTCTCTGCCGGTTCGTCCCAACATGCTAACGTCTAATAATGGGAACCTACAGAAAGAAAGTTAAATAATAAAGATTACAGAGGACCAGAACAGTTTACATGGAGGGTGGGAACACAATCCCTCCATCCTTTGCAGTCTTTGGCAACGTCTGCATGCCATAAACAGCTACCAGTGGGAGTGGGATGGAGAACGGTAGTGGTCAGCATTCCTAACAAATGCATCTTTAACAAACACAACCTGAGTCGGAGCTTTAAACCAGCCCTTCTGTGAACCTTTAGTACCCTTTTCGTTTGCATCCTCCGTGCTCGTCGGATCCAAATATCTGTTTAGGAAAACCCAAAGTGGTGTGAGGTTCTAACAGGTAGAAAAAGCACCAGAATGTGAAGTTTTGTTGGGTAACACACTTTTTCTGGGTTTTCCAAGCAAGCGTTCTGGATGAAGGATGGCAGTTCAGGCTAACACTGAAAATGGATGTGCTGGTGCTGGTGCACCTTCCCGTCCACGTGGGAGTGGGTGTGCGTGTGGATGTCCGTGTAGATTTTGGGGTAGATTTTGGGCGGGACGCTGGGTCCGGCCTGGCTGAGGAGCAGCTGCTGCTGGGCCAGGTAGTCCTCGTAGTTCAGGCAGTCTTTGTCCGGGCTGGAGGAGCTGGAGGACGGCGGCGGGCAGCCCCGGTCCCGCTCTCGGTACGGCGCAGAGCGGTGGGAGCTCTGCGGCGCTGCGGCGCTGGGAGGCGGGCAGTGCTTCCTGCTCTGGCAGAACCACAGCAGGACCGTGGCGAAGATGAAGACTATTCCAGCCGGGATGCCGATGATGACGGGCCAGGGGAGGGAGCTGGTGTTGGACGGGAGCAGGGAGACGGGCGGCTTCGTGTCTGCAAAGGGAGGAAACATAAACATGGAAGATCTCAACCTGATTCATGAATGAATGGCTGCTTAAATATTGCAGGTGTTGGTTTAAAACATTTACATATGACATTATAATGCATCAATATTACATTAGAACCACCTTAATATTTAATTTGTCCCACAGATTCAGAAAAACACACATTACTTTGAACCAAAATCTGCCTGTGTTTTGCTTCCACTGCAAAAACACAGAATCTTACAAGGTATTTTAATCTAGTTTCAGGTGCCAATACTTTATTACAGATAAAACTAAATAACTAACTTTTCAGTAAGAAATACAAGTTTGTTATCAGTAAATAATTTGTTAATATTGATGAAACATTACTACTGCCACTGGCAGATTATTTTACTTCTAACACTTATAAGTGAATTGATCTGCTTTGGCACTAGAAAATGTTAAACCTTTAATTTTTTTCCTTTTCAATCTGAAAGTTAATTGTTTTTTTAGTTATTTTCTCACAAGTTGTAATTTTTTTAGTTCAGAAATTTCAACTTTTTTTTCCTAGACAATATAAGGATCTCAAAATCAGTTTCAAAGTCCCTCCACTGGCTCCCTGGAGCTCAAAGAATAGATTTTAAAATACTGTTGTTAGTTTACAAATCACTGAACGGTTTAGCACCACAATACATTAAAGATCTGCTGTTGTTGTATCAACCTTCCCGACCTCTCAGGTCTTCTGGTTCTGCTCTGCATCCCCAGAACCAGAACCAAACAAGGAGAAGCAGCTTTCAGCATCTATGGACCAAAAATTTGGAACAAACTTCCAGAAAACTGTAAAACAGCTGAAACACTGACTTCCTTTAAATCTCGACTAAAAACACACCTGTTTAGAGTTTTATTTGAAATGTAATCAATTACAAATTTAATGATGGAACTTGACATAATGTCATGTTTTGATTGTTAGTTCTATGTTGCATAATGACTTTGTGTTTTTGTTATGATGTAAAGCACTTGCTGCTGAAATGTGCTATACAATTAAAATTTGATTTAATCTAAAAACTTTGGAGCATTTCTCACAAATTTTAAGCTTTTAAAGCTCAGAAAGTTTTTTGGTCTTTTTTAGAATTTTTTTCAATAGAATTTTTTTAATTTTTTTTAGAAAAACAATTTATGCTCAGAAATGTACAAGTAGTTTTCTAGAAAATGTTCTAAGATGAAGATAGTTAGTTTCGTTAGTTTTGTGGTGTGAATTTCCCGCCGGCATCTCACCGGGCAGCACCGTCAGGAAGGCGCTGCGGAAGCTGTAGCCCATCGTGTTGGCGCCTAAGCAGATGTACATGCCGGCGTCGTCCTCCTTGGCGCGGGTAATGAGCAGCTTGTTGAGGTAGGAGCCGTCGGGCCGGGACCAAACCTCCCCGGTGGGCAGCACCACGAACCTGTGGTCCCCCACCTCGATGGTGGAGTTGTAGCGGCTCTCTTCGTGGGACTCCACGCGCTTCAGCCACTGGATGACCGGTTTGACGTCGCTGCGCACTTTGCACTGGAGGGACGTGGTGCCGCCGTAGTCCACCGTGGTGTTCACCGGGTGCGTTCCGGTCAGAACCGGTTTGGAGCTCGTCCTTTCTGCAACGGAAAGAACCGTCACAAACATTGTTTTAGTCTAAAGTAGGGACGCAAATAATTCATGGTCGATTAACGTTTTACTAGTTTAAATTTCATTCCGATCGATTAGCTAATAACGTCGTTTAGAGGAGACTATTTTAAATTAGTAAACTACAACAGTTTGGCCGCCGTCCTACAGAGGGCGCCGCTAGGCGTTTTTAAGTGGAGCCGTTGATACGTTAGAAAAGATGGCGGACAAACTAGAACGGATAAAAGACACAAACAGTCAGGTTTGGGATATAAAATGCGCTTTACAAGGCTCTGTTTTAAAATATAAACACGCGAATTATATTAATAGCGTTTTTATTCAATAATTACCTATGTGGCGATAGAAAAGCAGGCTGTTGTAAGCTAAAAGAATGGAAATCCTTCATTGTCCGACAATGGGAACATTTCTGTGCAACAGCGGCAAAGTGACAGGCAATAAGAGTAAAAACACTCACACAAAGATAGAATATAAATGTATAAAAAACACCAATAAAGAATAAAAAAAATGTGTACAGTAAGAGCAAAATTTAAATATATTTACCATGTAGTTATAAAATAAAAAATCCTTTATGTTATGGAATGGAAAGAATGTACTCATCAGTTAATCACTAGTTGATCAATTAGAGATAAGTTTGAGTTTATTTATTTTTTGGTCATTTTTCAACTCTTCCAGACACAAAATAAAAAAAAAATTAAAAATAAAGAAAAAGAAAACATTTAATAACGAAGCTAATGCAGAAAAATAAATATTTAAACTCCTGTCAATGTCAACAAGAAGTAGTGTAGGTACAAGCACAAGCAGTGAATCATCAAAATCAAATCCGCAGAATCTTTCCAGTATATTTTTCCTAAGACATATAATGGGATTCCTGCCAAGTCAGTAGACAAACTCATAAACAATCAAACCTCATTCTATTTGTTTAGCTAATGATTTTCATACTTTTTATTATTTTAATAGTGAAAAACACAGTTTTAACTCCTCAACAATCAACTCATGAATCGATAACTTACATTCCTCGTCCAAAGTAGCCTAAAGGTAAGAGCTTGTAATTGAGAGAGAGGCAGGAACACCACATGTAACACAAGAAGTATGTGTGATTAGCTTCCTCTCCGTGCTCCTGGTTGTACAGCACTGGGTTGGAGGGGGTTCTGGCAGACAGCTGGGCTTTAATCAGCTCCAGATTGGCTGGATGGTCCCCTCCCTGAACAAACAGTGGGGCACCAGCCCTCAGTCTCAGACTGCTTCCTCAATGTGCTTCTCGTTGCTGAGAGAACATTCACCCAGACCTGCTGATCACAATCTGACTGCAGTGAAGGAGAGAAGATTTGTCTGTAAATGCAGACCTGCAATGGTGCCGATTTGAGTCTATTTCCTGCAGCTACAAGCGCTTTGTGAAAGTGTTTACACTTGGGCTGAAACGATTAATCAGACGAATCGATTATTGAAATAATCACCAACTAATTTAGTAAGTGATTAATCGCTAATGAATGTACAGACTCAAAAAAGGCAATTTGCTGAAAAAACATGATCACAGCAGTAATCAAGCCAAGAATGTGCAAAAATTTTTAAAATAAATTTTGCATTTAAGACGGGAAAAACATACTTTGAAAATATGTTTTAACCAAAACTCCTCCAGTAGGATAGTTTTAGCTTCACTCAGTTCAAATTACGCTTAAAAAATCTTCTGTTAAGCTGCTATTGTTATCTAATTATTGACCAGAAAGTGGATGATAAATCTCTTCAGTCTGGTGCTTTGGTCTCAAATGGCCCTTGTTTTGAAGGATAATTTAGATTACAGAGACTTAATAATTCATTTTATTTGTTGTTTTGTTAATTAATTTTGATATTTAAAATGTCTTCCAGTTCCAGGTTTAAATGTTCATTAAAAATGAAATCTTATTGATCTTTGAGAACGTGTTCTTGCATTATTATTCCATTATCATTAGATTACCTGAAAGTCTCAAAGCAACATTATTATTGTTGCTCGCTATAAGTTCTAGGACAATTCATCGTCCAGTGAAATTTGTTATTATGCAGGCCAAAACACTGCACATCACCCATTCCTCACCTGTCCACTGAAACATGGTGGTGGCGGTATCATGACACTGGAGCTGATGTTCTATGAGCGACTACAGCTGGTTTGGTTGATACTCACGGATGACTTCGACCTTGTACGTGGCGTTGATCTCCCCGGCCCGGTTGGAGACCCTGCAGGTGTATTTGCCACTGTGCTCTGGCACCACATTCTTCAGACTCAGAGTCCACTTCCTCTGGCGGCCCTCGCCGACTTCCTGCTCCGTCAGGGGCCGGTCGTCCTTCAGCCACACGATGTCCGGCCGAGGGTTTCCGCTGGCTGAACACTTGAGGCGCACCGTGCTGCCCACAGGACACGCTATCACCCTGCGCCTCATCTTCTCCGGCTGCGTGAAGCGAGGACGAGCTGCCAGGGGGAAATATTCAGTTTGAATATCCAAAGATTGGGAGGAAATAATTTATCATATAGTTTATGATTTATCATTAAAAAAAATTATTTATTTTTGTCATAATAAATTTCAGTTAAGTTAAAAAAAGCTGACGATATATATAGGTTGGAAGCGAGATGAACTTTACTAATTTAGCTTAATTCTGAAGGCAGTTGATTTTCTTTGGGAGAATCTCAGTAAAATACATTCCACAATGTTCAGAGTTCTATTAGTAAAGCAAATGAAAACGGCCGTGTATAGAATGATTTTCCTTAAACTTCACACATACAAAGCCCCTTTGTGTCGGTCCATCGCATGAAATCCAGATAAAACACATTAAAGTTTGTGGTTGGAAAGTGACAAAATGTGAAACGTTTGCAAGGCAGTGAGGTTTGTTAAAAGCAGGACATTAGACGTGGAGTTCTTACCCAATTTGTCACCACCTGGTTCTGGTTCTGCTCCGTTGGCTGGTCCTGAATTATCAGAGCGAGGGTCATCTGCAGACACAAAAGGAATAGAAATACGTCAGCGCATGACGACATGACAGGAAAAGGCCTTTATTTCTACAAAACCGAATACAGTTTTTATCACTTAAAAGTGAGACCTATTGTGCAAAATTCACTTCTTTCTTTGTGTTTTTATGCTTTTAAAAACATAAAAACAAGAGCTTAACAAAAACCACTCAGCTGTTTTTGTGGCAGTAAGTTAGTGTTTTTAGTGAATGGAAAAGGAGCCGTTTTAAAAACATTCTGAATGTTGAGTCACATTCTACGTTGCCTAGCAACCGTGGAAGAGCCCAGCCCAGTTGCCTAGCAACCCCAGCAGCATTCCAGCATGTGGCAAGTATTTTGTTTTTGACTTGCTGTTTAGAAACGACTTCATGCATTGTTGTTATGTACAGTTGTATAATTAATTATGTTTGCAGCCATTTTGAGTATAAAGTGGAGTTGTGGGCGTGGCCAGCAGCAGCTTATTTGGATTTAAAGTGACAAGACGCCCTAAAACAGCTCATTCTCAGAGGAGCTGAAATAATTTACCAGACTAAAATGTCATCATCTAAGAATGATTTTGTGCCATAAATGTAATGAACATTTTTTCCTGCAGCCCACAGGCTTATCTTAACGTGTTTAAGGAAGCATAATAAGTCACTGTTAAAGCAAGCAGCACTTTAACATCTGACCCTGTTACTGTTACAGCGTCAAACTGGCCTAGAAATGAGTTTTAAGACTCTCTGCGCCGGCTGCATGCTGGGGTCACACTCTGCTGCATTTGGAAGTAATATGATCGTTTTTTATTAAGCCCTGTTAGAGCGGACAGCTGTGGAGTTTAGTCACTGGCTGACATCATGCAGCCCAGCTAAGACTGGGCTTAAAGACGTTATAATGACTGAAACTTCATCCACATTTGATGCTCTGCAGATAGAGACATTTAGCTGAAGGTGCATCCACAGTCACAGCTTTTCTAACCAATGCATTCTTAAAATAAAATAAAAATAAAAAAATAAAAAAAATAAGCAAATGCATTCATTGCGACTCAACATAACTATTTCTACCTTCTGTGCCTGATTTTAATTTCTGGCTCTGCTGGATTCTTCCGCATCGGGTTTGACTCACTTGATTCCCTCCTCTTGGTTTGATTGGGCCAGGTAAAGAGGCCAGATGTGACTTCTAACCCCCGCCGCTCTGCCTCCCTCTGAGAACCCTGAAACCGTCGGAGCTCTCCTGGGTTCTCTAGGTACAGGCCCTCCTTTGTTTGTCCCCTGCAGCACCGATCCCAGCCATGATGTCATGGCTATTTGAAGGGGCTTTAACTGGCCAACGATAATAACCCGAGAAATATTTCCCTCTTGCTCACTTGGGCTCTCCACATTCCTGCCGGTTCCTGAACCTCCCAATCCAAACAGATCCTGGTCCCGCACTGCCGGGGTTTTCTTTCTGACTTCAGTTTTTTTTCTTTGAATTTGTTTCCTCTCTGCTTTTTGGTGATTTTAGGGAACAATGACGCTCTTTATGCATCTGAGCTGTTAAAGCTATCCCCTGCCACTATTGTTTTGGCACAATGCAGGCTCAGAAAGCTGCAGAGGTGGGACATTTTCAGGCCAAACATGTACATTTAGCTGTTTCAGAGAGTAATCTGGTGTGATAGAAAGTAACCAAAAGCTGATTTTTATCACAAATAAAAGAATCGAGGAGTTTTCAGATCATTTCACACTTTAAGTCTGAATGACATCAGCAGAAAACTGACTGATTAAGACTAATCAAAAACTTTATGTAGGGCTGCAAGAATCAATCTGATTAATCTGATGAATAATCAACAGAATTTATTAATGATCAATAGTTGGGATTAGGGCTGAAATGATTAATCGGATAAACTGTGTCGAATCGACTACGGAACTAATCATCAACTATATCGATTAATCAATAAAATTATTGATTCATCTGATGATTGACCGATTACTCAGATTTAAAAAATTGGCATATTTGTCAGATTTTTAATTTAGTCACTTAAATATTAAAAATACATGAAGAGATGCAAAAAAAGTTTCCTTTATTAAATAAGAAAATAAACATTTTATTGGCTATAATGGAATTTAGTGAACGTTTGATCATTTGCAGCAAAAGATGCATCTGCAGCTGAAATATAGTTCTAACATCTTTCTGCCTGACTTAACGATAAAGTGCACTAATTTTTAACAATGTTTTCTATTAAACAATTAATGAATGGGTAGCAAAAGGTGCGTAAGATTTTTTTTTTTCTGTACAAAATTTGAATTGGGTGAAGCGAAAACCGCTTGTGAAGTTCTGGGGAAAACATGTTTAGGTTGTTTTTATTTTAAATGGAATATATATGCATGTATTTGTACAGTTTTGGCTGAATTACATCTCTGACTGTGTTGTTCTTTCAGCAGTTGGGCTTTTCTGAGTCTGTGCACCCCAGTTAACAATTAATCGGTTACTAAATTAGTTGACAATTGTTTAAATAATCGATTAATTCATCATTAAAGCAAGTTAGTAAGCCATTATAAAATAAATATATCCATTGATTATGTGTAATTCATTTGAGTCAAGGTAGATAACTATCTGCAACATTTACAGAATCCTATTGCCCTTCGAAACGGCTGGAAATAATCACTTGCAAAGTGGAAAAGAAGAATTATAATGCAGATAATTTCTATACATTTTTTAGTTTAAATTGGCTTTCTTGACAGGCAGATGGTCCTGCCTCCATCCGGTAGTTGTTAAAGTCCTGGAATCAACTGGTGACGTGAAGCAGAGCAGTTAAAGTAGACGAAAGGTCAGCGCTGAGGTGTTGCTGCTCACCACATACGCCAGCAAACATTACAAGAATCTGGATCCAAATGCAACCTATTCTGAGGCTGAAAACTTCAAGTTTGTTAAAATGCAATTTTGATCCAACTCGAATCCATTCATGATGTCCCTGCAGTGTTTGTGGTCTGACGCCATCCTTTCTCACTTCATTCACAAAACCAGCCACAGGAAACGGCTCCACCACACATGCTTTCTGCTGGCCGAGTCACAAGAACCGGCCTGAGGAGATATTTTTATATCAGAGTGGGCTCCGGGGATTATGACTGATATAATCATCATCTAATTTAGTAATCGATTAATCGTTAACTGCAGACTCAAAAAAAGGCTTTTTGTTGAAAGAAGAACACACTCAGAGAAGTAATTAGGCCAAAACTAATAAAAATTCACATGTGATTTGCATTTACGATAGAAAAACAACATTGTATCTAACAATTAATCGTCAGAAGAATCAAGTAATTGATAACTAGTCGCTGGCTGCAGCCCTATCAGGTTTCTGTGACGTCCAGAGAAAGTGCAGCACTGCGGCCTTGCATCACCTCCAAATAGCTAACACATGCAAACATCTGGGCATTTTACTCCAGATGGGAGCAAAATAAAAAAACATTCCACGAGAGGCAGCGGGAGAACTAGATTTTCATCCCCCACATAGGCAGTTTACGTCAGCTGTCCACAAATTACGGTACTCCGTATTCCTACTGGTGGCGTTTACGCTAAGCCGCAAAATGGCGACAGCAAACGTTGGGAGAAAACAGGTGAATACATTTTCTGACAATGGTATCTTCTGTTGAGTGTTCATTGACCAATCGATGTATACTAATCACTGTACAACACTTTGACTTTTTTTGAATTATTCACCTAGAAATTAACCAAAGTATGAAAAAAATAAAATTACTACTATAACCAATAAAAACTAAACACTATTTGACTAGTAATAACTGATGTAAAAGCTAGAAAACACTCTAAAACTCACTAAATTAGACAAAAAAAAAAATGTCACGACAAAATAAAACTAAACTATAATGAAAACCCAAAACTATTATAACCCTATCAAGTCTTTGTTCTTGTGAGATTATGACTTTTTCTGCTAATTAACTAAAAACTTTCAGCCTGGACCTAATATTAAAATGACAAATAGAACCTGCAATTGTCAAACAAGAAATATAGAAACACAAGAAGTGAACGAGTGAAAGAAATAATAAAAAATTTCCACCAAAAAAAATAAATCAGTAAAATTTGATTAATTGGTAAAAACTGAATTTATCTCCCAGCCTCAGATTTCTGTTTCTGCTCTCATGTCCGTCATCCTGCTTCAGCTGCTGGCTTATCGTCTCTCATTTGTTTTTGCAGCGGTGTGTTTTAATCAGATTACTGGGCCTCATTGTCAGAATCCTGCCAGTGCACAATTATCATGAGTAAAACTTTCCATTAACTCAGCTAATTAATTTAGCTGCCTGCCAGTATGTTTCTCCAGAAGATCTGAGAGGAGTTTATTTATTTGAAGTTGTGTAAATGAGGGGTAGCCGACTCCCTGCGCAGCATCCATCAACCACCATCCATCACGCCGCTTTGTTGTTTCTTTTGACTCGCAAGGAGAAGAGCTGCAGTCGGTCAGGACGACTGGAACCTGGCAGCGCTTCAAGAGCATTCCTTTGCAAACAGAACCAGCAGAGAAGTGAAAGAGGACGGTGAGGAGACGGGGCAAGGAGCATGTTCTGTTCTGGAGAGATTTCTTTCTTCCCATCTGTCCTCCCAAGAGCTATCTGAGGAATCTGGTCCATCAGCGCAACATGGCGCCTCCTTAATCCCTCCAGCTGGCTGTTTGGGCCCTGTTTGGATGGAGAGTCCTGACAACTGGCCCCATCAGCCCCCAAGGACCCGGTCCAGAGCATGCAGCGACTCCTGCGTCCTCTGCAGATTAAGTCCCAGCAGGTTTTATCTCAGCTTTAGCATGGGATTGTCATATTAACGTTTACAAGACTGGAGGTAATGTTTATGTCTGCAGGGATGATGTACTGCAGAACGGGCTTCTAATAGTTTTGGGTTTTTCATTAGAGTGTAGTTTAATTCTGTTGTGCCTTTTTGTTTGTATAATTTAGTCAGATTTAGTTTTTAGAGTGTGTTTGCTAGTTTTATTAGTTATTATTAAATAAACATCGCTTACTTTTAGTTTCGTAGTTTTAGTTTTTTCACACTTTGGTTCATTTTAGGTGCAGGATCAGAAAAGGTCAAAGTATTGTATTGTGATTATTTATACTCAACAATTGGGTAGTAAATACTCAACAGAAGAAACCATTGTCATAAAAATGTGTTTGATTATTGTTGAACTACAAATGACTCTGGTGTTTTCTGGCGTTTTCTCCCAAAAAAATATTCTGCCAGGACGAATATTGAGTACCATAATTTGGCGAAAGCTGACGTAAATTTCAATTTCATATCAGTTCAAAAGGCTAATAAAAAGATTCATAAACACAAAAACAAACAATGTTATATCTATGATTTCAGAGTGTTTGTATCATAAACATAAGATCTTGTTCTTGTAATAGTTTTTCCACATTAATTGTCTGAATTTTTGTTGACAGAAATGTTTTCTCAGTTTCAGTTTTTGTTATTTAGAACAACAACCTTTGTAATCTTAGGGGAATGAAGTTGCAGTTTTATGAGAACTACTGAAGCATCTTGAGCATCTTATTAGGTTCTGCTTTGGTTTCGGGTTTACAGCCAAGGAAACGCTTCATTAACATATCAATCTAATTATTATCAGTGTCAGGACTTTGAAACAACCAGTTACTGGCTGAATCCATTTCAAAGAACAAAAAATGTCAGATTTTGATAACTAAAAGCTTTTTTACCCGAATTAGGAGTGGGAATTTATCGTATCGTTTATCATTAATTGTGAAAAATTTCTCATAAGAATTTTGATTTATTGTTATGACAGCTATTTATGTTAAATAAAACAAAACTCAGAGATTATGATCTGAAATGTTATTTTCTCTACTGTTTAATCCACTACAGTGTATATAAATGTCATCAAATTGGAAAATATGATTAAATGTAGTTAATGTGTGAAGTTTAAATCACTTTGTTAAGTAAATGACATCTTGAAGAAACTTATTTAAACTGGGAATGTTTTTGTTTTTGTGGCTCTATGAAAACTGTTCAATTTTAGTTTCCCAAGAAATACAAATAGATTTTTAATCTTTAACGTTATCACTATAGAACCCCAAAAGATTGCAATAAAACTCATATCACCCAACCCAACTCAAAACTACTTATTCTCACAATTTTAATGTTTTTCTATTAAAATTGCATCTTTATTCTGCAAATATTTTGAATATATTCTTGTGATAAAACCAATATTTTAAGACTGAAAGATTTAAATAAAAGGCACTTTTCGAAAATGTTTTCTCTCATTTGTAATTTCTTTTTTAGAAATGAAAACGAGAAAAATAAATCATATCTGGCATTAAAACCAGCAGTGTGTCTCTTTTCACTCTTCGCTGCGTGAGGAAGAGGAGGAACTACAGCGGAGAAGATCCGGCCTGAGAGGGAAGCCAAAAAGCTGCGATGCAGCTCCATAAAGGGCAAAAACTGAGTTTCTCAGCAGGTCTTCAGATTAAATATGTGACGCAACTCATTCCAAAGAAAACCGTAGAGGGTGAGAAGAGCTACAAACGTAGCCGGGTCGGACTGACTGCGCACCTCCAGGTTCAGATTTGGGATGATTTTTTTTGGACTTGGGAAAGTTTTACATTGTGTTTGGGCTGAAAACTATCAATCAGATCTACAGAACGTCGGCATGTCTGTTATTTGTGAGAAAGGGATCGGACTTTGATGTTGACGTTTAACAAAGACGCGACTCGCCATGAAAACCTGCTTCCTGAAATTTATCCACTTTGGAACCAGGTTTTAAAAATGATCATTTTTGGTCTAGCAGGACACTAAATCCACATGGATCCAAAGCCTAAACCAGAGCTCCAATTAACGATTGTTTTAGTTATTGATTAATCGATTCTGTTGATTAATCGATAAACCGATTCTGACAATTAATCAATTAATCGAATAAAAAACTGGCACATTTTGCAGGTTTTTCATTTGAGTTTTTAAAATATGCAAATAAACAATTTAATTCCTTTTAAATAAAAAAATAAATGTTTTATTTATTGCAACAACATATTACTCCCATGTGGAAAGGGATCCATCTGTAGCTAAAAAAATACTCCTATCAACATGTGAAAAGCTCAATCCTTTCTGCGCAAATTATCATCAATGCAGGGCTGATCTATTGATTATTTTGATTACTGATTAGATAGCAAAGGGTTCTTAATAGATTTTTTAACTGAATTTGAACCAGGTGAAGCTAAAGCTGCCATTTGAGAAGATTTAGTAAGAACATATATAGAAAATATGTTGTTTTTAGACTAAATGTGTAAAAGTCTTTGTTGCGTTAACTTTTCTGAGAGTGTTGTTCTTTTAGCACACAAAGGTTTTTGACAATTATTTGATTACTACATTAGTTGACGATTATTTCAATTATCAGAGTTTCCCGCAGTGTATTATAAGCCTGACGGGCCACCAGGCTTTACTTGTTCCCCCACCAGGCTAAACATTGTTTATTTATTTAAGACTTTTTAAAATGCATTTTTAAGACTTTATACTTGTTGTT
The DNA here is from genome assembly GCA_922788865.1 of Poeciliopsis turneri. Taxonomy (NCBI): domain Eukaryota; kingdom Metazoa; phylum Chordata; class Actinopteri; order Cyprinodontiformes; family Poeciliidae; genus Poeciliopsis; species Poeciliopsis turneri. The sequence continues at coordinate 1,491,161 of CAKLNU010000948.1, forward strand.
AATGTATTAATCTTCCAGTCTTCCAATAACACATGATTATCAAGTGATATAATCAAATTTCCTATCAACTTTAAACATTTCTTGACTCACAAACAGGGCGGGCAGCTGGATGAATGAATGACTGTTCTCGCACCTCAACTACCAGACTTAAGTTTTCTGGGGAAACTTTGCAATTAATCATGATTAATCATTTCAACCCGACAGAAACAACCATATCTCTGTTCGCTCATCATCAAAGATTTCAGCAACGCCTCTCCACTCAGGGTTCATTTAAAACAAGAACTGTTCTGAGACTGAGTGGAGGGGTATCTGTAACGTAAAAACCCAAAGGGCGATGTCTGATACTGTTTAGCAGAGCTCTGTTGGCAACCCTGGCATTAAAGATGGCTGTGCGCCAACATCTTCAGCCTCTAATTTAAACACAATCAGCTGACACCCAGGCTTTGAACTTGCTTAAACCTTGCTCTCGTGCGCGCCGCGCTGCATCAACCGCTGTTTTCTGCGTTTCCTCTGATGCACAGCCGTCACGAGGTCGGGGTGAAACTCCTCCTGTGACATACAGCAGACTCTGGGGCTAATTAGGCATCTTAGAGTAATTAGACTAAACACAGCCTTCACGCTCCACTCCACTCATTCATCATGCTGCGCCCCGGTGAAAAGGAAATGCACTGTACCCAGACTGGGTCAGAGCGTCTCTAATCCTGGAAGCCCTGCGCAGAGCTCTGAGGCAAACCGGCACTTTAACACTGAATGTGGTTCTTATTGTGGACCTCCTGCCTGCACAGAGCGTAGCCTGGGGAAAAGGAAGAGCTCAAGATCCAACTGAGTCACAGAGGATGAAGCAGCATGAAACAATATCCCAGGCTGCTGTTGACTTTGGACAGAGAGAAGTAAAGAGCTGCAGCGCAGGCAGAGGCGAGGGGATCAGGCGGAAAAGCGCCAGAAATCTGGATGACCATGTCTTTAACCAGCGGCACGCTCTGCAGGGAAACGTCAGAACCAGAACTCTTCCGTTTAGTCCGGTAGACTCGGGTCGATTGGGGACAAAATTGCAACATTTGTAGGATGATGAATTTTGCTGGACAATAAATTGTCCCTGTAGTTATTGTGATAAACAATAATGCAAGAATGGATTCATATATTTCAATAAACTTTAAATTCTGGACAGCATTTAATACTGGATCTGGAAGACATTCCAATTTAATTCAATTCAGAAATATTTTATTGATCCCAAAGGGAAATTAAATAAAATTTTATTAAATTTAAAATGACATTAAATATCTAAACTAAGCAAAGCGACAAATAAATTGAATTATGAAGTCCCTGTAATACAAATTGTCATTCAAAAATGGCTGGTTGAGACCAAAACACCAGTCTTAAGGCTTTTGTCGTCCAGTTTCTGTTGGAAAGAAAAAACAATAAATTATGCAAACTAAAACTCCTGAACTTGTTTTAACTGATCAGGCGATTAATTGATTTATTGCTTAAATATTTGTTACATTTTAAACAATCCAAACCAATAAAAAAAAAAAAAAACAGTTTACCTCCTTATCGCTTCAGCTGGGCAATACATCAATTTTATCTATTAATTGAATTTTTGGTTTTTAAAGAATTCGTTTTTTGAAAAGTTGGATTTTTTCCACCAATGGGACTCCATACTTCAGAGTGATGTCAGCTTCTATTTATTTGAACTTTGAATTCAGGCTGACTCTACGACAAACTATAAGGGTCAGACTAAGATATTTTTGTTCTTTTTAATTTCAAGAATAACGTCATAATGTTACGAGAAAACAGTCGTTGTGATACGAGAGTAAAGTGTCAACGTTAGTAGAATTACGCTGTAATTTTATGAGAACTTAAACATGAAAAACAACAAATTATTTATTCGAGCTTTTTTCTAATAATTTTAAGACGTTCTTAATGTTGTACATTTGCAGATATTGGTAATATTCCTGGGGCGCGTACCCACCGATAATGATCAGGGTGTAGTTGACGTTGACGCTGCCGAAGCCGTTAGTTGCCTGGCAGTTGAAGGTCCCGGCGTCGTCGGCCTCCACCTCCTTGATCTTCAGGCCCATCCGAAGGACGCGGAAGCGAATCCAGCCGCTGTGGATGATGCGTCCATCTTTGGTCCACCGGATGAAGGGCGGCGGGTCTGCTTCCACGGGACACGGCAGCTTGATGGCGCTTCCCAAACGGGCCGTTTGTCTGTGGGTGACCCGGTCCGAAACCCGAGGAGGTCCTGAGGAGAAAGAAGAATAGAAATATCACATGATTAGGAAAGTAGAAATGGAAAATCTTTGGGGATTTGCTTTAATTGAACCACATTATAGTGTTTTCCATCATGAAGATCCACAACGTCTCAATCAAATTAAAGTCTAGACTTTGACCAGGTCATTGCAGAAGTTTGTTTTGCCGTTTTGAAGCTTTCAGAGGTGAACTTTCTGTCCCGCCGTGGATCATTGAAATGCTAAATATTGTAGATGCGACCCAACGTCCGGGTCGCATTCATCTGACCTGAACGTCACTGATACAACAAGGTGAGGATTAAGTTGTTAATGTGCTGCTCCGGTCGGACAACAACTTCAAAATCGTAAGATATGCTCCACCGTTAGCATCCATGTTTACTTCCGCAAACACTGAGCACTTCTTCTTTGTTGCGGTTGGCAAAAACACTGAGCATGCTGACGTTATTGCACCCTCTATTGCGCATGCGGGTGAAAAAAATCCTAAAAGATACTGAGTATTAAGCCTTGGGGAACTCCGCTTTTGATCAACAGAATGGCCACTGATCAAGAGAGAAAAATCTTACCTTCGGTAGAGAGAAGAATCAGAACAGAACATTTCTGTTTCTTTCTCTGAAACAGTAGGCAAATAGAAAGAGTAAAGTTTGTCTATTTTCTCCAGATTAGCCAGAAACTTTAAGTCAGATTGTAATAATTGGGCGTGTGGCCGCTCCGTGAGCAGAGAGGGTAAACTGTTCTGGCTCTCGTTCTCCGTTTGGCGTGCAGAGATCAAAGCCATGAGGCGGTTCGGCGGCGGCGGGAGGGGGGTGAGATGGACAGCAGCCATTTCTCCAGCTTTTAATTGGCTCAGGGGTGCTCCCTCAGATCCGGTGCAGCGGAGCGCGCCGAAACACCCTGTGATGGTGTTAGAAAGCCTGAACGGAGCCCCCCAACCCTCCAACACCGCTAAAAGCCAAACAAAACCCTGAATCAGTGAGCAGAGCAGACACACAGGAAAAACAGAAGCCTGAAGGGGCGACTGAGGGGGAGGCGAGTCGGCCAGACCCTGCAGCTCCACACAGAGCCCCGTCTGTGCCTCAGAACAAACGGCTGGCTGGGTTGCAGTAAAAACAACGCGCAGGGTAAGTACACACTGCCTCTCCAACACACACAGGGCCGCATTCCTTTGGTGCATTTCTTGGTAAACAGCATGGCGGCAGGTAACGCCATCCACACACACCGTCATCACATCAAACGAAATTGGTGTCAAACTTTTTGTGCAGCAACAATTTTTGTTTGTGCTATTATTTTATGAATATGTTTCCAGAAGTCAAAGGTCATATTTATATTTCATATGTATAAAATCAAAAAATTTGGTGTCAAGTCAAATATTGTAGCAAAATTAACTTAATGTTTGTCTCTGGTGACCTCAAAAGAAATTTTACTTCCTGGTTTTGCACCTTGGAATTGAAGCCGTCGCTTTAAAAACTCTTCCTCTTTCTAAAACTTCAGGAAGTCATTCAATATCAAAATTCATAAATACTTGAATTGATCGCAAAGGGAAATTAAATGTTAAAACTCATATTAGTTCAAATTCTCCAGAGTCACAACATTGCTCCTCTATTAACCCTTTAACAACGCTATTGCCAGCGTTTCAGGGAGGAGCAGCTCCTATAACAAGCTCGGCAGGTGTTTGCTAATTGCTGCTGGCTAGTCTGAAGGAGCAGAGTGGGGGAGGGCTGCTCTGTGAGGTGGAAGTTTGGAAACTTCAGCTCTGAGGAGGAGCTGAAGTTGATTTTGTAAATGTGGTCTGGCTGGTTGACCTTTGATGGAATCACTTGTTAATATCTTTAAAATGACAGCGGCACAAACTGATTATTTCAGTTAAATTACGGATTATAGTCAGAATATTAGCGGAATAAAGACACATTTTTACCAGAACATCTTAAATTTCAAGAGAAGATTGTTTTAATGAGAAAAAAGCTTTGAGTTATTGAGATCCGACGTGACCGGCTCATGATTTTATTCTTCAAAATAGACTCAGTTGGTTGCACAATTGCTTCAAAGTCCTGATACTGATAATAAATTGATACTAATATAATAACTTCCCTGGATTCTCAACATTTCTTTTTGTTACTTTTTGTGTAGGAGTTCCCGTAAAAGTACAACTTAACTCTCTTAATATTTCAACTTTATTCTTTTGATTCAATGTCCAAACAAACAGAAGATGTCAAACAGGATTAAATCACTTGGAACTATAAAAAAAATTCCAGATTTTTCTTAAAATTAAATCTTCACATAACAAAAATGAAATTAATTGATGAAATTCACTAATTGCTCAGCTAATACCAGAGAAACAAAGTTTTATGTGACATTCAAACCAAGCAGCTCATCTCAGTCTGTATCAGCCGTGAATGAACAAAGTTCCTCCTCCTCTCCTCGTATGACGGCCTCTTCTAGTCTACAGCAAGCAGAAAATTAGAACTGTCACTGTTTCTTTCTGAGGAGACGCTGCAACCGCAGTACTTTTGGCTTGAATTTCACTGATTTAGTGGAAGAGAACGAGAACTGAGGCATTCATTGCTGCTCCTCAGCAGGATCTGCTTTGAGGCCTGAAACGGGTCAGAGTTTGGGCTCGAACTGCTCGGCAAAAATGTATTCCTTCGACAAATAGGCCTCATTTATCTCCTCCTGAAAGCACATTGTGAATTAATGACAGGCTGACAGAAGCAAGTCCTGATTCATGTCCGAGGTCCAGCTGGAGCGAACTGTCAGCGCACTTTGACCCCGCTCCAACATTTCTTCTGTTAAAGCTGGAAACACGCTCATGACGGATCAAATGTCCTCATGGGAAACATGAAAAGAAACAAAAACTTCTTTTCTCCACTTGACAAACTTTTGAGATGTTTGTGGAGCATTTCCCACTGAGCGTTAGTTCACACCAACCTGTCAGCAGAAGGCCAAGCATTCAAGGACTAAATCAACATTAAATAATATTTAATAATAAAAAATAAATAAATAATAAAAAATAATATTTGCTAAGAGGTGGAAATCAGCACCAATTTCAACCCCAGGAGCTAGAAATATTTACAGAGGGTTTCTTGTAAGCATTCTTTCAGCCAGCTCACCAGCAAAGTGCAGCAGCATTTGAAGGAGTGAGCCTAGCACTCTCCTAGCTCTGGTACAGTTCATGTACAATGAGGTATATTTGCTTAAGCAACAGTTTAAAGAAACTGTAAAACTGTATTTATAATAGTGAGCATTTACAGAGCATTTTGAGCAAAAAATTTAATTAGCATCTTTTGTATACCCTATTGATATAAGAATTGTCTATGTTCTTTGATAAATTGTATGTTTTATGACATTTTCAACACATTTTAAAGGAACTGGTTACTGTATGCTAAGTGTATGCTAATTGATAACGCTCTGAGCTCATGGTCGTCACCTCTGGAGTCCATGGACAACGGGGGGTCCAGCCATGGACAACAGGAGGTTGAGTGAAACTTGTTGCTGTATGTTGATTGATCATGATCAATTAACATACATGAGCTCATGGTCAAGTCGTGGGCAGGGAAGTAGCATTCTGATTGGCTAACCCGTCTGGAAGAGGGGAAATGGCCATTTCCTTCTTGCATTCGAGGTCATTTTTGGTAATGAGTATAAAAGCAGAAAAGTCTCATTTGTTCAGTAGAGTCTGCTGTGGGTTTCGTACGGACGCCCAGTTACGTGATGCTATAGCTCTGCCCGGACTGTCGGCTCTCCAGTTCACTGTGTCACGGTAAGAGCGGATTGAAAGAATTTAAGCATTACGTATTGTTTGTTGTGTGAAAGAGTTTGCTGTAATCTGTGGCGGAATAAAAGGACACATTTATTCTAGCAGAACAGCGTGTTGTCATTATTTATCACCGATCACCCCCGATCCTGCCTAAAATTTCACAAAACATTTTTGGCGTCACGAACAGGATTTAAGGGGAGACTGTGATAAATATGTTTAAGAAAATGTTTAAGAAAAAGAAGGCGGAGAACGCTGAGAGAGTTGAAAAAGATGTTGATATTGTTCCCGGCTGGGTACAGCCCCATTGTAAAGACATAGGTTTGTGTTTGCGTAATGGGGGAGGACGGCCGGAGCCCTGGGACGAGCCGCTACAGGCGGTTGGTCCGGCCGAACTTTTGTCGGTATTAAGAAAGATCGAGGTACCGAGGAAGAGTCCCGCTTCTGGTTTGCAAAGGCACATGTGGGCGTGCGCTGCTGCGTGGAAGAAGCAGCATGAGGAATGCCAGCAAATGGCTAGTCAGCAGTTAAAGGATAAACAGAAGTTGACTGATGCTTTGACGGCAGAAATGCTACATAAACAGCATGTTTTATTGTTAACAACACAGTTGGAACAAATGACGGTGCTGGCGGAAAAAGCTGTTGTTCAAGTAGCGGTGTTAAAAAAAGAAAAGAAACATAAAAAGAAACTCCGTAAACCAACACCGAAGCAGGTTCGGGCGTTTGTGGCTGGTTTAGCAGCGGGGTGGGATCCCGAGAGCTGGGACGGTAACATTTGGGGTGATGAAACAGATGGGCGAGACTATATTTGGGATGAAGGAGAGGACGGAGATGATTGCAGGGATTGTGGGGCTAAACCCGATCCGCCTCCGTATCCTCCGCTGGGAGTGAAGCCGGTCCGTCGGAGACGGCAAGAGCAGCGACATCTGCCGAATGTTCGACAGCAGCGGGTGGATGCTGCGGGAAATCCGGTGTTGGGCGCTGATGGACAACCAATAATTGATATGGTCCCACCTCAGCAGCCTGAACCGACTTTTCGCACCATTTTAGAGGATTATACACAGGAGGAAGTGTCGCATTTGACCCGTAAATTTCGTCAGCAGCCCGGGGAGCCAACGGATCTATGGTTGGCTAGGATGTTAGATGAAGGAGCGTCACAAGTAGAAATAGATTCGGTGGATGGGATGTCGTTTGCAGGTCTGTCTACTGAGGGGGCAATAAATGCGAATTTCCGACAGGAGGTCAGAGGTTTGCAGGACAGTACATCGCTGTTTGTTGTATGGGCTGCAGCTGTACATCATCAATACCCCACATTCACTGAATGGCCAGAAATAACAGGGTCCTGGTTAACGTTGAGGGAGTGTACACAGCGTTTGACGCGGTTGTGTGTCCGGGATGCTCTGTCGGTAAGTATGGCTGACCAATATCAGGTTATGCCGGTTCCAAAGGCCGTACGAGATCAGTTGATCCGTACTGCACCTTCCCATTATAGAGCAGCTATGCTAACAGTGATGTTGGGTGATCCGGGAGCTTCCATGGAAGAGATTAAAAAGCCGAATAGGTGAGTTGGGAGCGCTAGGCAACTGGGAGGAGCCCCGGAGGAAGGAGGAGTTCCAGAATTACAGGACCTCCAGGAAGGAGGAGTCAAGGGGTGGACAAGGGCCGCCCAGATCTGCCTACTGGAAGGCGTTGATTCAGGCAGGAGTACCGCCTGCTGACATAGATGGCCTGCCCACTGAAGAACTTAAGAAAAGATGTCACAAAAAGGGGATTCGGGTAAGTTGTACCGGGTTTCCCACTTTTCCAGGATTACTCACGGTGACTCAAGAGCTAAGGGATATGGTACAAGAGTCACTTGCAAAACTTCATGGGGAATTACAATCACCGTCGAGAGCTTGTGAGCGGGAAGACATTCAAACTAAAGGGAAGGCTTTTGCAGGGGTGTCAACTTCAGAATGGAGGATGGTCATGTGCAAATGAGGTCAGTACAAACCAAGAAAAATAAGAAAGGGAAAAACAAGGACAAATGAAGGCCAACCCTTTATCCAGACCTCATGAATCCAGAAGATTATTACTAGGAGGAGGGTCAAGCCCCGGTTCCCCAAACACAAGTCACAAATTGGGCAAGTGATGACATTAGACCGCATGTTGAATTAGAAATTTATTGGAAACATTCAAATGTTCAAAAAATGCTGGCTCTAGTTGACACCGGGGCAGAGGCCACACTGATTAATGGGAACCCAAATAAATTTAAAGGACCTCTAGTTCCCTTATCAGGATTGGGGGGAAATGTGATATTTGGAAAAGCAGTAAAACTGCCACTAAAAATAGTACTCTGCTACCTATTGCAGAGTACACAGTGTTAGTAACTCCAGTGAAAGAATGGATTATTGGCATGGATGTGCTTGCTGGCATGACCTTACATCTTAAACAGGGGACGATTTGAGTTTGGGGTAATGAGGCCCATCCAGGTTCATTCTGTACTAGTGGGAAAGGTAAAAATGCCACCATTTCCTATTCCACTTGCCACACAGGTGGTGAGCATGAAGCAGTATAGAATTCCTGGGGGGCAAGAAGAGATTACCTCTACCACTAAGGAATATGTGGAGGCAGGGGTGCTAAAGACATGCACCACTTCTTGGAACAACCCGATCTGGCCAGTAAAAAAGTCAGATGGCACATGGCGAATGACGGTAGATTACCGACAGTTGAATAAACACACACCTCCATTGACATCTGCGGTACCTGATACAATAACCATCATTGAAAAAGTTCAACATCATAAAGGGACATGGTATGGGGGTGATTGATTTGGCTAATGCATTTTTCACCATTCCCATTCCAGAGGATCGAATGGAACAGTTTGCCTTCACATGGGAGGGGCGACAGTACACCTTTACCCGACTTCCTCAGGGTTACTTGCATAGTCCAACTATCTGTCATCGAATGGTTGCTGAACACCTTGATGGGTTTAAGGTGCCAACAGGGGTCATGATATCACATTACATCGATGATATTATGGTCCAGCGGGAGACACAGGAGGTTGTGTCTCTAATACTGCCTCGTCTCATTGAACACATGAAGGTCCATGGATGGGAAATCAATCCCACCAAGGTCCAAGGTCCATCACAAACTGTAAAGTTTCTGGGGATTTGTTGGAACAAAGGGGAGAGAGAGGTAGTTCAGAAGGTGAAAGATAAAATCAAAGCATTTGCAGTACCTCATACCAAAAATGATGTGCAGAAGTTCATTGGTCTGTTTGGTTACTGGAGGAATCACATTCCTCATCTGGGTCAAATCCTACAGCCATTGTATCAAGTGACCCGGAAAAAGGAGGACTTTGTCTGGGGAGAAGCACAGCAAAGAGCTTTTGAAATGGCTAAAGAAGCCATTCAACAGGCTGTGTCGTTGGGAAAAATGATGTCAGGACCTGTAGAATTACAGGTCTCAGCAATTAATGATTATGCCAACTGGAGTCTATGGCAGAAACAGGGGCGAGTGAGAAAACCATTGGGATTTTGGTCAAGAAAGCTCCCACCAGCAGGGATAAGATATACACCTTTTGAAAAACAGCTGTTAGCCTGTTATTGGGGGTTTATTGGAAACTGAGGCTCAAACTGTGGGACATGAAGTCCTACTACGAACACACATTCCTATTCTTACTTGGGTCATGAGTGAACCAACTACTCATAGAATAGGAACAGCTCAGGAAGCAAACATTATCAAATGGAAATGGTATGTTGCAGAAAGAGCTAAACCAGGGGAAAAGGGGGTCTCAGTGTTGCATGAACAGATAGCTGAGGTGCCGGAGGATGGAGAATCGTTTTTTGAAGTATCTCAGTTGATTGAGTCTCCAGTTAAAACAGGACAAAGATATGATGGGTTGACACTGGAGGAACAGCAACGGGCATGGTTCACAGATGGATCTGCTCAGTGGCTGGCAGGGAAAAGGAGATGGAAGGCAGGTGCATTCAATCCAAGCCTGGGGCAGACTTTGGAAGAGATAGGAGAAGGAAAAAAGCAGTCAATGGGCTGAATTAAAAGCTGTGCACATAGTGATATTGCAAGCAGGAGTGCAGGGAGTGCATATCTTTTCTGATTCATGGTCTGTGGTGAATGGATTGACTACCTGGATGCCAACCTGGAAAAAACAATGGTTGGAAAATTCAAAACAAGGAGGTATGGGGAAAAGAACTATGGGAAGAAATATGGGAAAAAGTTCAATCCATACCTGTGACAGTTACCCACGTAGATGCTCACACTAAAAAATACTGATGCTGAGGCGCTACATAACCGGTATATCGATGGGGTTGTTAGAGCCATGCAAGTAGCACGGGAATCTAGTGTCGGGGCTAGCTAGATGGGTGCATCAAAAATCAGGACATTGGGGAATACAAGGAACACAGCAGTGGGCTCGAGACAGAGGGATAGATTTGAAAGTTGATGATATCAAAACAGCTATTCAACAGTGTGAAGCATGTCAACATCAGAAGCGAGGACACCACAGCATTTGCAGGGACACATCCACAGAGGAAAAGGTCCTGCACAAAGTTGGCAAATGGATTTTATCGGACCACTGCCATGGTCCCAGGGGTGTAGGTATGTGTGTACCGCGGTGGACACATACTCTGGGAGTGTTAGTCACTCACCCATGTAAATTTGCCAATCAAAAAATCCACAGTGAAATGCTTAAAACAAATTGAGGCATTTTTATGGTGTTCCTCTCCAAATTCAGACCGATAATGGAACTCATTTTACCGGGAAAATGGTAAAAGATTGGGCAACTGAAAAACATGTTGAATGGATCTATCATATCCCTTACTATCCACAGGCTGCAGGACTGATTGAGCGGATGAATGGATTGTTGAAAGATTCATTAAGAAAGCTGAGTGAGCAACATGACTTGACTAATTGGAAAGCAAATTTGTCAAGCGGTGGCCCAATTGAATAATAGGCCAATCGCGCCAGGGGTAACACCACTAAACCGAATGATCACTGTACACAACACACCCGAAAATGAGCCCATCAAAATGTGGAAAATCGATGATAGGGCAGAACTTCCTATCAGGGCAACCCCAGGTTCTGCAGGGTTAGACCTAAGAACATTGGAAGGAGTGACATTAATACCAAATTGGTCCAAATTGTGAAAACAGGTTTGGGACTAAAATGCCCTCAGGGAATGTATGGACACATTCTTCCTCGATCGGGGTTGTCACTTAAAGGATTCAGGCTGGTGTGATTGATAGTGATTATCGAGGGGAATTGGTTGTGGTGTGTCGCCACCAAGGCGAAAGCCCCTTGGTACTCCAAAAAGGAGACAAAATTGCACAACTGGTTTTGAAACCATGTAACATGTCAGATGTGCAAGAAATTCCTCCACCCACTGAAGTAACAGTGAGAGGAAAAGGAGGATTTGGCTCCACTGATAAGCCAGGAGCCAAAGTCTGGGTGAGACAAGAGCATGGTCCGCCTAAGGCTGCAGAAATCATTGCTCAGGGTAATGATGCAACTGTGTCAGTATTATACACTGGGGAGGAGAAATGGGTGAATGTGCCTGTAACAAAGTGTTATCTGAGAGAAAACTAATCATTGTTCTCCTCTGTTTTATAGCAGTGTTAATTTTCATTTCAGCTCCATGTTCCTGTGGTACGTGTGGTTCGGGAGACGAAACTATCATGGAGGAGAACGTCTGCAGGATTGGGACCCACCGAAGGGGGTGTGTCGGCTCCGGTGACATCAAGTGCCTTGCCCTCGCTGTCATGATACTTCTGGTCCCGTCGTGCTTCAGCAAGATGACCCCGGGATATTTACTGGAACCAGTGACGAAGGTTCGGCTCCATTGGAGAAACGCAACGGCAGGACGAACACAGGATAATTTCACATGCAGGTCCAATAATATGTGTTTAGTCACATATTCTTTGCCTTCCTTAACACTACTGTGAACACTCCAACACAGTTGGCCCCTGTAGCACATACTTGCCAAAAAAATGGCACAGGCTACATTAACCACTTATGTACATTGGAAAGTTGTTTTTCCTCTCCTACCATCATGTGCTCGAACAAGGCGCGCATGGTATGACACTTTGCTAGGAGAGCAGGGGACTTTGATGGGAGTGTCTAATGCGGTTGATAATGAGGTGACCCGCACGATGCTCTCCAACACAGGACAGCATGTTTCCCAAGCCGTCCATCAGATTGGAGTTTGGATGCCTTCATCAGTCATGACACAGGAGGAAGCTGCTAAAATATTCGTCCAGCAGCTAGCTTAGGGACATTAGAATGTGTAATGCCACCGCAGAGGTATTGCAAAACATCTCTGCGGCATTGAACTGGACTGTGTGTAATATGCAAGTGCTGCATGCATATGCATAGCGTGAACGTTTTCAAAGAGTTGTTACTACAGGTAACTTTCAGGAATGGAGAAGATTATGGAACATCAGCATCGATCATTGGTTACACCTAGAACCTGAGAAAACTAGATGTAACAGTATTATGTGTGAAGGTCATTGGACCCAGTACAATGTGACCAAAGAAACTGTAGTGTGCCAATATTTTGTATTACCTGTCATTACTACTACAGGATATTGGTTTCTACATATGGAAGGTGATTGGTTTGAGCCACAGACGAACCTCACTTATGATTTGCATAAATGTATTGATGCGGACAAAGGCGTGGTATGTATGTTACAACAAGGACACGTTAACCCATGTTTAGACGGTGACGGGGTATTATGTGATTGGACACATGAACCAGCTAGAGATTTGCTGTGGCAGATAGGCCCACATACGCTGTGTGTAGCTACCACTAATAATCATCCACAAATACCCCATGTCCCTTTTTCTGGCTGTTTGAGCAATGTGTACATGTGGTACTGGAATAACCAGACATATCGTTTGACAAATTTTACAAGTACTTCCCGATTAACGGATGTGCAGTGGCAAATCCTGGAAGTACCATGGCAGATAACCCTAGACCGGTTTAAATGCGCATTAAATGGGTCTATTGCTCTGCAAAAATTGGTCGAGTCACATATGTCTAATGTCTCCAGTCTCAAAGTGTCCACATTCATCACAGCAGGGGAGGTGAAACATGCGGCTAAATTGATAGAGCAAGCATCAGCACATCATTGGTGGGACATCTTCAATGGAATGTCTATAACTGCTCGAAAGTACTTCATACCCCCAATTCTTGCTTTGGTTGTGTGCTTGGTAATTCTAACTTTGTTGAATTTCTGTACTTGCTTATATGTATTAAAGGTGAAAAGGTCTCTTACTCAGAAAATTTATAACACTGTTGCATATTAGTGTGAAGGTTGTTATGAACAATGGTTTGTACAATTATCAAAGACCAAGGGGTGGAGTGATATAAGAATTTTCTATGTTCTTTGATAAATTGTATGTTTCATGCTCATTTTATACATTTTCAACACATTTTAAAGGAACTGGTTACTGTATGCTAATTGTATGCTAATTGATAACGCTCTGAGCTCATGGTCGTCACCTCTGGAGTCCATGGACAACGGGGGGTCCAGCCATGGACAGCAGGAGGTTGAGTGAAACTTGTTACTGTATGTTGATTGATCATGATCAATTAACATACATGAGCTCATGGTCGAGTCGTGGGCAGGGAAGTAGCATTCTGATTGGCTAACCCGTCTGGAAGAGGGGAAATGGCCATTTCCTTCTTGCATTCGAGGTCATTTTTGGTAATGAGTATAAAAGCAGAAAAGTCTCATTTGTTCAGTAGAGCCTGCTGTGGGTTTCGTACGGACGCCCAGTTACGTGATGCTATAGCTCTGCCCGGACTGTCGGCTCTCCAGTTCACTGTGTCACGGTAAGAGCGGATTGAAAGAATTTAAGCATTACGTATTGTTTGTTGTGTGAAAGAGTTTGCTGTAATCTGTGGCGGAATAAAAGGACACATTTATTCTAGCAGAACAGCGTGTTGTCATTATTTATCACCGATCACCCCCGATCCTGCCTAAAATTTCACAAAACACCTATACATCTCTCCTGACCTGTTCAATGAAGCATTTGAAGTAAAAAATGAAAATATTCACTGTTGCTTCTCAGTGTTTTGATTGTTTTGCGCTAACACACTAAAAACACTCCGGCTGCCGATCTGAGCATCAGGAATGTGACACAAATGATTTCCTCCTTGCCCCTCCGCTCCCAAACAGCTTTTGAAGTTCCTCTCAAAAACAAGGCACGCCGAGTGCTGAAATCAAGGACGCGTACCGAATAACTTAATAAGTATTTGTGTTGCAAGCATGATTGGCATCTCTTCTTCTCCTCCTCTGGCCTCTCAAGGACAGACTCCTCCAGCCTTGGACTTGAAAGCCTTGGAAGCACAACGGAAAAACTCAGTTGAGAGAAAATTGGAATATTTCTCCCTTATATGTTAGCCTGAGAGATGAACAGTTCAACATGTGCGGCTCGTTCTGACTCCAGTGTGGAGGTAAACCACACTGAAGCCCTATTGTTCAGTCTCATGAGGCGCTCTGCTGGTAGCTGACCTGATAAATGGAAAGCTGACTCATGACCGACTGGCGAGATTCTCTAACTGCGCGTTCGGATTGTTTGAACTGTTAGCTTGCTAAATGGAGAATGATACACATGACCATATGGGCTTTCCCGTACTACGGCGCTGGTAAAGCGCTCCTTATTATAGCCGGGCTCCATGTGTGAAAGGAATCTTTCATAGCTCAGGAAGGAGGAGGAGGAGGCCTGGCGACTCCCAGAATTAGCCGTGTTTTTCTTTGCTCAGTTTGGTGATGGATTATTTTTAAGAGAAAGGGCCACATTCAATAGGAGGCTTTCTCCAGATTGGGTCCAAATACAGACTTTTTTAAGCTAGGGTCAGGGAGCGGGTTAATGAGAAGTCGCTCCAAAATAAGGGCACATTTAGGACAGAAATATGTTCAGAAAGAAAAAGTAACCCAACAAAGGTTGTTAGATGGGAATACGGAAGAAGATTAAACCACAAGGGGAAAAAAATTTACTTTAATCTCTGAATTCTGACTTTAATCTCAAAAGTTGACTTTAATCTTTGATTTAAATTCTGATTTCAATTTTAAAATTCTGACTTTATTTAATCTCTGAATTCTGACAATTTTCCTCAAAATTTTGTCTTATTTCTTAAAATTCTGGCTTTAAACTCAAAATTATGACGCAGGGTTTGGGTTTCAAAAGTCAGACTTTTTTCTCAAACTTTTGGCTTCATTCTCAAAATTCTCCGATCAGAATTGTTTAAATTGTTTATGCACCGTCAAATAAATCTAGTCTCCAATCAACCAAATAAATTTGGGAGGAATTTTCAGTGTGGATAAAATGCAGATTTATAAATGCTACAACAGGGAAGAAACAACACAGCTGACATACACCAATAAATATTTGGTGATGTATTTGGATTCTGACGTAGATGGAAACAGAATTAGGATTCTGAGATTAAAGTCAGATTTTTTTTTTTCAGTGGCCCTAATCCTCTTCCGTACGTGAACAATACTTAGACGTGCCATTTATATTCTCTTTTAACTAAACACCTGTGGATTTGTAGCGTTGTGTACCTGCTCTTCTCTATGGTCTTTCAGTGCAAACATCTCAATGAAACGCTGACAGGCGTTCAAACAGAGAACACCTGGAACCGGAGCCGACCACAAAGAGATTCACAGGATAATGCACGCACCGCTGTCTGCTTTCTGACGCTCTCTATGTGGCTTTTTTCAGAGAATGCACAGGCTACAACAACATGTTGATTTATAACCGGGATAAACATGGTATGTGGTATTTATATAAAGAAAGAAAGACAAGGAGAAGACTTCCTGCTCCCAGGAAGAGACAGTTAATGCATCCAGGAATTACGTCAAAACGTATTGCATTCTCTTCAAAAATTTACTAGTTTATGTAACATCTTGGATTCTGAAAGTCTTTCTGCTACAATATAAGGTTTTTGACAACTATGTTAATATTTCATTTGTGAGATATCTGAAGTTTTACACCTATTTCTCTAGGATATAAACACCCCACTAAATTAAGTGCAAAATGCTGGAGGCAAAACAGATCAAACATTGGCTTTTGTGTGAAATGAATGTGACAGAAAGTTTCTGTAGGAAGGAAAAGAAAGACACAAATCCATCCCAACTATTTGGACTATGTTCAAGTTGTTTTGATGTGGTAATGTTGCCGTCTGACAGGTTTGGTTGTGTCTTCTTTTGTGTCTGACGGGTAAATAAAGGGTTGTTTCATGTTTCCCATCTCCACCTAACAAACACGAACACATGAATACACCGATTCCCATTCAACAACAAAACACTTGTCTTTTCCAGCAGCCATTGTACAGCTGTAAAACCAGCTGTACAATGGCTGGTTTTACACTATGTGTGGAATCCACTTGGGTTGCTAGGTAACGAGCTGGGCTCCACCGGGGTTGCTAGGTAATGGCACGGTTCCAGTCGACTGGGATGTTTTGGAAACAGATAATTTTCCAGACAACAAAATACATAAACTTATCACCAAAAAAATATGCAATTGGGTGTTTTTTTAAGTGCTTGGGCTATTTTTAGAAGCAGTTGAATCCAAAATGGAAGTATAAAAAAATTTAGAAAGGTGAATTTTGCACCTGTTCCCTTTAAGGATGTATAAACATGTTTTCACTGAGGCTCACTAAAGGTGTACATGAAACTTGAAATTTGTTCTTTTTATACATTGGATTGAAAAATAAAACTTAAACTGAAGTCAAATATAACAATTTGTTATAATTTAATAAAAAATAAATGTAGATATTTCAAAAACAAGTGTTTTTAATTAAGTTTAGTAAGTAGAAAACTCAGAAATCCCCCAGTTTTGTAGATAGGTCCAACCTGTACCAAGGGTAAAATGCCATCATGTTTTCTTAATAAAACTTCTCTAAATAAGCTCTTTTTTAACCTCAGCTGCATCTGTATTTGCACAAGTAACTTCCATAGATGGATCTATAGCTTCCAACTGTTTTTAGCCTTATTTATATTTCTAAAAGGTTTATATTTGGTATAATGCAAACAAAAACAAAACAAAAAATTACAGATTATATTATATTCCATGCTCATTTTGTCTGAAACTGTATCATCTGCTGTCATATTCACGCTTCTGCTCGAGTCTCCCAAGTGCAGGGCTGACAAACATGTCACAAAATAAGCATTTCATATCAGTTGATGTCAATAAATTCCAAGATCAATAATTACTTATTAGTTTTTTAAGTACCTGAAACACTTCCAAACTGGACGCGTGAGCTTTCCTGTTCCATACACAGTTTTCACTTCACACCTTTGCTTTTTTAATTTTAAACAGTTATTTAAGCAGAAGCACAAGTTACTGAACAGGTTGTTGCTATGTAGCCAAAAAGTGAGAGTTGCTAGGTAACCAGAGAGTGAGAGTTGCTAGGTAACCGAAGTGTGAGTGAGTTAACTGATTCCACCAATTAAAGCTTTCCTATGCCTACATCTCCCAGAAGGCTTTGCTGTTCTGGTTCAGAGTTCGGTGAAATTATTCAATATTCTATCAGACATATTAACTATCGATGTATATTGTTATTGATTTATTGTCCATCCCTACCCAAGTTTTAGCTTTATTTTGATACCAAGATCATTGCAACAGAGTTTGTAATTCCTGAGAAAAACTAAACCAGATTGGGAATGTTATTTTAAATATACTTCAGAAAACCTTTAGAGCTTATGAAAGCACAGAAGAGATGAAAGCTGGAACTTGAGTCCCATGCTAACGCTGACGCTTGGGTCTGGTGAAAGGGAAAGGTGGGGCAGACAAAGCAGCTCTGCTTCTGCGTTTCACTATACATTTCACAAGTGAGATAAAAATCAGCCTGGAGAGACGCAGAAAAAGCAGGAGGGGGAGCGCCGGCTGGGTAAGGCGCGGAGTGGCAGGCGAAGCTGTTCTGACAGCAGCGGCGCAGCAGAGGGTGAAGAATGCCTCCTTTTCTTACCCCTCCAGACGTCCTGCCCACCAGCTTCACCCTGTCAGGTAATCAATACCGCTTATTTTCCCCTCTCGGCTTTCCAATCAATAGATAAGAGCGGGCTAAGACCGGCGGGGACAATGGCTCTTTCTTTGGCACCATCAGATGTGGGCTGAATAGCGCCCGCTTCGGTGGTGGGAATGCTACGGGAGGAGCTATTGGGTGACCAGAAAAACAGCAGGAGGGGCTGGAATAAGAAGAAAAGGGAATAAGATGCTCCGGCTACCATACATCTATCTGATTAAAGGAGAATCCCTGGAATAACTTTGCCGCCTGGTTGAAATGTGCGTCTGCTCCTGAAGGACTCCTGCCGACCGCTCATCAAACGAGCAGCAGAGGAAGAGAGAGGAATGACTCCGGCGTCACAAAGCTCCTGGAAACATCTCCATCATGCGGCAGCCCTCAACAGGCCCTGCTGCAGACGCTTTGAACTCTAAGCTGCTATATTTCATTAAGCCTGGCTGCCTTCTCCTGGCCTCTGCAGGAGGGGAAGGGCGCGCACATGCACTTCTGTCGCTTCAATGAAACTAAAACCCAAGCTCCACCTCCAATAAATCAGACTCCATTCACCTAGAACTGGGTAAAACAGCTTAAGAATAAAATCTGATTTATTGGTGGGTGATATAGATTTTGGTTTATTGCAATATTTTGTGGCGGTACTGTGATAACGATGAATGTGATAGGGCATTGATTTGCTAACGACCACAGTTATGGTCGTTACCATTGGTTTTAGCTGATAAGTTGTCAACATATCTGACATATAAAAGAAAAAGGGATGCAGAGCTTTGCTGCTAATTGTCAACAACTAGAGAACAAGGTCAGAAAAAAGTTTCAGTTAAATAAAAAAAGAGGGAGGGTGAGGAAAGTAGTCCGGTTATGCTAGATTGACTTTGACAACCTGAACATGTAGATATGCTGAAATTTATTATGACAACTATAAATAAAAATCTAAAGAAATATAAAAATTTAAAGAAATATAAAAAATATTTTCAAAAAGTGGCTTGGCTTGTGTTTTAATCATCCCTTCTCTGATTTGTACAACAGAGGATTTGGGATGGAGCTAACAAATATTATACCAATTGATTAATCAATTACCAATCGATTAATCAATTACTCCGACGATTAATCGGATAAAGAAATGGCCAGTGTCATTCGTCCACTTAAGCCTTTCTATACAAAATTAGAAATACATTAAAGAACGCAAATAAACAAATAACTTAAAACATTTAATGGCCTAGAATGCAACACTGCAGCATTCTTTTCATATATCTGAACCAGATGAAGCTAAAACTACATATTTACAGATAAAGTTTTTATCTTAAATGCAAAATGTTATGTTTCTTGTAGTTTTTGACTTAATAACTGCTGAGTAAATGTATTCTTCTTTAACCAATTAGCCTCTTTTGAGTCTGTATATTCCAGTTAAAGATTAATCAATTGCTAAATTAGTTGATTAAGATTTCAATAATCGATTCATCACGATTAATCCCATAAATCATGTCAGCCATAGTTCCAACTTCAACAAATCAGACCCCAGTCACCCATTTCCCAATAAACAGAAATGTTTTCTGTTTATTTGTGAAGTTTATTCAGACGTGGGTAACTTCCCAAAAAGCTAACCTCATAACAGATACACATTTCTATCATGCTGCGTCTGTTCATTCAGCTCATTGTTTTTAAAGGAAACAGCCCAGAAGACAACATGAACGCTCTCTTTCATATCAACTCCACAACATTTCCCTCACAGTCTGTACTTTTCCAGACTCCTGGAAATCCTTGGTCCTCATGGAAACTTGAACAAACAGAAGCACGTTTTTCAGAAACAAGAGTTGAGTTGGAAAGGGTCACTGTTCTTATTTTCCCAGAGTGAAACCAACATAACTACTTTATTTTCTTTGGGAAATAGCCAAACAGGTAGTTTCTGCTAACAAGGGCTGCATCTGGTTCTGAAATATGGATTAGATCAACATCATAGAGTGAGTTAAGAAATAAATCTGGGATGGGACGATTCTCATAGGTCACACAGGTCACCAAGTTACTGAACCCTTTAACTGCAGAAAACAAGATGATTCAAATTTTAAATTTACCTATTAACAAGAAAAAGATTAAACTAGCACAACGAAAGATTAATTTAGTACTTGATTATTCTGACGATTAATCATCAGAGTAGGTGATTAATCAGATTTAAAAAATTGACACATTTTGCAGATTCTTCATTTAACCACTTAAGCCTTTTTATTATTCAACATTAACAATACATTAAAAGTTTAATAAAAACAATTCAATTTTTCAAATAAGAAAATACACATTTTATAGCTAAAAAGTTTAAGTAATAAATATTACCTAAACATAATATTTATTTGATAAATAAATTCTTTTTTTCACTGAATTTAAACCAGGTGAAGCTAAAATAGACACTTCAAGAGATCTGGACTTGTTTTTAAAGAAAGTTTTTATCTAAAATGAAGAATATATTTGACAGTTTTAACTTAATCACTGGTTTGAGAGTGTTGTGTTTGAAAAATGGTACATTTTCAAAAATAACAATTAATCAATTACTAAATTAGTTGATGACTGTTTTAATAATTGATTAATCTGATTAATTGCTTCAGCCCTACTTTCAATTCAGCAGTGAATAAAATATAAATCAATAAAATACCATGTGTATTTTGTACAATTTTGGCTTAATGACTGATTTGAAAGTGTTTTTCCAACAAATGACATATTTTGGAGTCTGCAGACTCCAATCAACGATTAATCGATTACTAGATTTGTTGATGGTTTCAGTAAGTGATTAATCACGAGTCCTACTTTTAAAACAAAACCTGTTCATTATCAAATGTTATAAATCAATAAAATATCCTAAATGTGAGAAAACAGAGAGCCAGGTGCCCCCAGACTCATGCTATCTCAAAGAGCTCACAGCGAGTGGCCTTCTAGTCGCTTTATCTCACTCCATTAGGCTAAGGCCTGGTGCAAACACAGGCCTGAGTGTGTGCTCAGAGACACTTATCAGGACAGAGGAAGGCCAAGCAGTGGAGAGAGAGAAACAAAACCAGGCCAAGGAGGCAGAAACGCAGGCCGTGGATGTGAGCAGATCAGGCTAAGATGGCAGAGAGGCCTCCAATAACATGCAGCTCCGACAGAGAGGGGGGATTAGGGCGGCCCAGGCGGCAGAAACCAGGAATCCCAACAATCTCACACCCCGACTCCTGGCTCAGACTCAGCTTCAGCCACATGACACACTCCAAAAGACCTTCTCTCAGTCTCTCAGTGACACCGACCAGCACCTGTTTATTACTGGCCGCCTAATTTGTTTCACGACCAGCCGACCACTTGGTGGTAAACAGGGTGCTGTGAAACAATCATACTCCTCCACTTCAGCTGTGGAGAGTTTCTTACATTTCAAAGTATAACTGATGAGTGCAATGGAAATTAATCAACCTTCCTGATGATTAATCGATTATTCTGATGATTAATCGTATAAACATTCTGTGGAATATTTGCATAAAAATTATTTAACTACTTAATTTTTCATACAATATTTCAAATACATTCAAGGGTGCAAATAAACAATTTAATACCTTTTTAAATATGAAAATAAATATTATATTGCCTAAGATGCAATGACATAGCATTCATTCAGTGGATTCCTGATCATTTGTAGCAAATCTGCAACAGAAGCTATAATTCTTTTGATTAATCAATAAATATTTGAATAACAGAATGTGCTTAATAGGAGATTTTTTATATTTTTACAGAGAAAAATAATAACTGGACTGGGTGAAGCTGAAACTATGTCACTTGAGGAGTTTTGTTTACACCAGATTTACAGACAAAGAATGTTTCTTGCAAATGCAAAATGTATATATTTTTGTTCCGTTTTGGCTTAATTACTTATCCAAATATGTTCTTTCAGAAAGTAGCCGTTTTTGAGTCTGTATACTCTAGTTAATTAGTTGACAATTATTTGCATAATCAATTAATCACGATTAATTGTTTGAGCCCTACTTGCATGTTCAGCCTGGTTTATATTTTCACTACCCTTTGAAAGAAATAAAGACCTTGGTTTTGACTCAATCCAGGACTTTCCGATTATTAGTTTTCAGGAAGTTTGTTGTTACATCATAGTTCTGCTTCAAATTAAGCTTTTTTTAATCCATTCCCACCACATCTTTACTGTGTTTTTGCTGCTTCAATGTCTTTTAAAAGTCAACAGCTAGGTGTATCCTGCCCCGACCGCTGCCTTCTTCCTCAAACTTTGCTGCATTCCACAGTTTGGGGGAATAAAAGTGTCCAACCTGCATCTGGCTCATTGTGTACCGTGACGGAATGACGCCGGATGCAAACAAGGATGTTTTGAAGAAGCTTTGAGCGGCTCATCCAAGTCTCTGTCTGTTCTGGCCTCTTTTTAAATCCCACTGTCTACAGGAATCTTAAAAATAAAATCTCATGTATTCAGACCACATACAATTAATTTTTTTTTCTTGTTTTCTCATCTGAAAAAGAAATTACAAATGACAAAAAATGCATTCTGCGAGTTGTACTTCGGAGTATCAAGACCGGGTTACGAGAATATAGTCACTATATGCACAGAAAAAATAAAAACGTCTTACAAAAAGTGAATTTAATGAGAAGATTTAAAATCTGATGTGACCAGCTCAGTCTGTGATTTTTTCTTCTAAATGAATTCAATTGTCCTGCGACTGCTGATAAACTGATGCGTTAAAAGATTAAATATTTCCTTATCTGTAAAACCGAAACCAAAGTATAACATCACCAGATGCTCAACATTCCTCCTTTTAACTTTTGGAGCTCTATTAAAACTATGACTTTATTCTAGTACTATTATAAATTTATTCTGTTAATTTTAATGCTTAATTCACGTATTATTACAACTTAATTGTCGTGTGACTATCCTGTTGCTACAACTTTATTCTGATTAAATTAACACTTTACTCTTGAATACTTTATTCTGGTAATACTAAAGTATTTTTCTTGCAATATTACAACTTTTTTCTGGTAATACTTTTGTCTTTATAACGCTTTATTCTTGTATTATCACAAATTTATTCTGTTAAAAATGATTTAGTCTGACATATCAAATTCATTCTGGTAATATTAATGTTTCATATTCATATTAATACAACTTTATGATACAGCTATTCTTTTTTGGACTCTACAACTTTATTCTTGTAATACAACTTTATTCTGCTAATACTAACACTTTATAACTGGATTATTTTGACTTCGTCATACAACTTCATTCTGATAATGTTTTTTCTTTACCCCAGTTGTATTATGGCTTTATTCTGATAAATTCTTAAATCTCATATCATTTCAACTTTATTCTGGCAATATTAACACTTTAAATTAATCCTCGTACTATTACAACTCTTTTATTCTTGTTATATTGCCATTTTACACTGGTAATATTAAAGCTTTATTCATGTTACATTATGAGTTTTCTGGAAATACTAACATTTTATTCTTGTATTATTACAACTTTATTCCAAAGATAATAACATTTTAATCTTTGACTCTTATGACTTTATTGGCCTGTTACTACAACTTTATCATCCTATTATTACGACTGTGTTAATCTTGTTTTATTACAACTTTATTCTGGTTATTAACGCTTTATTCTCAAATAATTTTGTGTTGATATTCTGATCTATGGCAACCTAAGAATTGGTGAAAGAAAAATCCAGATTTTCAAAAAAGGGAGCTTTCAAAAGCCAGTTGTACATCGAGAATTGACTAATCGCCCGTCAGGACAGAAACCTTTCACTGACGATGATCCCGGTGATCAAGAGAAAACTCTGGAGAGCGTTTCACACCGGTGCCTTTGTCGACAAGGTCTTTTTAGGCTGCAGCAGTGACAGACTGAGATGTGGCAGGACTGTTTTGGCAGAATGAAGCAATTCAGACAGAGACAGGAGAGGAGTCAGGGAGGAAAAGAAAGAGACAAAGACGAGACGGAGGGCAGAACGGGGGGAGAGACGAGGCGAGACAGGCGAAGGTGGGGGGAGGAACTGGGAAAAGCTCCCACTGACAGCAATGGGGCCTCTTAACAATCCAGGAATATTGTCTGAAATCAATCTGTCATCATGGAGCTGTTGAGCCTGTCGTTATGGTGTGCTACTCGCCCTTTCACATCGACAATTTGTACAGTGCTCTCCAGTCCACTTCGGCGGAGGTCACGGCCCGCGATCCGTCTGTCTGCTGAACTACTGTCCGAGCCGGGCTGTACAGACCTTTAATCCAGACGTCCAGCAGAGGAGGAGCCCGCTGATGGACAGAACAGAAGTGCTGCTGGAACCCAGCGTTCCAATCACTGGAAAATATTAGTCTGCAGCAAAGCAAATAACTCTACCAGTCCGCACCTAAAGTCTGCAGCCCTAAAAAAACTAGATTCATCTTCTGAAATCTCCTCCAACAAACAGCTTGTTTACATACTCCAGTCTGCGCAGATGAGCTGTCGGGAATTCCTCACATAATGCCTCATGCATGACTGAAAACAAACCAAACAATAAGAGCCAATTGAACAAATACTCATTTATAAAAGAAACGCAGGGCTCAGCTCTGCATGCACGCAGTCTGCACACTGACCCCAGCCGTCCAAACTCCTGTGCATGGTGAGGAAATCATATCAGTTTCAGAGCGTGATGCAAAGTTTCAGTCTGGTATTTCAGTAGCTCCGCTGTAAAATATGACTGATTACACCCTTACCTCTGTTCATTTCATATTTTTCCACTTTTACAGGAGCAGCTCAGATGAAAACAAAACTTATGAAAGGGAACGTATTATGACAAGTTCACATTTTGCACGGTATAATTTGGGTTTCTACTCCGTCTAAAAACAACTCAAGCGCTAAAAAAAAGCACCCATTGTTTTCTGGCAACAAGTTCATGTATTTTGTTGACTGGAAAATTAGCCTTTTCAAAAACCATCTGATTTTTAAGTTACATTCGACAGGTGCTGCATTGTTTCCTAGCAACAACAATCAAGCACATCCCTGTTACCAAGCAACCCAAGCGGAGCTCCAGCAGGTTCGATCAGCTGGTTTTACCGCTGTATGCAAAAGCCAAGTTTTTTTACGCTGACTTTACCATCCAGAAACAACTTCCTGCATCATTGTTGGTTGTGCGAGAGGTTCCACTTCTTCTTTTCAAAGATGGAAAAGCAGAAGTATACAAAGATATATAATTGCTAATCATTTTTCAGCGAGTGTAAAGGTTGAGTTAAGGGGCGTGGCCAACAGGAGGCCGTGAAACAGCTCGTTCTCAACGGAGCTAAGAATGATTTTGTCTACTGCAAAAGCAGGAAGTGGAAATAGCGCAGGCATTCTGGGTAAATACAACAAAAAGCAACGCTTGAGTGTAACGTGAGCGGTAGAAACGGCTCATTGTCTTTTACCCACTACAAAAGACAAATCCTACAAATCTGACGCCAGTCCAGAAGTAAGTTGCGCTGAGTCTTCTTCAGAGGTTCTTGTGTCGTTTGCTGACGATGCAGCGCCACCACAGGCGAGGGTGGAAACTGTTTTTTGAAAGAGTTTGGTTTGTTTCACACTGAAAGGGAATCGCACCAGCTGAAAATGTAACAAATGTTGCAATTTGTCCCCAATCAAACTGAAAATACCAGACTATTAGGGTGAAAACATCCCTAATGAGAAACAAAATGGAGGCTCTAGAGCCATGTGGGGTATCAGAGGATTCAGTCGGAGGAAAACTGAGAGGATGTGGGACGGGGGGTCGGAGGCTCATTCAGAGCTCGTTATCCCCTGGCTCGACTTTCTTCAAGCCCAGCCAGCCATCGCTGTTGCCACCACCATAACATTCAATCAACCTTTTAACTCCCAAACGGGAGCGCCGGTTGGTGTGTGAGGGTTTTGTCAAGGCTCCGGAGAAAGGCAACAGAAGAAGAAAAGAGACAAAACTTTCATAAGCCTGTGAAAAAACGAGGCGCCGTCGACTGAATGCCGAACGGAAGCAAAACAATGAGGGGTCTGATGGCGCGCAGACAAACAGAGACAGAAACTTCATCCTCAACTGATATCCAACAGGTCCATCCAGGCGGCCCGATTGGACGTCTGATAAGTCTGCAGCGTGATTTCAGCAGGCTGCAGCAGGTTTTGCTCACACTGGAGGATCTGCCGCAGTTTAAATCAGCTTTTATTCACCAACATTACAACAACAAGTCCTGAACGTGTCCGAACCTGCTCAGTCCGATCCGCAGTCAGGGTCATTATTGCATGAAAGAAGCAAAGACATTTTTACATTATGAAGTCAAAACAGAAAAAGTCAACAGCTATTTAAAAGCTGTGTTTAACTACATTAATATACGTAATCTATATCAAGATTCGCATGGAGCAACTTTCATCATCCATCTAAACAAACAAGATTCTGTATATTTATTTATTTTGCAAATTAATTACATCTAATCAAGCATGATATTCACAATCAGGTCTTATTTCTGGCAATTTAATGAAGATTGTAACACTGAAAGACTATTCCTACAGAGTACAAAGCACGTTTTCCAAAGAAGTAGATAAGTTTCTGAATGTTATCTAAGACGAAAAGGGTTTATCTTTTCGTCTTAGGGTATAAAGGGTCAGAGGTTTACCGCTTTCTCGGGAGTTTACAAAAAAAAAGTTGCCTCCAAAAACAAAACAAGAATATGTAAGAAGAGGGAAAGCGTTCAACATTTCCAAACCATCCTTGATCTGACCCTGGAAAAAACTCTAGATGAGAACAAAATCAATCTACGTTCTGGAATCAAACACTCTGAGAACAGATTCATAACTTTATTCCTCACCCTTCGCTCTGTTAGATTATAAAGGGCTGCTTTAAATTATATTTTACATTTAGTTTTGGTAGTATGAGCTGTTGACGAATGCTATCTATGAAGGAAGACAGCAGAATATTTAGATTTCCAAATTCCACTTTCTGAACCACTTTAAGGAAGTGGTTCAGTTTATTTTGACAGTTTTGACCAAGATAGTCAAGCTACTGGTTTTGTCAGTTATTTATTTCACATTGGCTTTTTATACTCCTAATTGGACTAACCAAATAAATTAAAGTTGCGTTGTTTTTTACACGTTTGTCCAAGCTTGTGAATCTATTGGTGTGTTTTGTAATTCACTGCATTTATGTCTGCCTGTTTATCTCTAAAGGCTCGTTAGACAAGTTTGGTGGAATAAAATAGCTCTATGGTAACCTAGCAACTCAATCGCTCTACGGTTACCTAGCAACGACCTGTTGGCACAGCAGCAGTTTAAGGTTTCGTCGCCATTCCTCATAACTGCTTAAAAATAAAAATGACATGGACTGAAAACTGGATAAATCAGGAAAGGTCAAGCCACCAGTATGGAAATTTTTAGATATTTTAAACAAAAAATGTACCACTAATCACTGATATTGATTGATAAGAAATGCTTATGTCATGATACATTTTTCAGCTTTATCGTCCAGTTTACGATGTTCAAATATAAAAGATAACACTGTCACCATTATCATTATTAGCAGTACATAGCTGTCATGTGATGTCAACTTTGTAACTGACAGCCATCTTGGTAGGTACTGAAACTGTCATGAAAGTTGCTATGGAGTTGCTATAACAACAACAAACAAGTCTACTTATAGACTTTAAACGTTTATAACTATTTCAATTACTATTACTCGATTGAAATTTTTGAGTACTTTACCTACCTCTGTTTGACACTAAGATAACCATCAGTGATAAAGTTGCAGAACGAGCAAAATTAGCTTAGCTAATGTAGCTTTTATCTGCAAGCTACTACACGTATTTACTCTGCCAGTTACCAGACCCTTGTTATTCATGTAAAGAGTTTGTACGTTGGTTACAAAGCTTTTCTCTTGCACTTTGGTCAAGACAAAAGCACAGCAAAGCCTACCATTTTGGCGCTAGCCTACCAAAATGACACAGATACATAGTGGAAACTATGTATCTACTTCCACAAACATAACATGACTAATAAATACTGATCAGTGGAGATGAAGCTTCTTGCTGTGGATTGAGTCCACATTAACAAGGTTTTTGGGTTCCTGCAGCACATGAAACCTCGTGATCTGAATCATAAGTCAGAGAGCTTAAATATACAGAAAACGCAGAAACAGTTTTCCTGCAGAGGAATGGACGGGAGCAGAAGTTGGAATCTGATCATTCCACAGTGACCGAGTAAACAGCTGTGGAGGAGGGAGGAACGAGTGGGTGGGAAGCGTCTCCAAAAAAATGGGAGAAATGAGACAAACGCATCCCACTGTGGGTCTGACATGTTACCAAAAAGGCCACTTGTAAGGTCCAACCAGGACCGACGCTCTTTAACACCAAGCAGCTGTCAATTAACCACAATCTGGTATTCATAGGTCTGCTAAATGGAGCGAGTCGGGCTTGAGAAAGGCTCAAAGTCAATTATCATCTGAATGGTAATGGCTGCGAAGCGTTCCTGGAGGTTAGCGGGAGCAAACGGGAATTTTATTTAAACAGAACGTGATTCCATTCAGCCGGGCAGGAAGAGTGTGTGTGGTCTGAAAACACGCCCAGAGGCAACTACCCAAACAAGCTAATGAGTCTCCCCCCACCCCTACCTACACACATAAACAAAGAGATGCATGGGGTTTCTTGAAAAAAGTATCATCCAGCTGAGAGCAAAAACTGCAGACAGCAACATGTTGAAATTCCACATGAATGTTAATTGAAGAGCTCGTTAAACGTGGTGAACGAGGAGAGAGAGCTGCTCTCTGGGACTTTATGACCCAGCGAAAGCAAACACACACACTGACCTCCATTATGACTACTGATCTTTTCCTTTCTGTCCCCTCACTGGGGTGAAGTCTGACACATTCCTTGCTCCAAATGTTTCCTCTGCACTGACAGAGCGTTGAAAGATGGCAACATTGGTTGTTGCAGCTGCGGGAACGTTATTCCAGAAGGATATGAGAGTGAGGAATATTATTTCCACCTGGTTAGGAGGAGAAGGAGGTGGAGTGAGAGCCTATTGAGGTTTCTTTTATAGGACTCTCTTTCTTCTCACTTTTCTCAGGCTAATTTCAGTAGACTTAAATGGGACCATTATGCAATATTCACATTTTGCACTTCCATTTGAGTCTAACCTGCTTCCAAAAACATTGTAGACTCTTAAAAATAAAACATCCAGCTGCTTTTTGACAATAAGTTAATGTTTGTTTTGTTTTTTTTTTGGTGTCTGGAAAATTAACCCTTTTAAAAAACTTTCTGAATATTAAGTCACAAATCAGCAGGCACTGCCCGTTACCTAGCAACCCCAGCTGAGCTCCAGAACGTTCAGTTGGTTTTATGCAACATTTGTTACATTTTTATCTGGTGTGAATCACTTTCACACTGAACTGTGTCAAACAATCTTAACTAAAAACCTGGTTCCTCCTTGCCTGTGGTGGCACAGCACCAAGAACCAAGAACTGAAGGAAATGAAGAAGACATGAGTCTTCAGAAAATGTAAACAAAAATGGAGTGGCGTCAGACTGCAGGATTTCTTTTTGGCTTTGGAAAAAGACAACGAGTCATTTCTCCTGTTAGCTCTGGACTCTTGCGTTTCTTTTGGTTGCATTTACCCAGAATGCTCTATGCTTTCTTTCTGCTTTCTGCAAAAGCAGAAAGTGGCCCACTTTCTGCTTTTGGAGTGGTCTCCGTTCACATATGCATTAAAACTGCACCGGAGTTCACTTCCAAAGTTTGTATGTGGACCGGAGTTCGATTCTCTGGTTTGCATTAAAGCTTGATTACTCATTCAGACCTTTCCAAACAAACTGGACTTTCTAGACAAACAAACTTGAATTGGATTAAAACGACTCATTATCTAAGAATGACTTTGTGAAATAAATGCAATTGTCTTATCCTAACTTGTCCCAGGAAGCATAATTGGACACTTTTGATCAAATTTGGATCTTGCTCATTCCCCCTCAATAGTTCTTCTCACGCACACATACCCTCCTCTCCATCTGCTAAAAGATGGTAAATATGAGGATCAGAAGTTGCTTAAAATTAATTACTGCTGCTCTGTCTAACGTGGGGGACCAGCACACACAATAATCCAGCCATTGTTCTCAGGGAGTATGGTGCTGAGAGAGGCTGGGTGGGAGTAAAGGTCAGTCATGCCTTGTTTTAACGACAGCACATTAACTTAACCCACTTCCTCTGGCTTAACACTGGTAATAAACCAGAGGAAACACAGCAGAGAGCAGGAGAAAAGATTGAGCTGTGTTGCAGAAGGGAGGCAGGAACGTTTGGTGGAAGGCATAGAGACGTCAAAATCAGGGACTGATAAAATGAAAGGAGCTAAATTTTGCTTTTGTTTCGGAATCTCTAAGCTGCTAGAAGAAAGAAAAAAAAATCACTTTATATATTTAATAGAGCCTCCACCATCTTACTCCTCAGGACCTATTTAAAAAATAAGAGGTCTTCTGGGCTTATTGTTGCAGAGAAACAGCCTCATTATGCTGAAAGGAAATGGAAAACTGCGAGCGAGCCAAACAGCTCTGAGATTTTAGAGGTCCTGGCACCGCGTTTATCTCACTGTACCTGATTGTTGGGTGATGTAACTGCCTATAAAATGTAAACTTTCCACAAACAAGTTTTCAGGGTTCCAACTCTCACAGAAAACAAAAAGAAACCCAGGACAACAAAAGCGCCGGCCTATTTGTGAGTAATTCATTAGTTAGCTCAACCTGGTGGAGAACAGACTGTCTCCATACGTCCAGCCAAATGCATTCTGGGAGTTTATTTTTATAGCAATGGAGAAAGGAGAGAAACACCAAACGTAACTTAGACAGAAAACCAATAAATAGGTGTTAGTAAGTCTGCTGTTGTTCGGGCTGATTGCTCTGTGGGCGATTTGGCTGAAAAAGCTACAATTTGTTCATGCTAGACACAATTTTAATCAGGTTTTTTTTTCTTGCTTTGTTTAAATTATGAATGACTGAAAATGTTTTCAATCATTCATTCTGTATGCTGTGTGACAGAGTAGAGGGCCAGCCCTAATTATCAGATGACATAATATTAGATTAAAGATGCAATTTTACCTGAAAAAATACAAGAAAAATGTTGCTTTAATGAAAAAGTTTGCTTAATATCTTTTTTTATGGAATTTGAACAAAGTGAAACTAAAACTACCACATTTCAGCAGTTATGGGCTAACTTTTACAAAGTTTTTTTGTTTATTTAAATGCAAAATGTACATATGTTTTAGCACATTTTAGCTTAATTACTGCTCTGAGTGTGTTGTGATTTCAGCAAAAGTTTTGAAGGTTTTTTCAGTCTGCAAGCTAACGATTAATCGATTACCATATTAGTTGACAATTATTTCAATGATCGATTAATCACGATTTGTCCGATTAATCGTTTACGCCCTGATATTTACCAATATTTGTTCTTATCTAAATACATGTGTATATATTTTTTGTATAGTTTTGGCTTAATTCCTACTCTGACAGTTGTTTTTCTAGTTTGTATGATCCAGTTAACGATTAATCAATTACCAAATTAGTTGACAATTATTTCAATCATTGATGAATCATTTTCAACTAAATTAATCATTTATTAAATAAATAAATAATGTATGTAATCAAAGTGTTGTTTGAAGGTGTCATTTTTGCTGATAAATACTGTTTTGGTCACCTTCACGGACCCGGTAACACATGCCTACTGTATCCTTTTATTATTCTAAATATATGTTTAGGCTGCATTCTGTACTGAGTGCAGCCCACCGGTCCCTGAGACTGTCACCACATTACTGGTTCTGCTGGGACACATCACTGGCCACCTTCTTCAGCTGCATGAAGGGGGTGAGGGGTATTAGGGTGGCCAATCCCAGAGCTGCAATAGTAAAAAGGGAGAGGGGCCCACTGTGTGTGTGTGCGTGTGTGTCGGGACTCCCTGTGGTATGAGGGCAGGGCTCTTGTGTCAGATGTCTCCTGATGACTGACAGCAACAGGCCTGAGTCCTACCAGGTACCAATACATTCAGCTATCAGCAGGAAAACAACATTTCTGGAGGTTTTTATGGTCTCACACGAAGGATACACTGCAAAAACACAAAATCTTACCAAGTATTTTTGATCTACTTTTTAATGAAAATGTGTTAGTACACTTGAAATAAGACAAAACTAACTTATAAGTAACTTACAGGAGGAATGCATGAGATTTTTTAAATCCATAATTCCTTAACATTGAAGTAAAACTACTAGTTCCACTGGTAGATTATTACATTTATAACATCGGGAAAATGTTTTGTTAAAATTGAAATAATTTGTCAGTGGACATAGGACTATTTCATAAGGAATTATTTACTGAAAGACTACTTACAAGTTACTTATAAAGTTAGTTTTTTAATTTAAAATCTACCAAGATATTTGTACTAAAACTAGATCAAAGATATTTGGTAAGAGTTTGAGTTTTTGCAGTGTGGATGCTCTTTGAACTTAAGTATTGTGGTCTAATTTTTAGAATGCTTGAAATAAGACACAACTAACTTAGAAGTAACTTTTCAGTAAGATACAGGAGCTTATTTTAAGTCAATATTTCATGGTTGTGGTTCAATCATGTTAGAAATGAAATAATCTGCCAGTGGAACTTGTACTTTTTTCATTAATATTAAGGAATTATTTACTTAAAACAAGCTCCTAAATCTTGTTGAAAAGTTAGTTCTAAGTTAGTTTTGTCTCACTGCAAGTGTAGTAAGATATCTGCACAAGAAACTAGACTAAAATAGTTGGTAAGATTTTGTGTTTTTGCAGTGTAAACTCATTCAGGACCGTCAGAGACATTCTCATACACTGTTAAAATTTTTATGGTGACGGTTTTACAGCTTCCCTTGCCTCTCCTTCACTATAAAGTTTGCAGTCCAGCTGTTGCTTTGGGACTGCAACACAGAACTCTGTGTATCATTTGGCTCTTCTGGAGTAACTGTCACATATTTACGGTTTATAACTTATCATGTGCTAACCACATCTCCGCCTCGTGTGCATCTGTTTCAGCATCTGCAGCCGCTTCCAGAAAACAGCAGGCTGCCCTACTAAGTCGCTCCATCCGCCGTGTCACCGGCTTTTCCGACATATGTTCATCTGTAAACATGGAAAATTGCCGGTGTAATCTGATTTAGAGTTGTTTACTTTTGATTCAGTTGTGCCGTGCAAGCCCGGCTGCCCGGCTGTGAATGAGGCATTGTCTGCAGACAATCTCCAATCTCTGCTGCAAGTCCACTACATGCAGGTACTGCAGCTATCAGACACCCCTTCAGTTAATACCGACACATTGAGCCTGTAGTGAACATGTGCCAGGTAGGGATGAGAGTTATCAATTAATGTGTACATCTAATTGACTAGCGATTAGTTGATGAGCGATCATTTTCTTAAATCCTGACTTTTCTCTTGTATTAAGAGGGCCGACTTTTTTTTCATAGCCTAAATTCTGAATTTAAAAACTGCAAATACACAAAATCTTACCAAGCATTTTTATCTAGTCTCTTGTACATTTAAAATAAGACAAAACTAACTTTTAAGTAACTTTTCACGAAGATACATGAGCTTGTTTTAAGTTAATTAATTCACTAATATTGATGAAAGTATACTAGTTCCACTGGCAGATTATTTGACTTATAAATGACTTACAATGTCTTGTTATAAGTGAAATAATCTGCCAACCAATACTTTTTCATTAATATTAAGGATTTGTTGACTTAAAACAAGCTCCTACATCTTACTGAAAAGTTACTTGTGAGTTTGTTTTCTCTTATTTTAAATCTACAAAAAAAAAGACTAAAAATACTGAGTAATATCTAGTTTTTTAAGTAAAAAAACAAACACATTTTTCATTTTGTTTCAGCTTCATTAAATACTGACTGAATAAACAGTAAAACTGCAGCTTTCTCAAGGTCTTAATTGAGCTGATTAAGTATAACAAATAAGTAACCTTTTAGGTTGTTTTATAGTCAAATAAAAGATGAAAAGAATAAAATATGTCAAACACAAATTCCACATTAACAGACAAATTTTCATAGAGAAGTAGTCTGCTTTTACTCTTTAAAAAATGTTAAAACTTCACTTCATTAAAGGCATTAACTCACAACAGACCTTAAAGTCAACCATGCTCACCGGCGCCATGTTTTTCTCCCCATCATGTTATAAATTTGCCAGTTATCCCCTCGACTTCAGAGCACATCAGTAATTTTTGAATGAGAAGCTGAAGCCGCTATTAAGATGATAACTTAAGGAGATTTATATTGAAAAACAGAACCGAATAAAGTGTATTTTCATCAAGCATTGGACTCCGGACCGTTTCTCTGTCTGCGCTGAACAGTAGCGTACGTCCAGTGAATAGTGCGCATGCGCATTTAGAAGTCTGCGACATTAAGATATGCTGTCAGTTCAGCGTTGCGTAAAGAGACGACAAAAACAAGCCAATAAATTGTTTTAAATGATAACTAGATGAATGTACATACCTTGTCGCGCAGGGTCTAGCTGCAGCTGCCGTGAAAAACATAACACGCCCCGTATAAAACTCGCCTCCCTGCTCCTTGGTGGTGATCTGAGTTAGCCAGCTCCGGAGTTAGCTAGCCGCTAACTCCGGAGCTCTTACAGTTATTAATAATAAAGTGTATGACAATCTGACTTCTACGTCATGATGTTATGTGACTGATTAAATAAAAGCATGTATTAATGACAGTGTATACTTGTCTGACAGATTTAGCCCTCAGTTTGCGCTTCACGAATGATGATCTGGCAAAACAACGGTCGTCATGTTCTGTATCAAACGGCTCCGAGTCAGCGTTACCAGCGGCGCCCCCTGCTGGATGGCGGCCAAATTACAACACCAAGAGAACGTAAGCTTATGTTTAATTAAAAGATTAGAATTCATCTTAATAAAATAAACCATTAGTGGACAATTAATAATAAGTAGATTAAATGTTTCCTTCCGTAGTGCCAGGCATTTGATTTTCCTCTCATCAGGAGGGCAGTTTCAGCTTTAACTCATGCCACAGAGGTTAGTCGCTCTCAAAGCAACAGTTTGACAGTGGCACCATGAAACAGTTGGACTGGAGAGTTCCAGTCTGCTCTGTGTTTCATAGTAAAGCCGCCTGATGTGAAGCAGCATGTCTGCAGCCTCTGCAGGGCTGGACTCTGTTCTTTCACCCGGGAAGCTGATGGATGGTGTTTGTTTAGTTACGCTGCAGTTAAGCTCAGGTCAGGGCCAAGCCAGGGCCCCCTCTCCCTCCCTCTGTCCATGTTGACTTTGGGCTCTGCTTAGAATTTTTATTTTTTGTTTATTTATTTTTTTTAAACTCTTGAACTTTTTCCGTCCCTGGCTGCTCAGGGGGGAGAAAGCACAAGCGAAACTTTCTTCACACTGACAGGAAACCAGTCAGCGAAGCTGCTTAATGACGAGGACGTTTGCAACTTGCTTTTAAAAACATTCAGAACATTTGTGAGTCAGACCCCTTACCTCTCACACAGTCAGTCAGCAACATGGCTTCAAAGATGAGCAGCACAATCTTCATGACGTCCATACTGTCCAAACACAGATTCATAGTCCCTAAACCAGGAAAAAACACATGAGCAGCTCTGAGATTAATAATCTTGGTGAAGGATAGGATTAAAAAAGCACTATTGGCTCTTACACAATGATTACACTGCAAAGAAACAAACTCTTACCGAGTACTTTTGTCTAGACTTTACTGAAAATACCTTAGCACACGTAAAATAAGACAAAACTATTTTAGCATGATAACAGTTTGTTTTAATTTCCTAATGTTGTTTTAAAAAGTATATTTCTTCTTGCACATCATCACACTTATAATCAGACATTTTTTACATGTTATAAGTGAAATTATCTGCCAATGGAACTAGCACTTTTTCATAAATAACTGAGCTCCTATGTATTGCTGAAAAGTTATTTGTAAGTTAGTTTTGTCGTAAGTCAAGTGTAACAACATATTTGCACTAAATAAGGCCAGAAATCCTTGGTAAGATTTTGCGTTTTATCAGTATATTCTATTTATTACAAATAATGACGATTCTACCAGCATGTATAAACATGTTCATGCCCCTAATATGCACTCTTTGATTGTTTTGTGTCTTTAACTGACATCATGATTACAAAACAGCACAAATGAACCAGAATTTCATTTTAAAATACCAATTATAGTACTGTATAAATATTTCAGGTGTATCCTGCAACATTATGGGGTTTTTCATGTATTTACATTTCTGTGGCAATATTACATACCTCGTTAGTGAGTGTAGGAGGTCAGTCTTGCAGCAGAAACTCTTTCAGTTGAACTTCGCGTTGAGTCCATGAATAAAGCTGACAGCGGTGCGCTGTCCGCTAACAGCGCAGCATGGCTGCCTGCGGCGGCTTAATACGGCGCTGTCAGGCGGTAGCTTGGAAAGCAGCGACAAAACACAGTGAACACAGCCCGAAAAAGCGTGAAAGCTGAGAGGAGAACCACCGCCGGTCCGGTCCGTTGTACGGTCCACACTTCTCCTGGACAGACTGACTGTTGTGGAGTTGAGGGAGCGAAGACTTGTTGACTCTCCCACAGTTGCAGCGGCGGGCCAATCACAGCCCGCAGTCTGGCCAATCACAGTCCGTAAAACCGTCCGACCGTACGTCAACGTCGCCGCCATATTGGGAGTGGCAGTTTCGTTGCAACGCATCAAAATTATTAAAAATTTTTAAAGTTTTACATCCATTAATCAACAAAGTTGGGTAGTAACTACCGACATTTACTCAATTACATTTACTTGAGCAGGTCTTTGGGGAAACAATACTTTAAAGAGTAGATTCAACAATGCTGCACGTTTTGTTTTTACTTGAGTAATGTTATGAAGTAACGTTACTTTTACTAGAGTAAAATTTCTGGATACGCTACCCACTGTGAGTACCGTCATTGAATGAACAACCAAACATTCACCACACAATACATAGTTGCAGTTTTTGTTAAAGTTTCATAAGCTTCATTTTGAAAGAACCTCATTTGAAAAAAATATTTGTCTTGCCTAATTTCATTGTTTCATAACTATTTATATAAATTATTTTCATTTGGTCTTCACAAGGCCACTTTTTAAAATGTGAAATGATTGGAATGTTGATCAGTTGCTCAGCATCTGAGGTCTTTTTATGAAATGTTTCTTTTAAAGTAATTTCTTGGATCATTATGTTTACTTGTGTTAAATCTTTGAGAACTCTGCCCACCACAGCTACTTAATCCACACAAATCAAAATAGCTGAAACAAATACGGCTCAATTTTCATAACTAAAAGCTCAATAAAATCCCTAAATGGACTTATTTCATCGCATGTAAATATAATTCATAAAAATTTACTGATCGTAAACAGTAGTATTTTTTTAATTAACAGTTTCCTATCTCTTTTGTTGATTTCTAAGGAGAGTTTGCCTCTAACAATATGGCGGACGCGCTGACGTATCGCATCAACGGACCAACAAAACCAACGAGACGATTCTGTTCATCTCGCTGTTCATCTTTCAATGCTCTTCATATTAAAACCTTTAGCCTTAAGGACGGGTTACACAGAACAGATTTTCATTACAGCACAAAACACAGAGAGGAGAAAATATTTACATCTGATACGCCTCAAAATACTAGAATGCGCTGCCCCCTGCTGGCAGAAGATCAGATTGACCGCCACAACAACCGACCCTTAATTTCCCATCTCCAAGAGTTTAATTTGGAGAAGTCTTTCAAATACTTAATTAATGCAAAAACACTCAGATTTATTCCAAATCTGTCTTATTTTTTCCTAAAATGTTTAAATGTTTTCAAAACTCCTAATATCAGTTTATAATTTATCCATATGTCTCACCTTCAGCGGGATCAAATGAGGAATCAAGACAACACGATCAAACAGAAAAGTTATTTATTTCAATATACATCCCATTTAAAACTATATAACATTATTTATCTGTTGAATATTTTACACAGCTCTTATGGAAACGAATTAAGAGTTTTACAAAATAAGACAAAGCTCTGAAATAATAATAAAAATAACAGAATGTCCCACTCTTCACTACTGCATGATTCCATTTTTTTCTTTACATCATAGTAATTACAGTTCCATGTTATATGCATTCTTTATAAAAGAAAAAATTAGTGTGTTTCTAGATGGAATGAGGGTC
The DNA here is from genome assembly GCA_922788865.1 of Poeciliopsis turneri. Taxonomy (NCBI): domain Eukaryota; kingdom Metazoa; phylum Chordata; class Actinopteri; order Cyprinodontiformes; family Poeciliidae; genus Poeciliopsis; species Poeciliopsis turneri. The sequence goes on from CAKLNU010000948.1 coordinate 1,529,357, forward strand.
ACCGGGTGATTCTGAACATTTAAAGCCTGAGAAGCTGCTTCAGGTCAGAGCAGAACGTACAAATTAAAAACTTCTCCTTAGTGTTAACTAGAGGCTCAAATCAGCATCTTTACTCCGAGAAACATATGATTTTTATTGTTACCAAAACAGAAATGTGTCCAAAATAACAGCAGTGTGTTTAAAATTTCCATACAGGCAAATTCATTTCGATTGCTGCTCTTTTAAGCATCAAAAATGAAGAAAAATGTATCAATGTTTAACAGAAATTGAGGAATATTTCATGTAAATAAGCCAAGGGTGTTCAAAGTGCGGCTCAGGGGCCATTTCCAGTCTTGAGCTACTTTTGTGGGCCGCCAACTGCTGTTAGAGAAAGACACAAATGTATTCTTTAAACTTTTCATTTTTAATCATTTTTTAAGTATTGGTGACTTAATTTAACAAACCCCTTATTAGTATATTTTATACCAGAATTAATTTGTATTTTGCTGTTATTTTGAACACAAATGTTTCTGAAAGAAAAATGTCTGCAACCAAAATATCAGAGGTCTGTCTCATTGTGTGCAGAAGCGTCGCAATCAACAATATTGCACCAATAAAGCGACGAGGAAGTGAAGAAAGATGGGCAGCCCTGTATTCCTGCAAGGCTGCACCTGAGAGTTTGAGCTCCAAAAGGTCAAAGGTTGACCGCAGTGAGGGATGCACTGCAAAAAAACAAAATCCTACTGAGTATTTTTGGTCTATTTACTACTGCAAATATCGGACTGCATGTCAGGGCCAACGTTCTACAATAAATAAAAATGAAAAGAAGAAGTGCAGTACATTTCCAAGACAAATTCAGAAATTCTGAGACTAATCTCCAAAATTTCTGACTTTTTAAAGCCAATTTCAGCTTTTCAAACTCAGAAATTTCAGTTTTTCAAAGAAAATGTTTCAAAATAAAATTTCTGAGTTTTTTTGTAGAAAATTTCTGAGATTAATCTCAGAATTTCATTTAATTTTCTAGATCATTTTCAACTTTTTTTCTCAGAAATTTCAGTTTTTCATAGAAAAAAAATGATTTTTTTTCTATGAAATTTTCTTAGATGAAAATTTTATCCTTTTCATTCAAGAAAATTACTAGTTTTTTCTAAAAGATGACTCAAATTAATCTCAAAATGTTTAAGTATGTTTATTTTTTAATTTTCAACTTTTCAACAAAGAAATTTGCAAGTTCTTTTTTCTAAAATAATTCTGAAATTAACCTCAAAGTTTCTACTTGTTTCTTGGAAATGTACTCCTCAGTTTTTCTGTCCGTCTTCAAGGCCGTAATCGTAAATATCTTAGTGCATGTAAAATAAGACATCAATGTTTTGCTGAAAATAAATAGCTTTTCAGCAAAACATAAGAGTTTGTTTTTCTTTCTCATAATGAAAAAGTTCTAGCAGATTATTTAATCTGGTAGATTATTTAAATCATAACAAAACATTTCCCCATGTTTTAAGTGAAACAACCTGCCACTGGATCTATCAATTTTCATCAATATTAAGGAATTATTGAGTTAAAACAAGCTCTTATATTTTGCTGAAAAGTTACTTTTAAGTTACTTTTGTCTCACTTCAAATGTACTAAAATGTTTGAACTAGAAATTAGTCCAAAATACTTGGTAAGACTTTATGTTTTTTCTCAGTGCAGGAAAACTCGATGCGAAGTTTCGATCCAGACCTCGTCTCCCAAAAACAGTTAGACATTCATCACGTTAGAAAAAACTAAACTCTCACAAAGTTCATATCAAAAGATACCTGTGTTTCAGTTTCAGCCTGCTGAGTTTGTTCAGTGGCTCCTTGCTTGCAGACAGAATCATTATTTACATGGTGGTTTGACTTACATTCGTCTGATCTGAACCGTAAGGCTGGGCGATAAATCGATTTGATCGATAAATCGGAGTTTTGGCTTTGGAAGATTTATTTTTTGGGAAATCTGGATATTTTTTTTTACCGATGCGTTTCTGGGATTCTTTAGCTCAGAATGTGAGCGCGGCCATCTTGACTGACAAGCTTCTATTTATTTGGATTTTGAATTCAGTTTAATTAGGGCCAGGCTACAATTTCATTTAAAATTAAGATCATAATATTACTAGAATAAAGTTGTACAACAATAAAGTTGAAGTGTTACCAGAATAAAGATGTAATTTTAGAAGGATGAAGTTGCAATTTAATGGCAGGAAAAGGATCAAAAATTTAAATGTTGAGCGTCTTGTGAATTTATACTTTAGTATCGGTTTTAAATATGAAAATAATTAATTTTTTTAACACGTCAGCATTAAATATTGTCAGTAGCAGGACTTTGAAATTAATGTTTCTATTTAGAACAACATGTCAGAGCCTCCTAAATAGAATATTTTCTCATTAAAATCTATTTTCCTGTAATTTTAAGATGTTCTTTTGGTAAAATTGTTTCATTATTCTGCAAACATTATATTATTCTCATAATTAGAAAACATTTTGTAGCCTGGCTCTGGTACTCTGTCGTACAGCCTATCAAATTGAAATAAAAATATTAGTTTATTTTTTAGAAAATAAAAAAATTGGAAACCAGATCTGAGGTAAAATTTTTAAGCCGTATCGCCCAGCTTTACTGATCTGAGTTCTGTTGGATCGCCAGCACCGGGACAAAGATGGGAAGCTCACAGAAGCAAACAGGAAGCTTCATTATTCACACCTGCAGAAGGGAAAAGTGTTGTGATTCTGTGAAGCAGACTGCAGAGCGACTGGACGTTCGGTTCTGCTGACGCCTCGGCGTTCCTACAATCAGACCCGAGGTTCTGGGCTGGACTCTCCGCTCCCAGCGGCTGAGGTCAGCAACTACAGTCATGACCTTTAAGGTTTCTCTGGAGCACTGTGGAGTGAATCTGTCCGTTGCATATTATGCTCTTGGAGCAGACGGTGTGCTTTTCGGTTCTGACCTGGGATCAGATGGCGGGCTTGTCGCTGTAGAAAGGCGTGACATGAAACATGTAGCAGTGGGTGCAGACCCGGACGGGCTTCACCTGGCCGTACCGCGGCAGTGGAGCCGAGTGGGACGAGCAGCGGGAGCAGAAGATCTGAGGAGAGAAAGAGCAAAATGTTAAGCCGGTGTTTTTCACAGTGGTGGCCACAGGAGGGCGCCAGAAAGCCAAAGGGAAGGTGAGAAAAAAAATTTATCTAATGCACATTTTACTGTTTTTTATTACCAGAAAGTTAATCTATATTTAAATCATTACATTAAAACAAAAAAATCTATCTGTTTTTAATCTGATTTTAGTATCTGGAAAATTAGCCGTTTCAGAAACCTCCAGAATTCGTTACCTAGCAACCCCAGCCAAGCCCAGCCCCGTTACCTAGCAACCCAAGCTGAGCTCCAGAATGTTTGGTCTCCTGGTTTCACCACTAGACAATACTGTATAGTGAAATATAAATAATTACAAGATAGTAAAATTAGGCAAAAGAAACATTTTTCAAAATCTTTTCAACGTAAAGCTTTTTTCCAATGGCTGCTGGAAAAAACAAGCATTTTGTTGTCGACTTGTCATCCAGAAAACACCTGCTGCATTCTTCTTGGTTGTGCAGGAGGCTCTACTTGTGATTTTCAAAGATGTATGGTTGTGTAATTGCTCATTTGATTGCAGCCATTTTCATGTGTCAGTTGAGTTGGGGGCGTGGCCTGAAGCAGCTTACTTGTATTTAAAGACCTAAAAAAGCAGCTCATTCTGAAAATAAACTGCCTGGCCAAAATAAAAGTCGCCACCAAAAAATGGTCACACTCTCTAATATTTTGTTGGACCGGCTTTAGCTTTGATTACAGCCCGCATTCGCTGTGGCATTGTTTCAATAAGCTTCTGCAGTGTCACAAGATTTATTTCCATCCAGTGTTGCATTAATTTTTCACCAAGATCTTGTATTGATGATGGGAGAGTCTGACCACTGCGCAAAGCCTTCTCCAGCACATCCCATATATTCTCACTGGGGTTAAGGTCTGGACTCTATGGTGGCCAATCCATGTGTGAAAAAGATGAACCACTCTTTCCATCTTGGAATACCGATCCATTTGGGAAGAAACCCCCTTTGGGAAAAATATTGATGGAATAACCTGGTCATTCAGTATATTCAGGTAGTCAGCTGACACATTCTTTGGGAAAACACAATGTTGCTGAAGTTAGACCTGACCAACTGCAGCAACCCCAGATCATAATACTGCCCCCACAGGCTTGTACAGTAGGCACTAGGCATGATGGGTGCATCACGTCACCTGCCTCTCTTCTTACCCTGATGCGCCCTCACTCTGGAACAGGTAAATCTGGACTCATCAGACCACATGACCCTCTTCCATTCCTCCAGAGTCCAATCTTTATGCTCCCTAGCAAACTGAACATGGCAATGATTTGACCCTTCTTGAACAGACTAACGTCTTTTCCACGACCACAGGATGTGTCTTTTGCCATGGCTGTTTGAGAAATGAAGAGTTACTCATTGCATCAGCTGGGGTTAAATAACTTGTAGCCAGCTGAAAGATAATCGCCTATGCAGTTGTTATCCAATAGGAGGCTGGTACCTATTTGCTTAGTTAAATCCAGGTGGCGACTTTTATTTTGGCCAGGCAGTGTAGGTCAAGTCTCTCATTATGTAAGAATAGTTTTGTGCAAAAAAAATTAATAAATATGTTTGTATATACCATAGATCTATACTAACCTTTTCAAGGAATTTTCACTTATATTTCAAAAATATAAGTGAAAACAACTTTTTTGTGCAAACCCCCCCAACTAAAATCAGAATGCACAAGGCAGCATTTATGCTAAACAAATGTAATAGTTACTGAATAGTGAATAAAAGTGAGAAAAAAAATTTTAAGAGTCAATATTTCTTCATATATTTTGGGTTGGAAAGGAACACCCTGGTATTTGGGTCACTGTTTGGGAACACTAAGCTACACGTTAGCTAGGGAGCTAACAGGAAGTCCTAACCTTCCCACAGCTCCTGCAGTGATGCTTCCTGCGAATGACGGTGAAGGGAGCCTTGCAGGCGATGCAGGAGTTGCAGGCGTCGTCGGGGACCCAGTCTGGAGGATCTGGAGGGGAAAGGAAGAGAAAACGTGCAGCAGAAAGGCCACCAGCTGAGAGGAAGACGAAGAGGAGCGCGCTGACGGTGACGCTTATAGTTTGTGGATCCGCTGACCTTCGAACTGTCCCTCCCGGGCTTTGGCTGCCAGTTCTGATGAAGAAATAGTTTCCTGACAGAGAGCACAATCCTCCAGCACCGCACTGCGCAGGACGGGGCCTACTGGGCATCACAGGGGACACATTTTAAACGGTTGCACTTAGTTCATGATTGAGAAGGCCTACACTGCAAAAACACTAAATCTTACTCAGTATTTTTGGTCCAGTTTCAGTGCAAATAGCACAAAATAACTTAGAAGTATCTTTTCAGCAAGATATCTGAGCTTGTTTTAAGTTAACTATTCTAGTTACACTGGAAGATTATTTCACTTATAACAAGACCAAGCTCCTATATATGGCTAAAAATTTACTTGTAAGTTTGTTTTGTTTTTTAAGTGTACAAAGATATTTGCACCAGAAGCTAGACCAATGTACTCCTTTGGGAAAAAAGATAAAAACAATGAATCCAAAAATAACCAAAACAATCTCTAAAAGTTGTTCTCACAAAGTTTTCTGGCATTTAGCAAATAGAAATAATTTTAGTGATTCTAACCAACCTAAAATAAGAAATGTTTGGTCTGATTTAACTTCAGACGGCGAGAAAAAATATCTATTTTCATTAGGTGTATGAAAATATCTGGTTTCAACTGCAAATAACATTTTCCAAATTTAGATTTAATCAAAGCTTAGGTGCAACTCTATTACAAAATTGTGACGTTTGAATATCAAGCACTTTTCCAAAGTTTCCTTTTCCCCATCTTTAATAGACAAACACATTTTCCTCCATACCATTGAATGTAAAATATTAAATCCATTCCTCACCCTTTTTTTGCTTATCGTTGTCTCCTTGCTCGCACTTCGTCGCCATTACTTCAAAGAGAGTCTTCAGGATGCTTCGCAGGTCGCTGGCGTAGTTGGTCTGCAGCTGATCGGCAACGCCTGCATCACAGAAACATTGATGCATCACGTACGACCCGGAGGCGCATGCCGCTGCAGCTCAGAGGGAGAAACTTCACCTGATATGCAAACGAAGAGACGGTGGATGAGGTCACTGCTGCTGTGGAACCGGGAGCGGATCTTGCTCCTCGTTGCCACCCTGGCGTCCTGCAGGGCCAGCCTGATCTCCTGCTGGTCCAGGTCCTCCGAAGTCCCTGAGCTCAGAGTCAGGCTGCTGACGGGGCTGAACAAGAAATACAAAATTAACTTTTTTAATCTGGAGAATGATCCGATTCTGCATAAACGTTGCTGTTATTGCGTCCAAAACCCCAAAGATACTGAACTCTGACATTTATAGCGACTGAAACTGATTTGGGCTGAAACGATTAATCAAAGAATTATGATTAATCAGATTAATGGTGATTAATCAATTATTGAAATAATCTTCAACTAATTTAGTAATTGGTTAATCACTAACTGGAGTATTCACAGTTTTTAAAAAAATGCAATTTGCTAACAGAAAAACGCATTCAGGGCAGTAATTAAAACAAAGAAATGTAAAAATATTCATATTTATTTAATATTAAAATATTTCAAAAACATTTAAAATAAAAAAAACTGTCTGTAAATATGTTCTACCCACAACTCCTTAAGTGGCAAAGTTCAACTTTCACTCAGTTCAAATTCTGTAAATAAATGTTAAAAATCCTATTTAAAGAGGAACTTTTGTTAATAATTTATGAATCAGTTCAAGCAACAATGATTCAATCAATCTACAAATAATTGAGCATGCTCTAAACGAATGCTGTGTTGTTGCATTTTGGTAATAACACGTTTATTTTCTTATTTAAAATGGCATTAAAAAATCTGCAGATTGTGGCGGTTTATGAACCGACTAATTGTCAGCATAATCACTAACTAAAGTGATCGATAGTAGCATTAAATCTGAGCAGCAGGTACATTGATTTAGCGGGGACAGGAAGTCATTACCTTGGAGTGTAAGCACTGCTCGACAGACTACATGTGGTGACTGACACACTGTCGCAGTCACTACCTGACACAGAGCTGAGGGGCGACTTCTGAAAACTAAAAACAACCAAAAAAACAAAGAAATAAAGAAGGATATGACTGCACTGCAAAAACACAAAATCTTGTCAAGTTTTTTTGGTCTAGGTTCTAGAGCAAAAATCTTCGTTTACTTGAAAAAATTAACTGCAAGTAACTTTTCAGCAAGACCTAGAAGCTTATTTTAAATCAACAATTCCTTAAGATTAATTTTTAAAAACGTTCTTCCACTAGCAGATTATTTGCCAAATAAAGTAGGGCTGGACAAAAAAGTAATAACTAACAAGCTCACTGTTTGGTTACCTAGCAACAACCTGTTAAGTAACGTACGCAGCAGCAGTTTCAGGTTTGCCCACTATGCCTCACAACTGCTTAAAAACAAAATGGAACAGCTTGAAGTGAAAACTGTGGATAAAACTGAAAAGTTTAGCCGTAGTTTTGATATTTGAAACAAAAAGACTAAGATTGATATGGACTGATGTGAAACCCTTATGTTAAGTTTTCCAGCCACTTCGTCCAGGCCTCCTGATATCACTCTGGATCTACAGCAGCCTGGACAACCGATGTCCAGTAGTATCCGATGTATATCCGATGCGTTCCTTGGACACGCATCTGAACGCATCGGTGAAGTACAACAAAAATACAGATTTTCAAAAAATTACATTTTCAAAGCCAAAAGTTTGATTAATTGCTGAAGCTAAACAAAAAATACTTGGTCAAATTTTGTGTTTTGCAGTGAAAGAAGTTGAATTATCCAACTGAAACAAACCTGGAGCATCTCCTAATGTCCTCCTTGGGCTCCTTATTGTCCATCCTGTCGTTGTCCGGGTTGTTCTCTCGCTGCCGGGCTTCGCCGCCTTGCTGCCTCCTGAACGGCTGGCTGAACGTCGACGCTCCCTGGCCTCCTCTGGAGCCCCGTCCTGGAGCCACCAGGCACTTGTCACAGAGCAGCGAATCTGAGCCCTCTGCCGGCGGATCCCCAGGGCGGCGGGCGGTCGGGGGAGTCTGCTGGGCGAGCTCGCCCTTAGCGAACCGCTGGTGGGCGCGCGGTGGCAGCTGGCAGGCGGCGGACTGGATGACGGCGCTGGACGCTGGCCTCTTGCAGTGTTTGTCCAGACCCAAAGCCAGGCCCAGTTCCAAGCCGGCGGTATCCGAGGCGACGCCGCCATCTTCGTGAGCGTCCTCACAGCTCCCGCAGCACACGCAGGAGTTCAGCAGACAGTGGGTGGCCACTAGGGGGCCGCAGGGCTCGATCTCGGACGCAGCCGGTCGGGGCAGCAGCAGCTTGTCCACGGCCAGCTCCGTCAGGCTGGGTGAGCGCGGGTTGAAGATGACGGTGGCCGACAGCTTCATCCCGCCCATGCGGTGGGCGATGACCTCCGCCGTTTCCGACGCAGTGCCCTCTAACCCCCTGTCCCAGCCGTTGCTGTAAGGCAGCGGCTCGTTGCCGGGGGCTTGGGAGCAGAGGGTGCGCTTTGCCGCGGGACAGGGCTGCTCCGACGTTGTCGCAGAGCTCCATCCGTTGATACCAGAACCGGGTCCGGGTTTCTGCTGCAGCGGAGGCGTCGATCCTTTAGGCAGGGCTGGACAATAAATCAATGATCAATGTTATCACATAACACAACTGATAGAATATTCACTGAACTCTGAGCTAGAACCGCACAGCATTCTGGGAGATGTAGGCAGAGGAAAGACTTAATCTACTCAACCTCTTCAGGTTAGCTAAGCAAAGTTAGTGGAATCAACTCACCCAGTCTTTGTTACCTAGCAACAACCTGCTGGGTAAGAAGCAGTTTCAAGTTCCGCTCAACTTTGGTTACCTAGCAACAACCTGCTGGGTAACTGCCACAGCAGCAGTTTAAGGTTTTGCTTTATTACGGCTTAAAAATAAAAAATAAAGGCGCGGAGTGAAAACTCAATAAGACCACCACCAATCTGGTTGAATTTCAGATATTTAAAACCAAAAAATATAAATTAATTATTGATTGATATTAAATTTTTTGTTATTTCAGGATGTTCTTCTGGTAAAATTGCATCTTATTTCTGCTCAAATTAAGGCAGTATTTTTGTAATTAACACAAATTCTAAAACTCAGTCGTTCAACTCACAGAAGGTCTGAAAATATTTTCTAGAGAAAAAACTTTATTGGAATTGATTCTGGTGGGTTTAATTTTCCAGCCGTACCTTTAGGAGACACGATGCAGCTGCCGTCTCCTGCTGCGTCGACATCCTCCATGAAGAAAACCCGATCCTCCTCCTCCACGTAGACGCCGGTTCTGATTCGGTTCGCCGCCATCCTGCATGGCGACGCCTGCGTGCTGGAGGCCCCGCTGGAGCCCGGGGGCTCCCCCCTGCTGGGCTGGCGGGCCGGGGACTGGCCCTGGCTGGGTGGGGACAGCAGCGTGGACATTTCGTCCCCCACCCTGTACACCATCATGTTGAGCTGCTCCAGCTCCTCCTCGTCGTACTGCATGGAACAGGCCAGCTCCGCCTCCTCCGCCTCCTCGCACAGCAGGCCCTGCTCCGGCTCCTCCTCGCCGCTTTGGGTTTCCACCTCCTCCCAGCCGCTCTCCACCTCCGCCATCTCCTCATCCTGGTCGGGGGAGATGAACACGGGGAGCGGGTCCTCTTCCCCGCCGCCCTGCCCGTTGGGGGTGTCGTTGGCGAGGCTGTGGGAAGACGGGTTCTCCTGGACCGGAACTGCGATGCCGTTTGAGGCCAACTCCCCATCCTGGGAGATGCACAGGTTCTTCTCCAGAGTCAGCAGCTCCTCCTCAGTCAAAGTCTGCAGGAGATCTCTGCAGGAGGAACCACAACAAACTGAGGCGGCGTTCACACTGCAGGCTGAAGTGACCCAAATACGATTATTGTTCTTAACAACAATCGTTAATGATTCTGATGTTTTTATGACAATCTGAACAAAACAGATTGGATTTTTCCGAATGCGACCCAGGTCATTTGGATGCTTATTACCGATTACCGATCTTTACAAATCCTGATCTGCCAATTCTGATTGGGGCAGATACCAATTCTTTTGTTGCCAAATAAAGGAAGAAAGTCGCTGAATTGGCAAAAGTGGGGTGACTCTTGCTAACTTCACACATGCAGACATGAGCTGGTGGGCCAGTCTGTCCGCCAAACCTCTCTAATGGGAGAGCAGAAGAGGACAGTGGGTGATTTTTACATTTTTAGACAATAATCAGCTTCACATGCGTCAGCCGATCTCAGATCTCCCAAAATTAAGGAAATGGCACAAATAAATCTGTGCACTCCTAATGCTTATGCTAGCCAGCACAGCCGCTAAAGATTTTGATTTTTTCACAAATTATCTGCCTCTCAACATTCTGTCACCACTCGGAGACAGTTTGATTAAATATGGGGAAAACATATTTTTGTACTGCAGCTTTAAATGTTCCAAGTATGTGACAAAACAACTTCTGTCATTGTATCTATTCCTCCTGCTCGCCACATTTACCGCAGAAATCTTTCAGCTGACACCTACTTTTCAAACACACACGCAAAACCGCGTCTATAAGTCTGGCTACGGTTTAGTAAATCACATGGCACTTTTATCTTCCTCCCCGTACTTTGTACTTTCTAATGATCAACATATGTTTTGCATATCCACGCTAACATATTGATAATAACTACAAATAATCTTTATTCTGCTATACAATCCTGATGTTTGTAGAACAGGGTTTGCGCCCATCAACACTGCAAAAACACAAAATCTTTATCAAGTATTTTTGTCCAGTTATCTTAATTCACCTGAAATCAGAAAGATAAACTTACAAGTAATTTTTCAGCAAGAAATAGGAGCTTGTTTAGGTTAATAATTTCTTAATATTGATGAAAAAGAATTGATTCAACTGGCAGATTATTTCACTTATAACATGAGAAAAATGTCTTGTTATAAGTGAAACAATCAGCCAGTGAAACAAGTTATTTTTCTTCAATATTAAGTAGTTATTTACTTAAAACAAGCTTATATTTCTTGCTGAAAGTTATCTTTCTCTTGTTTCAAGTGTACTCAGATTTCATGGATTTACCTGATTTTCTTCAATAAAGTGCGAAAAGGCCTGAAGAGCTCCGACATGTCCTCAGATTTCCGGTCGAGGTTAAGTGGTCCCTCAGGATAAACGACCAGCCCACTGAAAGCGTGAGCAGCGTTCTGTGAGACGAAGGTGGGAGGAGAGGAAAACATCGACGGGAAAACGGAAACGCTTACCAAACAATGGCCAGTCTGGGAATGGTAAACATCAGCGCAGGTTCGTAGTCGTCGATCATGTCCTGGGTGAGGTAGCCCAGCCGGAGCGCCCTGAAGGGGACGGAAACACAATCAGATTCTGACCGAATCAAGAGATTATTAGAGGATGTTTTTTTTTCTGCTGCAAACTCACCGTTCAACAGTTTCACAGAAGAGGACAATCACCTCCTGCTGCACGTCGTATTCTTTGGGACTTTTCACAGGCACCATGGCTGACACGTAGCTGAAACAGAAGAAGAAGCATTAGGCTAAAAATGTTCAAAACTTGGCAAAAATGTTTCTTTAGTTCTGATGGAAACATTTAAAGTAGTAAAGGGTGATACACAGTTGATGTTTTCTCAATATCCCACTAATGTGGAACAAAGTACAATTTGATTAATTATGGTGTTTCCATTCAATAAGAAACACAATTAAAAATCAGGCAGCTCCATCAGCTTCCTACCACTTCCTGTGTTCTTCTTCATCGTTTTTGCCAGTAGTAGTGTGACGCAAAATAAAAAGTTTACCCACTGCAGTCCTAATGGGTAAACTTGGAACTGCAATGGGTAAAACCACAGTCACCAATGGTTTTCCAGCCATAATTTCAATATGGCTGAAAAACCACCTTACGCACTTTAATGAAAAACAAGGTTTTTTTTCGCAATTGCCGTGTTTCCTTTAACCAAATATATTTCAGGATTTCAAATTTGCACAATTACATTTGCTAGGTTACCAAAGAATGAGTGAGTCAGTTGATTCCACCAACCTGGCTTAGCTAGCTGAGAAGCTAAAGGCTTTCCTCTACCTACATTTCCCTGAATGCTGTGGGATTCTGGATGAAATTATTGAATATTCTACCAGATGTATTATCTACTGATATTGACCATGTGTCTACTGCGATACATAATTGATTTATTGTCCAACCCTTAATACAAACTGCACTTCTTTATGTGACTGACTGGCGTCCAAAAAAAACACATGACAAATTGGAATGTTTTTCAAGAGCAGTGTTTGTATTTGTGGGGCTGTGATTTATGTGTCAGTCATACAGTTACCTAAAAATAGAATATATTCACTTTAATTGTTATCATAATAGTTCTGTGATAAAACTAGGTAAATATCGCCCATTGCTGATGGATTATGTCAGTAAATAGTCATAATGTTACGCCTAATTTAGGTCCAATAATGCGATATTTATGATCTCTCGTTCACCTGAGCTCAAACTCAGCGAAAAGGCTGTCGAAATGTCGTAAAGCGTCCTTCATGCGGTCTGTGTAGAAGTTGAGGTCTCGCAGGGCCTGGTCTCTGGTGATGCTGCGCACCTCCTCCAGGCTGCGCGTCAGGTCTTTCGCCAGGGGTCTCATGGCGATGCTTTCTATCTCCCTGTTCATGATGATGGAGCCTGCAGCCAGACACTGGACAGGAACCAGTTTACAGCCGTGGTGAATTTCAGCTCCACCACTGGATTTCTGCAGGTTGTTTTCGTCCCGACTGAAGCAAGAGGGAATTGCCTACCTCCGCTCCGAACCACAGCTGTCCCGCCAAGTTGTCATGGCGAATCTCCTCGGGGAACTTGACGCAGAAGTCTCTGTTGGCGCGGTCGTTGGGGATACATTCATCCATGATCTGGCTGATGATGTTCAACACATTGTCCTGCAGAAAAGCAAAGAAACACATTTTGAAGAGTGTTTCTTGATTGAAACTAGGTCTATTAGATCAATTAAAAGTGTATTGATATTAAAGAATATATTCTTAAATTATGTCTAGAAGTAAGACATTATAAAATAAATACCTTCACTGATTACTTGAAATTAATTTGACTGAAGGTAAATAAATATTTATCTCCAATTTATGCAGAACCTGGTTGTTTTTTTTAAATGAGTGATGATAATTTGATGCATTTTGTAGCTTAAACTAGCTTCATAAGATCCTTTGCAGATTGTGACTATGATTCAGCTGTTTATTTTGGAAACACATCTCATTGAAAGGTTACAAAAAGAGCTTATAAGAATCAGCGTTCTCCATTTGCGCTGTAGTTGAAACCAGAAAAATACGGAATAAAAAGCTCCTTTCTGAACTTAATATTTGTAATATTTCACCAACTGCAGCTTGGCTGGAATTCATGAACTGCTGATTTAATCTGGCTGCTCACTAATCAAATAAAACATTAAACTGACTGACGCTGCACAAGGCGACAGCTCAGCAGAGTGAAGGAAACCGAACAGTCGGGGATCAGGTGATGACCTTATTAAGCGTTTTCCCCCTGAGCCCTGCTGCTGCTGCTGGTAGGAGGCACAACAAGCCACGAGGAAAACCTCCCTCACAGCACAAGCAGGTCAATAGTTTACCATGATTCAAATCTGAAAACTCCTCCACATGATGCTGAAATTCAGTTCGGATCTCATTGTCTAAACATAGTATAAAATCTGTGTCTATGAAATCATTAGCTATCAAAAGCTTTTTTCTTCTGCAGCCACTGACGCAGAGTCCGAGATGAGAGACGACCGACGCTCGCAGACGGATCCAACTCATCTCATCAGTGGAAGTGCTTCATACAGGAATTCAGCCAATCGGCTTTCAGTAAATCACTCATATCACCCAGCCTGCATCCTGGGATGAATAAGAAGCGCACCGACTGTTCTCATTGCTGGAACCAAGCTCTCAGCAGGTGATTATGTGAATGAAAAAATATGGCTCCGAATGAAACAAGCTGGGGGTCAATTTATCTCCACGCCAGCTTTGCTCCACTTAAAGCCTATTTTTATGCCTCGCGCTGGAAGCCAGAGGAAGTTTGGACTCCATTGGTGGTTTGCACTGACCTGGCAGGACCGGAACTGGTTGACCAGCAGCGTGCATCTCTGAGGGTCCTTCCTGCCGTCCAGGCTGTCCAGCTCAGTGGCCACCTGGTTGAGCTCTTCGTCGGCGTAGTAGAACTGGGCCAGAAGCTGCGGGTCCGTCCTCTGTTCAGAGGGAAACACGAGCAGAACAACCGTTTACAACACAACCCTACTAAATTCTGGTTTCAAACTCATAAATCAGACAAATCCTTTCCTGTTTTTAAGGTAACCTATTATGCTTTTGCTTCATTTAACAGGTTAGAATTGCTCTATAGACTCGACAAAACCTGTTCATCACATTTTTTGCACAAAATAATTTGTAGATGGTGAGATTTCAGTCTGCTCAGTTCTGCCTATTTTGAGCTCGTTTCACAATGATCTGTTTTAGGGCCTCTTGTCACAATAAATCCAAATAATTTGCTGATGGCCACACCACCAAGTTAACGTTTACACTCACACATCTTTGAAAAGCAGAAGCAGAGCCTCCTGCACAACCAACAAGAATCCAGGAAATGATTTCTGGATGGTAAGTCAACAAGAAAATACTTTTTTTTTTTTCTAGCAGCCATTGTACAGCGCATAAAATACCAGCTGAGCAAATGTGCAGGAGCTCTGCTGAGGTTGCTAGGTAACGGGACTGTGCTCGGCTGTAGTTGCTTGGTAACGGAATGTGACTAAACATTTGGAAGGTTTTTGAAACCCCTTGTTTTCTAGACACCAAAAAGAAGCTTAGAGGTTTTTTTAAGCATTTGAGCTGATTTTAGAAGCAGTTGAGATCCAAATGAAAGCATAAAAACTTTCAAAATGTGAATTTTGCATAATAGGTGTCATCTCATGAATTTAAGAATAAATAAAAAGAACAGGTAAAGAAAAGTTGGACAAGCAGTCAGCCTTTAAACATGCAGGTACTGCAGTTTAATATAAAGAGTGGTTGATTTGTGGAGACCTACATATAATCAGGTAAGTGGGCCACTGGATAGGGCATAACAACGGGCTGCTGGGGAACTCTGCAGATTTATGAGCAAGAGATTCTTTTCCAACAAGTATGCAAGAGGATTTAGGAGGAAAAATTACATCACTCCTAACAAGAGGAGTTAATTAGAGTTAATACACTATGAACACCTCCCAGAAGAGTTTGGATGTCTGGTCCTAAGAGAGGATTTGTGTCTTTATCTCCGTCACGTCGCACCTCAGCTGAATGAACGATGTTCATGTGAAACTTAAGGAGCTTTTCGAGTTTATTTTTCAGAATAGAACCACATAAAGTACATTTTGCATACCAAACTGGATTCTGTTACGACTGCTTCTTCTCTGTGGCGGTTTGGCGCTGCCATCTTTAATTCTGTATCAACGGTTTAAAATGACGGGCGGCGCCCTCTATTGGATGGCGGCCAAACTACAACATTAAAAGAAGATCTTGATGTTGTAAAAGACAACATCAAAATACCTTTTAATGTCAACATGAAAACACCAATTTAATTTAGATTGAATTTATTTCAACTGGAACTAATTTCGATCCAATAAACCATTAATCGATCCAACCATCTCTACTTAAAACTGAAAATACCTCAAGGCGACCTTGAAAGAGTCTGATGTCTCTTAAAAATGGGGAAAAGATGCCAAAAGGTGAACAACATCTTAGTAATGACCTGGGACCTTTAGAGGACAGCCTGACTGTGCTGCACGCTCAACACTGGAGTGCTGCACCAGTAAACTGGCTCATTTCACTCACAATCATTACTCTTTCGGCGGTTTTCCTCGAGCATGCTGGTGTTTTCCTGAAACCTCTCGAGTCTTTTTCCCTGAAGTTTGCAGTGTTTCCTGTAGCGTGACACCCCTACACTGACGCTTGCTTTTCTCAGTGAATATGATATACGCTGCACTTCCCACCCTTCCTCTCATCAATAATGAAACAAACAGAAAGGAGAAAACATGGAGATTCGACCAACAGCTGCCACATTGTGAGGAGGAAACAATAATGATCACGCAACCTTCAAAAAGGATGTTACTTAAAGATGACATACCGAATCTTGTATTTCTTTTCCCTATTTAATTGATTGCACACTGAATTGAAAAATAATTAGCACGTCTAAAGGCGACTCACACAGGCAGATCAGAGATGTTACAGAACCCAATTTCTTTTCCTGTTCAAAGACCCTCAGTGGGTTTCATTCCAGGCACGGCTTGTTGTAAAAAAAGAAAAGAAGCTCAGCTTATTTCCCAGCTCAGCACTCAAACTGGCATCGTTTTACCAGCAAACCTCAATCACAGAGCAAATCATTAAAACAACATTATGTTCTGTTCATGGGTGAATGTTGGGAGTCGTGGTTAGAAAGATACAATGGAAGCAGAGAAGGTGTGTGACAGTGAATCAGTAGTTGCTTTTCCATTGACCAGATAATTGTGAAGTTTGTCCTAGAAATCAGTTTCTTTGAGGGACCAAATTTGCAACATTGGTTATATTTTCAGCTGGTGTTGTTCGCGTTCACTGCGCTGACAAATGAACCAAACCGTTTGAGGAACCTGTTCCCCTTCTCGCCTGTGGTGGCGCTGCACCAACAAGTACTGAAATAACAACAAGAAAATCTCTAAAAAGACATGACAGTAACTTCATTTTTCACAAAATATCAGCAAAAATGGAGTGGTGTCAGATTTTAGAGGTTGGAGGATGGTAAAAGACCATGAGCCATTTCTCCCGCTAACACAAGACTGTGAGGTTTGTTTACCCAGAATGCCCTGGGCTATATCAATACCGCTTTTGAAGCAGTCTGAGGTCCTCCTGCATCCACATTCAAACAGTGCCAAAGTTCACTTTGATCGAACCGAGACAGAGTTTTGTAGGCGGACCAGACTTTGCTTTTTTGGTTCAATTAGGCATTCACACTTCCCCAAACAAACCAGATTCATGTGGACGAAACAAGACTGGTGTGAATGAACCAGTTGGCTGCGTCCACCACTGGTGGAAACCATCTTGAACATTTACAATAAATCCCTTGTGTTTTTGTGATTGAATGAATGGGAATGGCTAATGGGAGAAACCAAACTAACCACTTCATGAGGTCTTTACATTTACATCTAAACCCAACCTCTGAGCACCATTAAACTCAGTGACATCAATTTAAGAAGAGGCTGATTTGACTGGACATCTCTACAACAATGTAGTGAGTGTGTGGTACAGAATAAATGCCATGATGACTAAACAGGAAAGAGGAGTGGGAGACAGTGAAGAACCTTCCTTCCAGCCCAGAAACAGCCCACAGACTGATGGCATGTTGGAAGCATAAAGGCGGACGCTGAACAACGAAGAGGAGTTAGAGACAGTCGTTATCCTGTCGTCTCCTCCTGCTGTACTCTTCGCGCAAGAGGAAACATTCCTGCAGCATTGAATCATGGTGGGGGAGTCAAAGACGGGCAATGTTCTTGGAGAAAGATCTGCTTTAAAGCTGCATGTTTAATCGACGTTGGATGTTTGTCCGCCGTGGATTTGAAAGGAAATATGTTTTTCACCCCCACATCTACGGCCCATGTGATCGACCTGCAGCCTGTTGCACCAGCTGTTCAAACTTGGCCTAGTTTAAGCCGGAGCGAAGAAGAAACAGACAAACGCTGAGGTGGAGCTCCCTCATCGCTACAGGAGTATCTGCACCAAATAAATGATAAAACGGCCTTTTAAATCCAAGGCCAGTCTCGACATCAAGCCGATAATAAAAAACGACTTATCTAAAAGTAGAGCATTAAAAAGAAAGTTGTCTTAGTCTTAACTGTGTGGGCTCCATAAACAGCTTTATTTGCAGGCAATTTTGATTAGTTTTGACAGAGAGAGCAGCAAATATAAAACAGAAATCGCTTAGTAACTGAGCTGGATTTCCAGGCCTCTGAAAGTGACTTATTATGCTTCCTTGAAGTATAATAAGGAAATCCAACCTCTCCTAACCTTGAACAAGTTAGAAGAGGTTTAAGCTATGCAAAACATGTTCATTACTTTTGTTTTTTTCCACAAGATGATTCTTAGATAGTAAAAATGTAGTGTACTGATTTTGAGTTCCTTTCAGGATGAGCTGTTTTAAGGCGTTTTGTCACTTTAAATCCAAATAAGCTCTTGCTGGCCACACCCCCAACTCAACATTTACATTCGCATGTGAAAATGACTGCAACAAAAGCACAATTATACAATCAAACATTTTCGCAAAGCATTAGTAGAGCCTCCTACACAACTAACAAGAATGCAGCAAGTGGTTTCTGGATGGTGAGGCAACAACTAGCTCACCAAACATGCTGGGAGTAACGCCTAGGTTGCTAGACAACAAGGCTGAGCTTGGCTGGGGTTGCTAGGTAACGACACCGTGCCTTTCAATTGTGATTTGATATTTAAGGTTTTTGAAACGGTTCATTTTCCAGACACCAATATGTCAGAATCCATTTTTGTGAACTTTACATCGTGTTATAATGTCATTTCCTCCATCAAAAAATATACCTGGGGTGTTGCACTGATTGTTTTACACATGCTTGAGAAATCCTTTAATCTCCATGGCAACCCCTGGGTGGATCTAGCCACACCATCGGGATGCAGCTCTTTCTCAGAGCTGCAGTTTCCAAGCTTCCAAACTTCCACCTCTCTGATTGGCTCCTTCAGACTAGCCAGCAGCATTTAGCAAACATTTGGTGCTGAGCTCATTATAGGAGCCACTTCTCAGTGCAACACAAGTACAAAAGTTGCTCAGTAAATAAAATTTCTTTTCAGTCATATTTTATATATATATATATATATATAGCATTCTTACAACTGAAGTTAACATGGTTACTAGATTGTGGCGTAAAATGGCACATTTTGACTGGAAAATACATAATACTGACCTACAAACAGCTGGGTGTTTTTTTGTTTGTTTTTTTAAGAACTTCAGCTATTTTTAAAAATAGCAGAGACCAAAATGGAAGTATAAAAATGTGCACACAATACAAATTTTGCATAAGATCCCCTTTAAAAGTAGTAATAGCATAGTCCCGACTCAGAGGTTCAGTTTCATGGTCGCATTATTCCATGGACGTGGCCAACTCTCCAAGTTTAATAACAATTTGAAGGTAAAGCTGCTGACATTTTACAAATAGTTTCTGGAAGAGATGCTTAAAAATAAATGGTTGTGACTTCCAAAAGATTCCCTCTGATGATCGTATAAAAGTTTCCTGAACAGCCAAGGTGCGTCATCATCCCCACCAATGACAGCTTCACCTCACATAAGAGGTGAAATGATTCAGCAGATTCGCTCGTGTCTGCTGTGGCGTACCAGTCCCCTGTCAGTCGTCCAGGGTGACCTCTCTCTGAATCTCCCTCCTGTGTGGTCACAAACCCTTCATTTCAGAAGGCTAAGAGCCCACAAGTTCACCCAAAGTGGCAATTACAGTTGAGCCCCCTCAATAACAGAAACTCACAATGACTCAGTGAAATATTTTGCGCCTTTTTTTGTTTCAAATCAAGAGAGCAGGAGCCTCTCTCTGCTGTACGATTGAGGTTTTCATCATATCGACCAGCTCTTCACCCGCGCCGCTGATTCGAGGCTTCATTTCCATTCAGACTGCACAGACGATGACGGCTGTCAGGCTAATGCCTCCTGAGCGTCCGCTGCAGCGCTGCATGCATACTGAGCCTACTTAAGGGACTTATGAGAAACCTTGGCTTTGTCCTCCATACTCTATTCCAGGCTCAATTTGCTGCTTTCTGGCTTCTTTCCAGAGATCAGAGTCAAATATTGTGTAGGGAAACCAGTTATCGCTGGCCCTCTGGCTAAGAACAAAACGCCAGGTTCAGCCGGTTCGGAGTTTTTTTGTTATTTAAAGCAGAAGACACAGTTTCCTTCATCGTTTATATTCAGTTTGTGAGAACTTTAAACTCTGAGAATGCAGGCATTTGCTGAAGCAGTTGTGTTGAGTCACTCCTTTTAAGTTCGGCCTCCATCAGGGCTTTACCTCCTACTGCAGAGCTATTGTTGGTGATTGTTCAACTGGAAAGTCTGTACAAAACCTTTCAATGTAGATATCTTAAATCCATTATCTGAATGTGCTTCTATGGGAGGTTGCAACCTCTTTGACCAGGAACGCAACCATTAAGTTTGTTTTCCGTTTTCCAAATAAGATACAGTTGGTCTTCTATTTTTTTCTTAAAGAAAGTACTCCTGGCTGAGAGCCTCTGTGTTTAGTTAATGCTCTTTCCTGGATGAAGCCAGGAAACTAAACTATCTGTGTTTTAGATTGGGGTACAGAGTTGCAACATTTGTTACATTTTCAGATGGTGCGGTTTACTTTCAAACTGCACTGTGTCAAACGATCCAAACCATTTGAAAGACTTGTTCCCCTCCTTGCCTGTAGTGGCGCTAAACCAAGAACCACTGAAGGAAACGACCTGAAAACCTCCAAAGACAATGAGTGCAACTTTCTTCTACACAAAATGTAGCTTGAGAAATGTCCTTCTTATACTACGGTAGAGAGCTCTGGTTCTCCTACAAATCAGGCTCTCGGTTTGGTTAAAGTGAATTCTGGTGTCGTTCAAATGCATATGAACACCAAGTGGACTGGAGACCGCTCCAAAAGCAGGAAACGTACTACAATGCAGAGCATTCTGAGTAAATATAGCCAAAACAAAAGCATGAGTCTAGCGCTTGCTGGAGAAATAGTCTTTTACAAAAGAGAAACAACTGCTAAAATCTGATGCATCTCCATGTTGTTTCATCTCATGAAGAAGGAAGTTGCGCTCAGTATATTCTTCTGAGGGTTTTGTGTCGTTTTCTTTGGTGGTTTTTGATGCAGCGCCACCACAGGTGAGGAGGGGAAGAGGTTTTTCAAACGGTTTGGTTGTTTGACTGAGTGCGAAACAGAACCGCACCAGCTGAAACTTTAACAAATGTTGCAATTTCAATCCCCAGTTGAACTGAATCTAGACTATCAGCTGTGAAAACACTCTAATCTTGGACCTGGACTGTTTGTCTGGAAAGTATCATTAGAGGAGATTTGTTGTAAACTTGCATTTTTTAAATACACTGAACTAATCTGGAAATAAAAGCAGAGACTGGAGACTTGATTTAACTCATTGACCTCATATTGTGAGCGTGCTCTACCCATCTGGACTGATGGCATAATCTGTGCGCTCGCCGTCTCATCTCTGACAGCTGACCTAATCTGCTGTTTGGACCTCAGCAGCGACACAAGCATGTGGCCGTCTCTTCGTACGGCAGGGAGGGGTAAAATAAGGGTCCGCAGAGGATTTAGATGGATACAAGTCCGGGACCTCCTGGCGGTTGCGGGACAACCCCCATTTCCAACAACCACAAGGACGTTCTTATGCAAGACGTAATCTGGTTATACAATCCAGAATTGATGCTGACAGCGCAGGGAAGCCACAATTTTAATCAAAAAAAAAAAAAAAAAAATCAAACGGCTTGACACCTTTTATATAATCACTCAATGCATGGACAAAAAGATGATAAAGTGTGACTAAACTGAAGGAAGTGATTGAATTAAAAAACCCAGTCCAGGATCTGAATGATTCATAACGGAGCTATTTCTGTCCACAGCGTCCACCGTCATAAAAAGTGGCAGAGTGGGCAACGTCCAGGCTGTCCAAACTCAGACACACTGACGGCCACGATGAGCACTGAAATGTGTGTGTGACTGCTTTCCGTACAGGACGGCTGCAGACAAGTTGGTGTGTTTGGTCCTTAAAACTTCAGAAGGATCCACACTTTTTCGAAACAAGTTGTCTAAAAGTTAAAATGTCTTTTAAGTTTGTTTGTTTACTTACTTACAATCTGATGTATATATTTTTATTGCACAACAAAAGAACACTAACTTTCAATTTGTTATTTTGTTTTGTTTAAAGAAAGATTACATTTTATTTCCAATCTTCTGACAGGAGCCAAATAACATGTGTGTGTGTGTGTGTGTGTGTGTGTGTGTGTGTGTGTGTGTGTGTGTGTGTGTGTGTGTGTGTGTGTGTGTGTGTGTGTGTGTGTGTGTAATGTGTGACACTATGACACAAAATCAGGGCTTTTTGGGAAGAGTTTAGTAAAATAACAGCAAAACTTATTTTAAAAAATAGCATTTTAATGGGTCACGCACTATTTATCTTGGGATTATGTAATTTTTTGATAAATATGTATCTCTTGCATCCCAAAAATATATTGCACTTTTTTGTAAAACAACAATTGTTCTTTCTGGCCCAAAATAAGAGCAGAGACAGTTTTTATATCCTGGCTGCTTCTCAGACAAAGGACACCTTGGATTAATGCTTTATCATCATCAGAGACCCAACAGGGGAGGCTTGAAGCACCTCTGATCAAAGAACGCAGCAATTACTATCAGTGGAAACAAGGTGAAGAAGAAGAGATCAAAGGTCAGGATATTGCACCTTAACTCAGAGTTTTTAACATTACTACAATGAAATTAAAGCAATTTTCAAGCATTTTCAAGGTGAGTTTTTACATTTTTCCCAGCACCAAATACAAATAAACTAAAAAAATACATTTTCAATTCACTATTACATGATATTTGTTACTGTTATTAGTAATTTTTTTCTGGTAGTTTTATTCATTCTACAGCAGGGACGATGTAAACTAAAATAAAAATAAAGCTTTATGTTTTGAACAGTTTCAAATGTTCCCTAATCACCTGACTGGTCTGAGAACAAAACACTGATTTAACAGAAAATAAAAAGCCCACAATTTCAAAAAGTAAATCAGGTCATTATGAATAAGTATTCATCATACTGAAACATTCAAAAATAAATTGTGTTTAGATAAATTACCTTCCTTCTCAAATTAAATGCTTTATATGGGGGCATTTTTCTGCCATAACACGTTTTGACTACAACCAGCGGGGGGCGCAGGTTGCTCTATAATCGATAGTAGCCACACAGGCTCACCCGCTACAAGGAAACAAATGCACCCAGTAGAACACTTTCATTCTATTGGCTGAGAGGTTGCCAGGCGACGGTACTTTTCTGTTCTAAGTGCAAGCAGAAAATGATTTGCATGCGAGCAGAAAATGATTCGCATGCGAGCAGAAAATGATTCGCATCATTTGGGAACAGAGGTTTGGGAACAGAGATTTGATCCGAGCAGAGACAGGTTTTGAGCGCAAGGAGAAAAGCTTGAGAAAGCATAGCGAACATTTGAAAAAGAGAAGTTTGGCGTACAAGCATTACAAGTTTTGAGAACAAAAAACATGAAATCCTGCTTTCAAACTGAAAATGTGTCGCTCTCAAATTATGGCAGAAAATAGCTCAAACACAAAGAGAGTAGGAAGAAAATCTATAAAAAAGAAGTTCTCTGGCATTCAGCAGATAGAAATAATTTTGGTAATTGTATCTGAAATAAATTAAAAGTTTATTCTGATTTAACTTCAAACAGTGAGAGAAAGTGTGTGAAAATATCTGGTTTCAATAATGTTTTCCAAATTTAGGCTTTCAATTTGTTAGATTTCACTTTATTATAAAACTGTGTAGTTAGAATATCAAGCTGTTGATACAAACATCAAATTGAAATTGAAGCATTTTTAAGGTTTTCAAGCAGCCATACGAATCCTGTTAAGTCTTCTTCTAATTCGTCTTGGTTTCCTTCAGTCCCCACCCTCGCAGGCCTCGGACAGCAGAGCTCCAATGGTCCTGCGGTAAATTTAAAACGGGTTTTCAATCGCCAGACCCGCCTCAGTCTGTGCTGGGATCAGCTCTGTAAATCACTGCAGCCGACACCAAATCAATTACCACACGGCCAGTGGGTAAGCAGAATGGGACGCTTCACAAAGATCTGCAGAAACTGTCCTAAATATGAAGCCACAACGCTCACTCTCCCCCATCGCCTGCAGAAACCAGAACCAGCAGAGAAGGACTTATTCCAGTAAGTATTGTAATTATCCAACAATCAAGCCAAGAACTCATCAAACTTCCTACAAAGTTAATCAGAGCTGCACCTGGAAACTGTTTTCACATTAAATGATGTTTCAGGCTGAAAACAACTCATCTAAAAGTTATCAAATTATCACTAACACTGCTGCCATTTCTTTTCTCAATCCTCTGAACAGCAGAATATACAGGCAGGTCTGTAAAATATTGAGAGCCACTGCAATGAACCCCATTGAAAACCTCCTGGTTATTCCACCAAGTATTGATTCCTGAACTCTTTCTCAGTTAAAACATTAGTAATGTTGTTTCTAAATGAATATGAACTTATTTTCTTTGCATTACTTGCGGTCTGAAAGCACTGCATCGTTTTGTTATATTGACCATTTATCATTTTCTGCAAATAAATACGAAATTTCTGCTTTGAATTTCAGAGACATGCTGTCAGTAGTTCATAGAATAAAATACTGTTTATTTTACTCAAAATAAACTCCTAAATTTAAACTCCTAAAAATGGAAATAAAATGGTGGTTCTCTAATAAAAACAAATTTCTTGTAGTAGATATTTATCTCAAATTTTAAAAATTATTTTGCGGCTCTAAAAAGCGTTTTATTTGGCTCCACTGATGGTAAAAATGTCTCTTTATGTTGCTAAGGTTGCAGGTTCTGAATTCAAGGAGCACTTCCTGTTTACAATGTGGTTACCATGGGAACCAGCGCCTCTGGAACTCCACCCTACCTGATGTTAAAAACTCAACCACCGCCTTCTTTTTCACGCCCAGCCTGTTCCAGCTCTGGTAATCTGCTTATAATAGTTTCAATAACACGTTTTTAAAATGTCTTTAATACTTAAATAGGAATAAATTGTGTGATAATAATAGGAGGAAACGTAAACTTCCTGCATGCTGCTCTCCCAACAGTCTGAGCCGGGATTATGTAGCAAGAGGGGTTCAAAACAAAAAAAGCCTTTCACCGCAGGACTTATCCAGGGTGGAATAGAGCCGCTCTGGAAATATCAATATCCCTGCTTCACTCAACGGCTGATTCAGCACTTTTCTATCTCCAGGAGTACATAGTTCAGAGATAAACTGCTTAATGTTAAATCGCAGCGAATAAACCACAGCCTTCAATAATAAAACATTTTAAAAGAAGGAGAATATGACGGGATGGGTGCAGCTTGCTCGGCACTCCTCTCTCCCAACTTTTTGGTTTCTTCACTCCCACAGATAGATGCATGATTGTGGCAAATCGGAGGGAGGAAGACTGTCGTTTGGCAGAAAGGAGTGAGGCTGATGTAACCTCCCAGGAGTTATTACGCAGGTTAACAATGCTGACCGCTAAAGAAAACATGACTTAGCAGTAGAAACGAACTGACGCAGGTGTGTGGTCAAGAGCAGGTGGATAATATGTAATCAGAGCTTTTTTATCTAAGCCTGCATGACATAACTGCTGCAATGCCTATTTAATATCAGCTTGATTGTCTAATTGATGTTCATGATCAGAGTGAATAACTTTTATAAGTTCTGATTTAAACCTGTGTCGGTATTAAAACTGTTATGCTGCTTCCAGCTCTTGGCATGCTCTGACTGTGGGTCGAAATTCCACACGGCCTAAAGATAACAAAACATTTAACAAGAATTTGCGCCCTGGACAGTCATCCACACTTTCAGCCAAGCTTCCCTGCTGCAGTCGGAGTATCACTGAACTGTTCGCCTGACGAGACGACCAAGCCTTTAACACGTCCTCTGCTGTGTCAGGTGGGTTTCTGAGTCATGCTAATTCAACAAAAAAGTTCACATTTAAAAGGTGTTGATGTATAAGTATGCAACAATAAGAAATAAATCAATTAAACGCATGATAAATTAAAACAAACTCAATAATTTCCATTTGCATGATTTCTCTTTTCTCTCTTTTGACCAAAAACTGGAGGATAAAAATCTTCAGTCTGATACTTTGGTCTCAACTAGTCAATTTTTTGAAGGACAATTTTGTTTATAAACAATTGAATATCCTTTTTATTTGCTATTTCTGTTGTTTTGTTTATGTATTTTGGATATTTAAAATGTTTTCCAGTTCCAGGGTCAAATGTTGATTCGAATTTAAAGTTTATCAATCTTGAAGAGTCTGTTCTTGGATTACAATGCTTTATCAACACTGGAAAACAACCTCAAAACAACAATATCATTGTTTATGGTGATAACTTATTTGGATAATTTATTATCCAGCATAGTTTATTATGACAGGCCTATTAATTAGGCTGAAGGGGTTTTTTTTTTTTAAAGTTTTGAATGTACCATCAATGCATCCCTAAATTCTGGATGCTCAGTTATCTAAACTTATTACAAGTGATTGAGAAATTAACAGTTCCAGATATATAAAATATGCATCTTTTGGGTGCATCCCTCCTCCAATGTCTCAATTCAAAGGATTCAATCAGGAAGTTTAGCAAAGGCCGGATCATTAACCGTTCCTTTAATTCAGGTGTGTTGCATCCAAAAGTTGCAGATAATATGCAGAATACAGGAAAAAAGTAATAAATGACGAAAAACAAATGAAAATTATACATTTTGAGCTTTAACTAAACATTTTTCTGAAATTTACTGGATGATAATGTCTTTAATCTGTTGAGTTTTGCTGTAGATTTTGTCTTTATAGCCTGAAGAGTTTATTAGTTACATAAAAAGGTACGTTTAAATCAATGCAAATATTTATAAGAGCTAATGTGCTTCTGGTAGTAACAATTTCAGAGAAATAGTTCACATAACTCACTCAGATATTCTCAGTTGATATTAATGTTTGATAGTTACATGTTAATTAATGTCAAACTGATAAATTATTAAAAGATAATCTAATTAAAGTGACAGTCAGCTGCTGAAAGCTGTCAGGCTTCAACAATGAGACAAAAACATCCCAACAACAACAATAAAAGCAACAACAACACCAACAAAGGGACAGCAGCTTGTCAAACATCAGGATCACAGCTAATGTTAGCCGGTCTGCAGCAGAGTCCATCGGGATGAACCGCATCAGAACCGGGTCGGGGCAAGGCTGAGGCGGCCTGACGGTCCGCAGAAACTCACCTTGGGTTTATAGAGCCACTTTCTGAAGCGGTTCATGGCTCCTTCCTTTGTCACAGCCCCTCCTCGGCTCTCCTCTGCCGCCCGCCCGCCCGCCCGGTCGGTGACGGCGGGCTGCTAACCCAGCTAGCTGCGGAGGATCCGCTGTCAGCCGGAGAACCAGACACGGTGTACGGTTGGTTCTCCGAGTCTACACCGTGGATGTGGACCGGAACGAAGCGCATCTACGGGGAGTTATTCCCATTTTTCCTCTATCCCGACGCTCAGCCTGCCTCCTTCCCCTGGACACCAACCGACTGACGGATCCGCTCCGCTCTGTCCCCCGTTAACGTTACTTCATGACGGTCACGTTGACAACAGGCCCCGCCCACTTTCCCTGCGATGGTGCCTTCAGGGGCAGCATCGACCAATCAGAAGCCACCTGTGAAAGGAGGACTACCTGTTCTGTTCCACCCAAGAAACCTAAACCGGTTCGACAGGTTTCTGTTTGGATCAGGAAAAACATTATTCTGCCATAAAAGTGAGTCTTTTTGGCAGAGGTGGGCAGAGTACCTAAAAATTATACTCAACTAAAAGTAGAACTATTTCAATATATTTTTACTGAAGTAAAAATAAAAAGTAGCCATCCAAGAAATTACTCAAGAAAATTGGTAAAAAATCTACTCAAGTAATGTAACTGATAAAATTATCAATTATATGATATTTAATTACATAACTAGACGCACACAAATGTAAAGTTAAGTGTAAATTTTGGTATTTTATGGACAAAAATTAAAATAGTAACAAAAAATAACAAAATCAGGCAAAATATATTTTCTCAAATCATTTTCTTAAAAAAAAAAAAAAACGTATGAACTTTAATAAACACAGATCAGGTGTGCATGTCTGTGTCTGATGACTTTTTGGTTAAATCCAGAAATTTTACTCAAGTAAGAGAGTGATACTTTATAATAAAATTACTCAAGTAAAACTAAAAAGCAAAGTGTACTAAAAATACTCCTAAAAGTTTTTTTTTGTTTTCAAGTAAAGTTATTTAAGTAAATGTAAGTAATTACTACCCAACTCTGCTTTTGATAATGGAATGACCAACATTTGTTATGTCTTACACACTAGATTGAATGTTTATTTGGTTTAATTTGGATCTCTCTATGACATCTCAATAAGTGGTTTAGAAGATGGTCTAAAACTGAAGAGTCATAACATCTGACTACTTTGTGTCAAAGTAGACACATTTTAAGCAATTTTGCTTGTTAGTTTTCTGTTCTAAAATAGAAAACGCCTGGAAACTTTGTCGCTGACAGCCATCTTGATAGGTATCTGTCACTAACTGTCATGGATGTTGCTTTGGAGTTGTTATGGCAACAATAAATAAGCTACATTGTCTGTCTCATGCAAATCGATCCTGACAGCAGTAATTTTGTTGATATATCTCTCTCTTGCACATTGGTCAAAATGTTAATATATTTATTTTTGTTGGTCTCAAAGCCATGGTTCATCTATGCTTTATGCTGTGTTTGCCTACCAAGGTAATGGTTCAGACATTCAGTAAATTTTATTTATTGAACATGGTTTTAATGTTTTTAACCTGTGACTTTTTAAAAAGATAAAATCTGTATAAAACCTTAGGCTTTGGAGAAAAAATATGTTTACTATATTTTTTACCCTACTAATTTATGATAGTATTTATTTTCCTTTTTATATTATCTGTTTCTGTAGTTTTGAGTAACCCAGCTTGTGCCTAATATCTGCATAATAATAATAATAATAATAATAATAATAATAATAATAATAATAATAATAATAATAATAATAATAATAATAGCTATAAAAACTACCAGAAAATTTTTTTAATCCAAGCTTGCTGCTCAGAGCCACTTACATCTCCATCAACTCTTTGAGCAATCTTTGATAAAATGAGCTAAAACTAAATGTAAGAAACTGAATTTGAATTTCCACCAGCACGTGAAGGCAGCACCCAGCTCGCGCTGACGTCAGCTCGTTCTAACCGTTATGGCGGCCAACAAAGGATCAGGATGCCGCGATGATAATCAGCGTGTTGTAAAACTGCGAGTAACTTTTATAGACTGAAACAAACATCTACATTATCAAAACAAACACACCTCTCCATTTCAGACAGAGCCGGCGGGTTTCTGCTGGGTTTCACAGCGCCGCCATATTCAGAGACGGCTCTGTGTACGTCAGTTGCTAGGCAACGGCTGGAGACGCTTTCTCTCCAAACCTTGAATTTTTCTGGTGGTGGCGAAAAGCTTTTCTCGAAGCAATGTCTACTGAAAAACAGGCAGCTGGAATAATAATAATACATGAACCTCTTCCGGTGAACCAAGTAGCAACAAACGTATCGGATGATTTAAAAACGTCTTCCGGGTTGGGATCTCTGGTGAAAGTCGCGTGGAAGCTGCTGGATCAGTTTTCATCTGACCCCCGATGTGTGGACGAGTTCGTCGAGGATGTTTCCACGGATTTACAGGCGGTACATAAAGTGTAAATCACACTAATGCTGGAGGTTATTACTACCACGGCGTATTAGAGCCATTGTTGATAGAAAGGAGGAGCACATTTCCGTAAAAAAATATCAGAAATTTTTAGATTAATTTCAGAAATTTTCGAGACAAAATATTGGATGTTTTTGATTTGAAAGGCAAACATTTATGGAGATTTTCTGAGTCTCAAAAGTCGAAAATGTTCAACTTTTGACACAAAATGTGCAGATTCTTTTGTACAAAATTTCTGATTTCAAGCTCAAAATAAATTTTTTTTTCTTAATTTTTAACTTCAAATTCAGAAATGTTACTGTTTTTTTTTTTTTTTTTTTAATTTATTAGATTAATATACATTTTTCTGTAGTTTTTTTTTCATGACAAATGTTTTACTTTCCAAACTCTCTTTCTAGAAAATGTCTGCAATTTTTGGTTGGAACTTTACTTCTTTTTTTCTATCTGTTATCTGTTGCAGAGCTTTGATCCTCAGGAGAGGAAATTCATCCTGGAAATTGTTTCTGGATGTGTTGAGTATAAAAAGCCGCTTGATATTGTCATCAATGCTTTCTATGGCCAGCATAGAAAGTGGTTGTCCAAAAGTGACCGCAACCAGTTCATCAGTAAGTAAACGTTAATTTCATCCAGTGGCGACCCCAATGGAGGGCCCAGGGGCCAAAGCCCTTGCTTCAAATATTTTGGCCAATAAATTAAGAAATGTCTAACATTTAAAAATAACATTTTCACTGGCCTGCTCTGGCACCCTAAAAAGATTTTCTGGGGGAGTCACTGGTATCATTCAATGTAATAATAATAATAATAATAATAATAATAATAATAATAATAATAATAATAATAATACAAGGACCTCTGACATGTTATGTGTTTTCAGTTATCTGCTACCTCTGCATGTTTAGTCTTGATCAACTTGGACTTGAACATTTCAGCACCATAGTTAAATCTCTGGGCCGCCTGAAGATGCAATTCGTAAGTGTCTGAACCAGAAAATAAATATTAGAGTGATCAGCAGATCAGCAATGCTTCTCTCTGTATGTTCAGTTTCTAGACTTTTTCCTGTCAAACATCACCACATGGGTTCAGGAAGAGTGGAACATATTCTATAAGCCTGAATTTGTGGAAAAGCACTGGATCACTCCTCTGCTCAGGTAATAGAAACTGAGAACTACGGAACAGCACACAGGTCAAACAATATTCTCCAGATTCAGATTTTAAACTGAGATTTCTGACTATAATCTCAGAATTTCGACTTTTTCTTAAAATTTTGACTTTTTCCTCAGAATTTTGACTTTTTCTCAAAATTTTATATTTTTTTCTCAAATTAAAAAAAAATTCTGACTTTTTCTCTGAATTTGAACACCTCACAATTCTGATTTTTTTTCAAAATTCTGACTTTTTTTCAGAAACCTCATATTTTTCTAAATTTAGATTTTTTTCAGAATTTTTACTTTTTCCTCAGGGTTCTACCTTTTTCTCAAATTTTAGATTTTCAGAATTTTGACTTTCTCCAGAAATTAAGACTGTTTTTCTCAGAATTTCTACTTTTTTCCTCAGAATCAGAATTGCTTAAATTGTTTCTACACTATCGGGCAAATCTAGCCTAAAAAGTGAAATCTACCACATACTTTGAAGAGGCTTTCCTATAACAAGGTAGAAACAGTTATGGGATTATTTTCATGTACAAAAGTAATATAATTGACATACACTTTAGAATGTTTATATTTTTTGGATTTTGATTGAAATTGACACAAATTTAGAATTCAGATTTTTAAGTCAGAATTCTGAGAGGAAAAAAATCTAAAGTTTGAGAAAAGGTTAGATTTTTTTGATTTGCTGGCCCTAATTCTCCTCCATAGCTTACTGACAAGAATTTAGATCCATTTATTTTAAAGTCAAAGCAACGTGTCTGTATGCCCTGCAGGTGGCGCCCTGAGATCAATCAGCTCATGGATCAGCTTTCAAAAAAGAAAAGGAGAGCTAAAGCTAAACGCACTGAGTTTCAGGATTTCGCCCTCTCCACAACTAAACAGCAAACCCCACCCAAAGGGGATCTGAGGCGTCGGCCACATAAGTTCACACCAGTCAGCATCACATTTATTCTGACAATATTCAAAAATTTCCTTCAGCAGCTCAGTTTAACTGCCATGGTTTGCATTCTGATGCCACATAGGAAAAAATTTCTTAAATGTTGAAATAGGCAGAATAAACATCCAAGAAGGCAACAAATAATGATGCTTGTTTAATCGCCCCTGATTTAGAGAGTATATGTTTAAGTTATTGCACATTTTAGACAAATATTTCCTAATGCATTAAAAGTTCTGCTTTGCTCCTGTAGGTCCCAAGCAGTACTTATATGACTCCAATAGAACATCAGAAAATACAGGAGTGTAAAGAGAAGAACCAGAAAAGGGCCGAGGTACAACGTCTGCTTGTCATTTTGAGATCTGATGACAAAATATGCCGAATAAATTCAAATTTAAAAGTATTTTATTGAACCCAAAGGGAAATTAAATGTTGTGACTCACATTCATTCAACTTCTTCAAAATTATTGTTGATAGCATGTAAATGTAAGTGAAATGTTTTGTTTTTTTTTTTGCTTTTTTTTTTTTTTTTTTTTAACAAAATAATCATTTGTTATGATTATTGGTGATTTAGACTGAGATGCATTTTACAGAGTAACAGCATCACGACCCAGAGAGAAACAGTCCATCTAGTAAACATCTGCAGCAGATGTAGGGATTATTTTACAGACTACAGTCCCACATGATCTCACTCCCACATCTGCATCTTTCCAACTCCAGAAACTTCTGCAGGTGGTCCAATTCAGGTGTGAGGATCCAGAAACAGAACAAACAGAGGTACAGTCGCCTTATTTTATTTAATTTTTTTATTTGTTTATTTGCTCTTTTATTTATTTTTTTAATGATTTATTTATATGGCTTTCTTTTCTGAACATAGAAATGACTAATGACAGAAAATATTTTTAAAAAGTGGTTTTAAAATACAACTTGTTCTGAGTTGTACGCCAGAATTTTAGCCTGATTAATTTTTGATTAATTGCGAGAATATAGTCATAATATTAGCAGATAAAGAATGGATTAAAATTAAGAGAAAAAAAGTTGCTTTACAAGAAAAATCTAGTAGAGCTATCAAGAGCTGACATGACCAGATCGATCATTTCAAACTCATGCTGATTTGATGCCATCACGCTAAAAGATTAATTATTTTATCTGTAAAACTCATAGCAAGTTCACTGAAATGCTCAACATTCCTCATTTTTTTTGTGTTGGAGTTCTCAAAAAATTACTTCATTCTACTTTATTATGACTTTATTCTTGTAATCAAAAGAAAAAGTAGCCCTAATATTCAAAGTCCAGAAAAATGAACGTTGGAAAATATAGTTGCCAAACAAAATGGCCGCCGCAGGTGTTCTAACATCACTCTGCACTATGAAAACCTAGATTTTCCACAAATTAAATCTTCAAAATGTGATTAATTGACCAAATCAATAACATTGTACATCATAAAGCAGAATAATTAATGTCTGCTTTGTTCTGTTTCGCAGGCTGTGATTTCCCCGATTGAGGCAGAAGGCAGCACCAAAATGAAGTCGGAGTATTTTTATGCAAAAGAAATTCCTCGCAGTAATACGGTAGTAATCACCTGTTACACCTGCTGTACTCCATGACTGGTGTGTAAGCTGTCCAAAAGGATATTTATCTGATTACTGCAGGTGGAAAACCACCCAGTCAGGCTTAATAATGCAGCTATTTGGAGAAGAGAGGCTTTGCATGACCGTCTGGTGAAAGAGGAGCTACACAGGTAATAAAAAACATCCCAAAATTTATTACTGACACAAATAGATTCAATTAGCTTGTATTACAATTTGTCTCAGTCGCTTTGTGCGCATTTCTCTAATCATTTTTGACATTTGCAAAACAAAACGTTTATTTCTCAAAACTTAATACCTGTGATTAATTGGGTTAATCGTGATTAATCGGGTTAATCGTGATTAATCGATTGTTGAAATAATAGTCAACTAATTTAAAAATCGATTAATCGTCAAAATAATAGATTAATCAATAAATAAAATAGTTGCTCGTTGCTGAACTAGCATAAAACAAAACATACAGCATGAGTCAACTTGTGAAATAACTTTGAATAATTCTGCCATTTACCCAGCAGCTGTTTGTTTTAGCTGGTTTAGTTTGGTTAATCAGCCTTTCTGACTCTTCGTGATCTGATATAAATGATGCTGCTTCGCTCAACTGATCTGAAGGAAATGACTGTTTTAACAGAATAGATGCACTGGTGCAGGGAGCGACAGACATGTCGCCTTTCCTGCAGCGGATAAAGGAGCTGGAGGAGCAGGAGCGCCAGGAGAAGCGGCAGGCAGAAGAACGGACCCGTCTGCAGACTCAGATCATCGAAAAGGAGATAGCTCTGACTCGCAGACGGATTGCTGAGCAAAAACATGAAGCTGTTCTGTGCGACAAAGAAGAGGTGCGTAATAATCACTTCATGGCGTTGAGAAAATGTTTTTACTAGGGCTGCAACTAATGATTATTTTAGTAATTGAATATTCTGTCAATTATTTTGACGATTAATCAGTTAATCAGATAGAAAAATGCCACTATATATATTTTTTTCATTTATTTACTTAATTTAATTACTTTTTTATGCAATATTAGAAACACATTAAATAATATTTAATCATATATAATTTCTTTAGTGGATTTGAACCAGATGAAGTTCAACTACATCACTTAAGGAGTTCTGAGGTCGATGTATCTTGAAAAATATTTTTCAAGATGAAAGATTTTTATCTTAAATTCAAAATCTATATGTATTTTGTACCTTTCTGACTTAATCACTACTCTGATTGTGTCAGAATATTGCTTTATTTTTGAGACCTTCACTTAATGATTAATCAGTTACTAAATTAGTTGCCAATTATTTCAATAATCGATTAATCGCAGTTAATCTGATTAATCGTTTCAGCCCTAGTTTTTACAGAAGATTACACAGCACCTTAAAGCATGAAGACAACCTGGGGATCAATTACACAAAGCATTCAGTTGCTTATAACTCTTTTTCACAGATGGTTTTGAAAATCAGTTTAAAAAAATCTTCTTGCCCCTCAGACAGCTCGCCTCATGGAAAAATATGCAGAAAAGAGGCTGAAGGAAGAAAATAAAATAAGAGACTTGGTGCAACAAGTGATGGAGGGCAGAATTAACTCAAAAGCAGCTCAAGAAAGGAGCAAGAAAATGAAGCAGAAAATCGGTACGCCTTGTCCTTTGAAGACATGAAGAGAGCAATTTAACGATTCGTCACTTATTATGGTGATGTTAACGCACATTTCACAGTGAAAGAAGTATCAGAGGCAAAACAGGAGCTGCTTCGCCAAGCCCTCGAGAAAAAAGAGAAGGAGCTCAGAAAAAAGATTCAACTCGTCCACGAAATTCATCTCATCGAGTCGCAGCCTGTCGTCAAACGGAACATCTTCGACGAGACGGAGGTAAGTGGATTTCACGGCCGGCGTCGTGGATCCCCGTGGATCCTCTGAGCCTCCTCTGTCTGTGCCAGATTGCAGGCTACGAGCTGCTGGGTGAGATGTCGCTGGGCGAGCTGAAGGAAAGGCTGGCGCTGCTGAGGGAGAACCAGAAGAAAGAGGAGGAGGAGCGACGCAGCAACATCCTGGAGGAGAAGCAGAAGAAGAAGCAGCAGATCCTGGACACGCTGGACAACATTGACCTCCACAGGAAGCTGCTGATGAAGGAAGCAGCCGACAGGTTTGCTGACATGATTCATCAAATTAATCGATTATTAGAATAAATTACTACATCAATTTATTTAGTAATTGATTAATCGTTAACTGGAATATAGAGACACAAAAAAAGGCAATATAAACAGAGTAGAATAAAATATGAATACATCCTGCATTTAAGAGGAAAATGTTACTTTTTTGTAAATATGTTCTGCCTAGAACTTCTCAAATGGTATAATTTTAGCTTCAAGTTACGTTTAAAAAATCTAAAAAAGTATTTTTAACTGTAGATGCATCCTTTGCTACAAATAATCAACTGTTCGCCAAAGGAATCCATGTGATTACATGATAGGCAATAAAATATTTATTCATTTTTATTTGCATCTTTTAATTTGTTGCTAATATTAGGTAAAAATATTAGGAATCTAAATAAAAATCAACAGAATGTGACTGTTAAAAAATGAATCGATTAATCGTCAGAATAACTGATTAATCGATAATTAAAAATAATTATTCGTTGTAGCTTGAATCTGAACATAAATGCACATGATATGATTTATGTTTCATTACAATTTGCACTTATGGGTTTTTGTTGTTTATGTATTTCTAAAGGGACAATACACATAATATGAAAATTAATCGTCAGAATAGTTGATTAATCAACAACTAAAGTAATCATTAGTTGCAGCCTGACCTTGAACATAAATGTGATTGATTGCAACTTGCACTTATGGGGCTTCTGCTGTTTATTTATATCTAAACAGACGATGCATTATACGGCAAAGTTAGCCATAAAGGCTAGTTTTCAGGTGCAGTTCCTCTGGTGAAATGTAACACATTTAAGTGCAATACGACTCTTTTGGCACCTTGCAGGAAAGAGCAACGGCGAGCCCAGCAGGAGCTCCTGAAGCAGGTGGTGGCTGAGGACGACACCATCCTGGCTCTGAGGAAGAAGCTGCAGGATAAGAAACAAGCGTTACACAAAGTGAAGGAACTTGAGAAAATCCGGGCCAAACCCAGCAAAAGGTTCAGCAGGACAGGGTCCAGTCAGGTGAGTTTCCTGCAGGGATCCATCAGTCTTCCTGCTTTGACATCAGCTGTTCTCCTCTCCTTCCTTCCTTCTTTCCTTCCTTCCTTCCTCCAGGGACAGTTAAGGGAGACAACATGGGAGGAGCTGGAGCAGAGCTTAGCCCGCTACGTTTAGGACGCTGAGTGATTCAACCATTTCGGAGAAAAACACGTAAAAACATGTGACTGATACTCCCTGATATGACTCATGTTTCATCTCATCATTATTTTAAACCATTCTGACTCATTTTCAATAAATTAAATCTTGATTAAAAATGCCCCAGTGTACCTGAGGTTTATTCACAGAATCACTTTTTTAAGACCATACTTTTGTTTCAGTTCCTCCAACAGCTTCAAGAAGCAAGAAAAGGTGAAAACAGGAAGTGAACCTTCGACCTCTGACTCATGGGAATTTTCTAGAATCGTCCACTAACGTTACTCAGAAAGTCCAGTATCATCCCGACTGCTCACTGTTTTCCCACCAACTTAGACGACCAGATCGAAATTATGTTAACATATGTGTTGCCGTACAAAGATAGTGAGCTTGATCAATAATGGCTTTCCATACAGTCAAGGTTTAAACTGAGAAATGTTTATCTACTTGAGACACAACAGAAAGTTAAAACAAGCAAGTATTAATAATAAAACATGAAAGAATAAAAGTAAAGTAAATTAATCACGTCCAGAGAATGAGGAACTGTGAAATAAGGAACTGAGCCGAGGTCACAAGATGAAACCCTAAAATATGTTTTAATATTTGTTGTTCGTTTTGGGATATTATGTATTTGCTTTTATTCATTCTGAATGTTACATAATGATGTCAAGAAAAATATATCAATACTTGATGAGTAAAAAGATTTATGTAAATAAAAAAATCTACATCATAAATGATTGAACTGAATAAAAAGTGTTTTGCGCAACATGAAATAAACAGACCAAATGAGATGAACATACAACATATAACATGAATATCTGATTTGATCTGAACAGGGTTGGATGAAAAATTATGGATCCATATATAAAATATATAACACTGGAAATAATTTATGTAAATGACAAGTATGTAACATAATAAATTACTGTTGTGGAAAATAATAAAACAGTAAAGATTTTGATGTCTGATATAAATAAATTACATTCATAGTTTACTATGCAACATAGTTTACTATGTTGCATAGTAAACTACTGATGCTAATATAATAAATGGATGAAATAAATGAATGAAAAAAATATTTAATAGAATAAATAATTAATTTAAAAAGTAATATTTAACGTAAGAAATTACTGACGTGAATAAAAAAAATATGAAACATAAATAATTGAAGGATTTTGTGGCAGCGGCGCCCCTGCTGGCCGCTGCCTGTAACTGCACCAGCTGCGGCTGCTGCCCGTTTTCTCTCGGTTTCATCCATCCATCCATCCATCCATCCATCCATCCATCCATCCATTTTCCGTCACCCTTCTCCCTAACGGGGTCGGGAGTTGCTGGTTCCTCTCCAGCTGCGTTCCGGGCGACAGGCGGGGTCACCCTGGACAGGTCGCCAGTCTGTTCGGTTTTAACCTCCAAAGTAAAATCACATGACGCGCATTTTGTCATATGACAGCGATGAGAGAGCCGATTCTCGGCTCAATAAGGCTCTGGGGTTTTCAGAGCCGCTCCGGGATGAGATGCTGCAGACAGACCCAGGCTGGAGGTTCGGTTCTGATCCGCAAGAGGATGGACCGTCTGCGGCTCCTGTCTGCCCTCACCGCCGCTTGTTTCATCGGTGAGTTTCAGCAAAACAGGGAAAAAAGCAGCGGATTATTTTTGTTAGAAAAATAAATGAAGCTCCAGATTTGGAGACTAAACAATTTAACCCAGATTCTGCAAAACTCTGATTTTGTTGTGAATATTTCTTCTGTTATTCCTTTTATAACTTGCTGAAAACTATTTTATCTAACTCTTTTTAGGTTTTAATCATAATATTATACATATACCTGCATCGCTGGAGCTTTTTCTTTTGTTTTACTCGCAGTGGAATAACTTTATATCCCTAAATGCTCTTATCTTTTAGTCGTTTTTACAATTGCTTTAGTATTTTGGGAGGTTTCGGACCATCACATGACTCCTCGCTGCTGAATAATTGAATTTTATGAAGATGGTGGCTCTTATTCAAGAAAGCACTTAAGCACATGCCTGCTGTGATTAGCGCCACAATATGGGCTCTGTTTGCGTTTCTACCTGCTGCCTCCACTGGATGGATTTCATACAGGAGTTTTTCATTTGGGTGGTAAAATCAGGTCTGGCCATTTATCATGGAGCTCCAGTCATCTTTAGTCTAAGTCAGGGCTTTTCAAAGTGTGGGGCGTGGACCTCCTCAGGGCGCCTGAACTCTTCGGGGGGACATGACCGCAATCATTTAGCCAACTTCTTCAAGCTAAATAGAGACAAAACTGAAAGATTTTTACTCTCTTTTGAGTAAAGAGAGTCTGGTATCGGATTATTGTTTAAAAATCCAATTTTCATGGTTTGGGTTTGAAGGTGTTTCACTATGGTTGTGCCATTTGGGTAGGATTAGGGTTATAAGTTATACAGTAAAAAATAAACAGGAATATGTTTTGTTATTTAGTCTGCCATCAGAGCAAAAAAAAAAAAAAAAAGGTGATACAAAAAGGTTACAGTTAGCAACAGTTTGCTAACTGTGAGTTATTTAGCAAGGTATAAGTTTAGCTTAAAACAAATATGTTACTGGAAGCTAACTGTTCAGCTTAAGACAAAGTAATTAGATAGCTAGCTACATCTTTACTTTGAAACTAAACATGTATTTTACAAGCTAAATAGTTAGTGGGTAAACTAATAAGTTAGCTTCAAACTAAATTTGTATGTAGAAATAATAAATATTAAGTTGAGAAGCTGCATATTTAGTCAGAAAGCTAAATATGTAGCTTCAATCCAAAATTTTTATTTAGTAAGCAAAATATTTATTTTCAACTTCAATATTTAGATAGCCAATATTTAAATTAAATATTTAGTGTGCAAGCTAGATATTTAGCTTTAAACTAAATATTTAGATAGCAACTGTAAGAAGCTACATTTGTATTTAGCTAGCCCCATATTTAGCTAGCTATATCTTTAGTTAGCAAGCTAAATATTTAATCTGAAGCTACATATTTAGCTCACCAGAAAGTAGTTTATAATCTTAGAACAGTAAATGACAAGGCAGGTGAAGCATCATATCCTGTGGCACTACACGTAGCTAAACGTGTAGTGCCCCAACAATAAACAACAATAGTGAAACGTGTCTGACTGCAACATCAAACACAGCAACAACAAAACATTTATAGAAATATTAGCGATAGCATTGAAAACTAAGTTTAACTGAGCAGATTTTTGGTTGTTTATTGAAGATCAGGCTGCTGGGCTGAGCATCCAGATTGGAATGATGCAGGCTGGTCCACATCATTCCTGTGGTTTTTATAGGTTGGGTATTCATGTCCTGGTCTTGTCAGACAGATGTTTGTGGATGGATGACCGGATTCTTCTCCCTCAGGCTTGGTGCAGAGCCAGTCCACGCTCGCCCCTGCCGTGATGAGCACTACGGTGGTGCAGAATGCCACCGTTGTAACCCCAACCCCCGTGATTTTCAGCAGCACCACCCCAGGCTGCTTCAGCTTCAACATTTCTACTTGTGAGGCCTGTGCGCCGGGGTCACAGTACGACAACAGTGAGTCAGTGGTTCTGAATTTACATCAGTCGTCTGCTTTTTTCAACAGTGGGAAATTATTATATTGTTTAACATTTATCGAGAAACATTTCTTATTGTTTTCATGCAATATTTCTGTTATTTCTGTTAAAAAATGACCTAAAAGGCTCATTCGAACAGGTTGTGATAGGTCTATGGGGGACAAAAAACATGTTCATTACACTTTTTCACCAAAATCAGTCTTTGACAATCAGATTTTAGTCTGCTCAGTTCTGCCTATTTTGAGCTATTTAACGGCAACAAATGGAAACACGACTGTCTCTGAACATTACACAAAATGTTTTTTTCTTAATAGAGAGTCAACAACGAAACACTTGGCCTTTCCAGCAGTTTTTGTGAAGCACCTTCAGCAATAAAACCAGCTGACCAAACAAAATGGAGCTCCACCTGGGTTGCTAGGTAACGGCTCTGGGCTCAGCTGTGGTTGCTAAGTAACGGTTAAATACTCACAAATTGTGACTTAACAATCAGGCTCATTTTCCAGACATAAAGAACATTAACTTGTTACTCAAAAGCAGTGGTTTTCTTTAGCGCTTGGGGTAATTTTAGAAGGAGGAAACCCAAATGAAAGCACGAAAACATGAAAATAAGTTTTTGTCATCATAATCTTTGTTATGGTCACAATATCACAAAATATCTAAATTCATATTGTCCACCACCACCTTCTACATTTGTAACATGTTTGCTGTCTCAGTTCTCTATAATGTGCATTTAATTAAAAAAAAAAAAAAAAGTGAGGTAAATTTCTGCCCATGGAAACATGGAAATTTCTCAATTAGAAAAGTTGGACATTTTCTAGAAAAACAAAATATTAATATGAGATTCATCTCCAAAATTTTCTAGAAAAAGACTCAGAAATTGGTAGATTAATCTCAAAAGTTTTCTACAATTTCTAAAATATTTCACAAAAATTTTGGACTTTCAAATTTCAAATAGCAAATTTGTAGTAAATTCTCTAGAAAACTCAGAAATGTCAAATTTCGACTTTTGAACAAAGTATTTTCTTTCAAAGTTTCAACTTTTCAAACTGAAAAATGTCCCAAGTACTTTTCTTGAAATTTTCTGCGATTAATTTTGAATTTTTCTGGCAAATTTTAACTTTTCAAACTCAGAAATAGTTTGGCATTAAATTTACTCCTCTTCTCTTCCTATCTTCAGTAGCCCTGTTTGCTGTCGTAGGTTTCTCCCTAACTGAAGAGTTTTTTCTCTGCCTCCTCAGACACGCTGCTGTGTACGTGCTGCCCTGATCCTGGGCTCTGTAT
Organism: Poeciliopsis turneri; assembly: GCA_922788865.1. Lineage (NCBI taxonomy): Eukaryota > Metazoa > Chordata > Actinopteri > Cyprinodontiformes > Poeciliidae > Poeciliopsis > Poeciliopsis turneri. Next base: position 1,570,925 of record CAKLNU010000948.1, read on the forward strand.
ATTTCCTGGAGCCTGTCTTCCATGCAAGACTGGTTTCTATCAGCCACTAGCAGGACAGCAGGAGTGTCTGGCTTGCAGTCGGGGCTCCTACACAAAGTAAAACCTAATATCTCTAAAACTAACCCCTAAAGTTTTATTTTTTATCCTTTAGCTTGTTTTTCTCCTTCCTTCCAGTTTCACTGGGAGCCCGTTGTGCCACCCCTGCCCTGCTGGATCCTTCAACAACAACACGGCTGCAGAAAGCTGCACAAGCTGCTCCCCAGGTATGTGTTTTACTTTTTTATCTAAAAGTCATTCCTGTGTTATAAATCAGTGACAGAAAAATCAATATGAAGAAGTAAAAAACACAGTTTCACTTCGAAATCCAGCTCAAATGTGTGGAAAACATGTTTACAATACTGCAATCTAAAATCAGATAGAAACTGTGATTCACACAAGTTATTTTCCACCTTCTGCTTTCAGGTTTGTTTGCATCAAAGCTCGGCTCTACTTCCTGCACACCATGTCCCCAGGGAAGCTTCTGCAAGTAACTTCTTTTTATTTTGTGTTTTTGTTTGTTTTGTTCTGTAACCAGGACTCAAAATGGTCAAATGTTTGTCTGTTTTTGTGCAAAAAGGGGAAAAAATAATCAGTTATCCAACCTCTAAATTGAACATCACATGCTTCCATCCCATGGCTGTGTTTGCCACCACACACACACACACACACACACACACGCACACGCACACACACACAGACCGAACAGCTGGGGCTCTGAGTATTCGCTGCATAAAAATCAAAGCTCCGTGTATTATCTCGTCTCGGTGACTTGTTGTTCGGCCTCTGAAAGAAGCTTCCTGTCTGAGATTCTGCAGACAATTTTATTTCAGCTTCCCAAAGCGTTTCCAAGGAATTCTGTGTGTTTTATTTGATTTGTGCTTTTTTGTTTATGCACAGTGGTTCTTTCAGTTGCTGAATAAAACACGATCAAGCAAACTGGACTGGATGATTATAACTAATTAGGGTCTGCTCTGCTTCTGCACAGGGATTATCATTTCATCGATCAAAACGGCTTTAAAGTCAGGAGAACTTTGACACTTGTATTGTTTTTCTTTGTTAATCTTTCTTTAGAAGAAAAACGTTTCCTTCAGAGTAATTTCCACTCACAGCATGACCCACTTTCTTTTCTAATTAGCTTTACACTTTGATCTCTTGAAATATTTCTCAGGTTTAGCAAAAAGTATCTGAGTTTTTTTCTTTTTTTCAGAAACCAAAAAATAAAGACATGGTCACCATTACGTTTGTTGAAAACAAATGCATCTTAAAGGGGACCTGTTATCCATAATTCACATTTTTGAGTGTTTTTATTCTTCCATTCGACTTTCCACCGCTTCTAAAACCCTTCAAACACCCAGCCATTTTCTGTCATTAAGTTAACATTAAGTTAATTTTTGGTGTCTAGAAAATGAACCATTTCAAAACAACCCCAATTGTTTCGTCGTATTCGACAGGCACTGCGACATTGCCTTTTTAAACAACCTTAACCATCTCTCCTTCCGTCGGCAGTTCGTCTGGTTGCACACAATGCCCGATGTGTCCCGGAGGAACAGAAGCTCTGCAGACCGCTGCTAAAGATTGCACCCCCTGCCGACCAGGTATTCACATTAGCATTTTCCTGCAGTTTGTTTTAAGAAAATCCAACAAAAAACAGAGGAATTGTTGTGAATCCAGTTTGGTTTCAACAGGCATGCACAAGGCGTCCCATCAGACGATGTGTCAGATCTGTAGCAGTGGCTTCTACCAGATCCTCTGGGGTCAGGAGAGCTGTGACCTCTGCCCCGAGAACCACTACTGCCCTGTGAGCGCCGCACTCTCTCAGAACAAACAATGGTTGAGCTGGAAGAAATGTTGCGTCCAGTTGTACTCAGAATTCAGAAGTTCGGACTCCCCAGTTGGAAATTCAATTGGAATGCCCTCAAAAGTCATATTTCCCACTGGGAAGATATATGCTTCAATATGGCTGCTTCTCACATCAAGAGCAAAACATGTTTATCTTACGAAACACATGAAAAAGTCAGCCTAAAAATTAATGTTACATGTAGCGTTTGCAACTCTAAACTGAAAAAATAAGAAATTATGTTTGTTTATGGAAAGTAAATCATATGAGCAATTGCAAACAACGTTTATGGGTGTCACCATGTTGAAATTTTTAGAGGATTTCTCTGCCGATTCTAAGTTGGTGTTTCTAAAGAAGAAACTCTGGCTACTTCCAGCAGCAGAACTCTTTCAGGAACTTACAGAAATTATCTGGGGTGACTGTTTTAAAAAGATGAACAAGAAAACAAGAACTTAATTATACAATGTCTTTGTTTCAAGGCAAGTTTATATTACTTTTCTATAGTTTTTTTTTTATATATATATCTTTATGAATTTTTAAAAACTTCTTATGTCAGTATCACAATATTTCATTAACTAAAGGTTATCAGCATGTAGCCCTCCCTACTTAAAAACAATTTTGAAAAATCAGTTTTTTATTAAAACAGTGTGATTTATGGTCTTATTTTGAAAATGTAACCGGATGTTCTGTGTTCAGAGAGGCGGGAAGGGAGAGCCGCCGCTAATGTTGGACCGGCTAACACAATCTTCCTGCTGTTATTATATTTAAATGCTAATATGTCTTCTGATATCCTGAGTTACAGCAGCAAGCTCATAAAACTAAAAAAGGAAAAAGGAAAATCCGATGCTAACGAAGTAAGCTAGCGACATTTTAAAAAAGAAACAATCTAACAGTGAAAGTTAATTTTGTCCAATCAGGAGAGGTCCTTGAGAACGCTGTTACGACGGGTGTGACGTCAAACCCAGTTCGAGTTCCCACTTCCCAGGCAACTGGAGCGCTGCAGAATATCTTCGTTGTATGACGGAGCGGTTGTTATTTCAGAGCCCCGACGTGAACCCCATTCAGTGTCCGAGCGATGCTTTCTGCCCCAAAGGCAGCACGGCTCCGGGTTACTGCATGGAGACGTTCTTCAGGAAAGCAGGGGACACCTGTGAACTGGCGCCGGTTACTATCGCTCTGCTGGTCATCGGAGGGGGCGGTGAGTGGCCAGTTTGAACAAAATGACAGAGGTTAGAAGAATAAGCTGCTCTAAATTAATCTGTTTTTTGTTTTCGAAAATTATTATTATTATTATTAGTTGTAATCTGGATTTTTTCCCCCCACTAATGCACCCCTCGGGTTTCCACAGTGAGGTGTGATGTGAACGCGCCCCGGCCGCCATCTTGTTTTACCATCATCTTTTACAGCTTTTCTAGTTGAACTTTGAATTCAAAGTATAGGGGTCAAATTATTAATGTAATTATTTATACATTAATAAAATTACAATATTACAAGGATACATTCGTAGTAACATATTACCAGAATGAAGTTGTAATTTTATGAAAACTTGAACATGAATAATAAATATTAATTATACAAACTTTTTTTCTCATGAAAACTATTTTCTTGTCATTTTGATTTTTATATGTTCTTCTGGTAAAATTGCATTTTTATTCTATTAAAACTATGAATATTTTCTTATAGTTAAGTAGAAATTCTCATAGATTCTCCTTGAAACTTGAAATTGAAAGCCACTTTTTGAAAATATTTTCCATCATTTGCAATTTTCGCTTTAGAAAAGAAACAGGAAAAAATTCATTAAAATCAGAAATCTTATTTTTAAGTGATATCGCCCAACTTTCAATACATCTGAGAGGTCTCTAAATTATTTTAATGTATGTTAGGTTTGGGTTTTTCTGATGGCACAGTTTTTTTGTAACTCGTTGCTTCTGGTTTTGTTACACAGGAAAACATTTAAACTTTCAGGAAGAAGTGGTGATATCAGAACACATTTCTTCTTGTTTTATCTTCATGCGTAACTGGATCTTATGACTAAATGTGGCACAGTCAGCTGTTAGAAGTTAAAACATAATGAATAATCAGTCATGCTGAAACATCAGTGCAGTTTTTGATTGATCACTTCCTGTCTGTGTTCTTCAGTGGCCTTACTCCTCATCATTTTGTTGGTTCTTCGTCGACGCCGGGACTCTGACGGAGAGCTGACGGTCGCCCGGGCTCCTTTACTACGCAAAGAGCGACCTCAGGGTCGGTACTACGGCCTGCCCTGCGACACGGAACCAGTCTATGCCGGCTGGTGAACCCTTTCCAAACTGAACTGTAACTTCAAAGGTGACCTATTATGCTTCCTTACACATATTAGGACAGTTTTATGGGCTAAACAAAACATGTTCATTATATTTTTTACATAAAATCTTTCTCACATAATGAGATTTTAGTCTAAGTTCTGCCTATTTTGAGCTGTTTTAGGTCCTTTTGTCACTTCCAAATAAGCTCAACATTTGCAGTCATATATAAAAATGGCTGCAAACATATGCGCAATTATACAACCGTACCTCTTTGAAAAGCGATAGTAGAGCCTCCCGCACAACAAGCAAGAAGGCAGAAAGTAGTTACATGATGATAACAACAAAAAAAATGTCTTTTTCAGCAGCGATTGTACAGCGCATGCAGCAGTAAAACCAGTTGAAGTGCCGGAGGGTGGCTCTGGTTGCTAGGTAACGGTGCAGCGCCCTTTGTGATTAAAGAAATGGGATGTTTTTGAAATGGCTAATTTTCCAGACACAGCTGGATATTTTTTTTTAAGCGCTTGGACTGTTTTAAGAAGTTGAGGTCCAAATCAAAGAGCAAATGTGAATTTTGCATAATAGGTCCCCTTTAAAGTTCTGAACTGGTGCCTGAAAACCAGTAATTTTAATTACCTAAAATGAGAGCGACAAACAGAGGTGAGTAATTCTGGGATTTGTGATGTCAATGTTTGCAAACCGTTTAACCCAGGACAGCCTCTTAAAGTACTTTAATGTTGGATAATTGGAGTTTTACTTTAAAATGTGGTGGACACCATGTTGTTTTTTTTTATTACGGAAAGGACTTTTTACACAGTTCCGTTTCATTGTTGGAGAATAATAAAGGCATGATTCACTTCAGTTAAATTTATCCCACATCCAACTGTTTGGATGCATTCAGTGTGCTGTAAAAAGTTTTTGTATCTTTATATTTGACTTTTTTTTTCCTTTGAAAACTTATCTGCTGATTGCTGTTTATTTGCTTATTTCGATGTCTATTATGTTGGATGTTTCATTTGTGGGTTTTAAAAGTAAAATAAATAAAACATTAATTTGATTTTTATCTGTTCTCAGTCTAGAAATTCTGACTTTTTGCACACATACTGAACCAACACAGAACTTTATCTGGAAAAAGTCAGAACAAGAGAAACACTGCAGGTTCGAGATGCAAATATATTCTATCTGAATAACCCATAAACACTTCTGTCACAGTATATATATTTAATCCCACAGCACTGACCTCTTACCCTCTGAGGAAGCAGATCAAAATATTCATCCAAAGACTGTGACAAATAGCACATCTACAGATCAGATAAGCAGGTCTGCAGAGGAATGTTTCCATAGGACACCGTCAATAAGTCGAAATATCAGCAGAGGATTTCTGGAAGCTGAAGTTGCTTTCAAGGTTTTACACAAACAAAAACTGGATTTCTGTTTAAATTTAATAAAGGTCAGGGATTTTGTTTTCTTTTTTGTGAAGAAAGGATAATTAAATAAACAAATTAAGCTCATGGGTAATTTTCCACTTCATGAGCCTGACATTTTGCAAATCTTTGGTTTTTATTGCTACTTTTCAAGGGAATGTTTTGGATGCTCTAATTTTCTAGTTTTACTGATCTTTTGTAGCTACCTATTTGAAAGGGACAAAAGAAGACAAATGAAGTTGAGGAAATATATACATACATCTGGTAAACAGCTCAGTTTTTACTTTATCATTTAAAATATTGCAGCTTCGGCTCTTCAGAAATCAGCTTAATGTTGCTGAAGTGTTGTTTTTCTGTCTGGTATTTTGCATAGATTAAGCTAAAGAGCAAATTGTTTCTGTGCTCGTAGTGACGTGTCTGAAGATCCCTTCAGTTTAGGAGTTTTTTATGCCTGGATGTCTGAAAGTTCAGGATTAAATTCTTCTGAAAATATTTAGCTACGAGAGTCCATAGAAAACAAAACTGTACTTCAGAAACTCTGGGCTAAGGGATTATAGAAATGCATAGCAGCAGGGAGGTAAAATATTAACAAATAACTTTTGACAATATATGAAAATTAAGAAAGTCCACAAAAAAATCCAAAAGTGTGACCGTAATCTCAAAATTCTGAAATTAAATTAAAAATTCTGAGAAGAATTTTTTTTCTCAGTGACCCCAATCCTTTTATGTTGGAAGTAATTCAGTGCAGGATAAAAGGAAAAATACAATATATTCACTGAGACGACATTCTGTAAATCACTGCAAATGTTCGCAGTGAACGCTAGGGGGCAGTGATGTTCAGCATGTAATTCACTTTACAAGCGAATGAAAGAAATTTGCCCCAGTAGGACACCGTAGGCAGGAATTGGAAAAGAAGGAAACATGGCGGCAGCGGTGGTCAGAAGGTTGGCAGGTGTGTTTTTGATGTTTTTCTTCTTGTTGTTTATGTGTGTGTTGAATTTGTCGATTTTATGTTGTTAATGTTATTTCAGGAAACACTTTGTGGTCTGACCCGGTTAGCTAGAACGTTAACTAATTTCCTCCCCGTTATGTTTTATGATGTCTCCGTTTTTGCACCAGCGCTGCTGAGACCTCTATCCAGCTCTGTCGGAACCAGTTCTCCTCAGATCCGTCAGCTGACCGGGTTCAACCGGGTTCAGCCTCTCTTTGGAACAGTTTCAGCCGCTGTCTGCGGTTCGGTCCGGGCTACTGCGGCCCAGACGCCCCGCTACCCCCTCTTGCAGCGGTAACCGTCTATTTATTACCATTTTATACGCGGTTTTTGTATTTCACGATAGTTATATTCATTTTTGATTACCAAACTCGAGAACGGTTGTAAAAAAGAAACAAGCACAGGGTGTCCGAGGACACAGCTCTTTAATCAATGTGTAACACCCACTTGCTAGCAAAGTCATCAGCTTTCTTTGCTCATAAAGTTGAGATTTTATGGAGATTTATTCAGAGAAAATGAGAATTTACTACCTCCTAGTTGTAAATCTGACAGACCAGCACCCTTACAGAGGGATGTAAACCTCCATATTGAGCACATGCTGCATTTTATTCCTCACGCTTGCAATGAGAAGAGATAAAAGTGTCAGCAGTCCAATTTCTCTCAGCAGTTGTGAATAGTTCATAGCGATTAGCTGTTGTTTGGTTGTGTTACACAAGCAGCAGTGAATGGAAGCAGCAGAAAGTCACATTTCTCCACATAATCAAATCAGGACAACCAGTCAAGTTTCTCACAATCATGTAGCCCAGAAACATCAAAGCTACATTTGTTAGGATGGAATGAGTGTTAAAAATACTGAAATTATTATTTATTTGGTTCCAAAGGAGGGAAAAATCCTGATAAATGAACAGAGAAAAACGTTGTGAGGAAATGCTGTTTATCTAATCTGCAGACATCAGAGTAAAGCAACAAATACTCACCTGGAAAACATGATGCATTGTTTACTCCGTGTTCAATCTATCTGTGGTAGTTGTGACTAAAAACTGTTTTGTCTTCAATTGTCAAGTGTCAGTTGTTCTCTTAAATCTAATATTTCAGTTATAAGTGTTTTACGATACAGTTTTTAGGTGGTTTTGGAAAACCATGCTATTTACTTTCACAGATCTACATCCCATATTTCCCAGAAAAAAATTCAATATTTTGTTATAGTCACCATTTTGCAAGAAAAGGGTAAAGTTTTATATGGCTAAAGGCATAAATTTACAGTATTATGAAGTGAGAAATTTAAAGATTGAAAAGTTGCATATTTGCATCAAAAAGTCACATCTGGATAATTTCCTAAGTCTTTAAATTTTGGTTTCTTTCTATTTTACTTCACATTTCTGCGTGCTGTTTCAGGGTTTCAGCTCTGGTTCCCAGCCTGACCTGGCAACCCAGCAGAAACCTGACATATTTCAGCCTGAAGAAAGGAAAGCGGAAAACAGTAAGCGCAGTGACCGACCGGTTTATGCGGCTGCACTGTGGCCTTTGGATCAGGCGGAAGGTGTGCCTTTTTTTATCACCTGTCAGAATTTCTGTTTCTGCTTAAATTGCATTTAACAAAGAGTTCTTGCCCTCTGACCAGGCTGGGTACAAGAAGAAGCTGTGGAAGAAGTTGCCTGCCAGACGAAAGCGCTTGAGGGAAATTGTTTTCTGTAACAAGACTCAGTCCAAACTCCTGGACAAAATGACCTCTTCTTACTGGAAACGGAGAAACTGGTTCCTTAATGATCCATATCAGAAGTATCATGACCGGGTCAATCTCTGAATGAAATAATGCTCTAATCATAAATGGAATGTAATATCAAACATCCATATTATTGTCATAAAATAAAACTTAAAGTCAAAACATCTCATACTTGTTCTTTGAAGAAAACTGGACAGAAACCATCAAATGTGCTGTCTATTTTTTTTATTATTGTGTATGAAGTTGTTTGGAGTCATAAATCAACAGTTATGAATTATGTCATCACATCTTTGCTTTTTATTTTGAGTTGACATCAATTAGTTACTAAAGAAATGTTTCATTCTGGCCTGCCAGAAAAATTGAAGGACTGAATTGGATTTACAGTCGTGAATAAATTAGGACACCCTGCTAAAACCTGTTTGCTAAAATTTAATTTTTGGACATTTAGAAATTAATCAGGTTTATCAATATAGAAAAATAAAAAAAGAAATGAAAAGGTTGGAACGTTTGATAGGGAAGAGGTCTCATGTGAATGCGATGGGTTGAGTTAATCTAAAGTTGATTGATCCTATTGATCTACTAATGATTAATTCATAAGACCTGAGTTTTCTTTTTTATCAAGAGGATGGTGGCCAATAATATAAAAGGCAATTTGTTATTATATGCTGTCCATCATGCAGTTCGGCTAAATAAGCACTGTTGATGTTAAACTTAGGGAGCTCGTTGGTTGTTTATATTTAAAAACAGCCGCATAACATACTTTCTTTATCGCCCACCAGTCTCTGTTAAGACCGTTTTTCTTTCCCATTTTGCTTTGGCCACCATCTTTGTTTCTGTTCCAACGGCTCCGTTAAGGAAGACCAGCGCCGCCCTGTTCTGGGTGACGGTCAAAGTACAACACTAACAGAAGGTCTAATCGGACTTTTTTCATGATGCTAAAATAAGTCCTCGAAAACCTCTCAGAATCTACAGCAATATTTCTCTATTTGTACTTTCTGAATCGTCTTCACCGCGTTATGTAACGGTTGAAGTTAGCAACATCTCACTGCTAGCATATCTTCGCTAGCTAAGTAGCTAGCTCTTTGTGGCTATCAGGCAGATGCAAATTTGACGTCCGCACGTTTCGATACGAGTCTTACATTCCATTCGTAACAGTCTTAAATTTGAGCTGAATCCCTGTATTCGGATACAAGAACAGAGGACACTTTTGACGTAAACCAACCTAATTAAATTCACCATGAAAAATTTAAAGTAGGACCATTTTAAACTTGAAAATGGCTCAAAACATGCCGGGAAATTCACAACAAACTGGCTGAAAACAGAGGAATTAAATGTAATGAATCAGCTTGGCTCAGATCTGGATCTCATTGAGCAACTGGGGGATTTCCCCCCTCTGTTTATCATGTAAAACAATGTACTTTTTCTTCTTTTAGAGCAAGGAAATAAGTTTTTGGGGTGTCCTATTTTCACATGACTAAATGTCTGAGGAAGCATATTTTTCTGTAGTATAACCAAACTTTTTATAAAAATTAATATCATGCAGAAAGCTTGAGCGTTAAATTTAATGTATGGAAAGCACCTCCAACACTAACACTGACTGCACTGACACATGATTAGAAACAACCTGCTTCTTTTCCACAATTTAACCCACTGAAAGAACAGTTTAATGTGCATAATAAGTATATCTACAATATCAGAGTGAATGATGTAAACAGAACAGTTGTACCTGAGAAGCTTCTGGGGTTTTTTTTTTTCTTTTTTTTTCTACTTTTACCATGGTAAAAGATACAGATGCAACCATGTAAGATTACTGCACACCAACACAGTGAAAATCAGGCTCAGTGAATAAACTACAAAAAAAAAAAAAAAGCGGCTCAGGTCACCAGGAGCAACCACCAGTGTGCAGAGCTGCTCAGTCAACAGCAATAAGTGATTTCAAACATAAAAATTCATGTCATTTAGCAGTTTTCAGCCTTAAAGGTGACCTATTATGCTTCCTTGAACAGGTTAGGATAGATGTTACAGTCTGAAGTCATATCTTCAGACTGTAATCAGTCTGAAGATATGAGATTTTAGCCTGGAGTTCTGCTGGGGTTGCTAGGTGACAGGGCTGGGCTTGGCTGGGGTTGCTAGGTAATAGCGCAGCGCAAATGTGACTTAAAAATGGGGAGGTTTTTGAAACGGCTCCTTTTCCAGACACCAAAAAATATTAAGTTATTGCCAAAAAATGGCGGAGTGTTTTTTTAATTTTCTTTTTAGAAGCAGTAGAGACAGAAATGGAAGTATAAAAACGTGCAAAATGTGAATCTTTCATAATAAGTCACCTTTAAATTTCTAAATCGTTTTAGAAATATTCAGTCTTTAGAAACCAAAGTGATTGTAGTGAAGCACAGATGGAAGAAATCAAACTCTTAGAAATAATAGCTGATAAGAAAATTGAGCCACAACTTTGTCTGAGGGCAGTGATGTATATTATTGAGATAGTGCAAATAATTTTGGGTTTCTGTTTCTTTAAGGCCCACAGAGAGAGAAAGAGATAGAGAGAGGTAAATGTCTGATAAGTGGATGATGAAAGCATGGATCATTTTGTGAATCACAATAAATAAAACAAAACAAAAGCAGTGTTTTGTTTGAGTCCTCGGTTTGAGTCTCGTTCCTTCTCCATGGTGATGATTTCCTCTAAAGTACATTCGAAAACACTAAGACCAATGACGAGGAACACACATGCAACCACCTCTGATATATAAAAACAACCAAAAGCATGAGATAAAGTATGCAAACTGTACATAAATACATATTTAAATGCAAAGTGTCTGTCAGCATGGAGCGACCAAACCTCGTTCCTCTCAACATCATGAGCCACTGGGGTTTGTATATATATATATTTATATATTTATGCTGTGAATTAGGGGTCTTCATAGGTCACTTTGGTAAAACGGCGTTCCAAAGCAGGGCTGCTTCAGTCGTGGAGCTTCTGGCCATTCGGTATTTTTACTCGTTGCAGCGAAGGCAGCTGGAGGAATCGGCTTCACATGGCTTCGTTGTTTGAAGAAAGAGCACTCCTGGATCTTGTGAGAGGCCTCAGGACTCTAAGAGGAGGCTGGAAGCACAGAGGCAGACGGAGTGTGATCAGACCGGGTCAAGCTGCCGCCGCCATGTTGAATCATGAAGCGCAGAAAAAAGTCTCATTTTATTGTTTTTATGTGTAAAATCAAATAGGAGACTAAACTTATATCAACTATTTCAGTTGAAAACATAAATCTTCAAAGTCAATTGAAGGTGCTCAAAGCAGGGTTTGGGGGCCATTTGCGGCCCTTATATTGATTCTTGTGGCCCTTGACTAAAATTCAAGAATAAATTAGGACAAAACTTCGTCTTTTAAATCAAAATCTATTTATAAAAATGTTAGATGCAACACAAATGATAATCTTTTCCAAGCTTCCTGGTTTTCTTCTGTTGTCATGGTAACATCTACTTGTTGTACACCTTGTCTGCTTTTTATTCCTATATTAAAACTTAGCTACAGATAGAAAATGTTTTCAAATGAAGACTGACCTAAATCACAGAGAAGAGAAAATATTTTTTTCAGTTTTTCAATCAGACCAACTCAGTCAATTTGCTTTTCATATAACAAGAGAAACATTCAAAATACGTTTGAAGTTTTGGATCTACAAGCCTTTTTCTACAAAAATAAATAAATGAAAAAAAAGAAAAAGATAATTTGTTTATTTAAAATAGTTCATGCTTATATTATGGTTGAATAGGTTAAAAGAATCATAACATTTTCTGAGATTAGATTTTTTAAAAAAGGATGTTTCTTTTCACCTGACTATTTCTGGACAAAATGTTTCGGACTTTAAAGGCAATGATTTCCAATAACAAAGTAAAAATCAAATTAAAATATATATTTAAAAGTCTAAATTCAGACTTTTGTCTTTCAATAAATCATAATTAGGAAAACAACATGACAGTAATAATCTAAACCAAATAAAATACTATCTCTGTGTTTTTCTTCTTTAATTGAAATGATTGAGTAATGTTAAAATTGTCCTTAAAACAGAAAAATAAAAGTATGTAATCGTTGGAAATGTTCTTTTATTTTCCTGTAATGTTTCTGTAAATGTAAATCTGTTTGGGTGTCATCTTTGTGTCGTATCACAAATAAGCAACAGTTTCCATATTAAATAAATATCACTCACTCCACTCACAAAGCATGGGGTTTATGTAATTTAGCTGGATAAAACACAGCAGCACGAGCACTTCACGTCAGAAATCTACTGCATTTCTCTATGAGAAAGCGGGGAAAACTGTATGGAACAAAACACAGATTTTCCTCAGTAAATTGATGTTTAATGGGGTAAAGTTTCACTTTATCAAGCATTTTATGATCAGAAACAGCAAGAGCTCCCTTCAGCACAAACTTCTGAATAAATCAATTGGAGCCATAATCAGGAGACAGGATTAGCATAATTTCATCATAATCCTTCATACAACCAAGTTTGTCTCCAAGGTCTCTGACAGGCGATATCAAAAACATTTCAAAAAAGCCAATAACCTGGAATCAGATGTTTACAGCCAGCCTCTTTGATAGCTCACTGCACAAGACTCCACTGCTGAAGAAAAACCATGAAAAACTTCTTTTAAGTCCGATGTAGAGCATTTAAAAAGCCAAACACGTCAAATAGGCTCAGCTAAATATTTACTTTGTGCAGCTTTTCTGGCTCTAAACAAATGATGTTTAGCTGGACAAAAAGCAAAAACAGCTCTCGAGGTTGTAAAGGTTCGATCTAGAGGGCCACATTAACAGCTAACGCGGCCCAGGTTTGGCCCCTGAGGCCTTGAGTTTGACACATCACCAGGAGGTGACATCCCAGTAAAGGGCTGTTAAATAAAACAGCATATTTTTATAAGGACTAAGCTTAAACTGGAGGATTGCACCAGCGATGAAATGGCCCAGAGAAAGACTGTTGACTTGTTAAATACTTGTTTCCCTCACATTTCCCAAACATGGCTGAAGGATGGTGCTTTCAAAATCGATGTAAATGCTCTCTCTACGAGGTTGGTGCGTCACTGCGGGTGCTCTGAACAGCCGCGGCTCGGCAGTCCAGACTTCTGGACTGAGAGAATACGCCTAAAGATGCAGCTGCAGGAGCGTCCCAGTGTGTTAAGTGGGGCAGCGTATGTCAGGACGTGGAGAAAAGAAAGGAGGCAGATTTTACCCAAGACACACAAATATTGGGCAGCATCTCTACCAGAAATAATATTAGGAAAAGCACTTATATTATGATGTGATTTTACAGTGATTATTTTATTTACTGTTTAATTACAAACACCTATTCTTACATTATTATATATATATATTATTCATGTTTGTTATATTAATTATTATATATATTTATATATTAGTGTGTGTGATTAATAAATAGTATTACTTTACTACCTTATTACCATTATATATATGTCTATATATTCCCAGACACCGTTAAGTAAGTGGGTGGGTAAGAATGAAGAAGAAGAAGGCGAAAAGAATGAAACTGTATAATATACATACATTATGTATAAATATATATATTTTTTATGTTTTTTCTTTTTTATTCTATTATATCTTATAAATAATAATGATAAGTTTTAATGTATTTAGAAAAACATGTGTATATATATTCCTGATATATTGAACATTATATATACTTATGCTTTTATATATAATAAAGTATAATAATAAAATAATATATATATATTATATAATATTAATAATATTAATATAATAATGTAATATCAATAAATATAATAATATAATAATATATTAATATAATAATAAATAATATAATAATATTATTAATATATTATATTATATGTATTAATAATATTAATGTAAATATTATTATATTATTATAAATGTATATATGTGTCTTCTAATGT